>VXAB01002726.1:242421-341299 GCA_013399175.1 Odontophorus gujanensis | reverse complement strand
CAGTAGACTGCGGGGAGGGAGCTGCGGCCACGAGAGGCATGGCAAGAGGGCCCAGTTGTGAGCCCAGCTGTGCACTGTGGCACTGACCCCACGCACACCGCAGGCTGCTGACCCCAGTGTTCCTGCCCCAGCCATACACAATGGGGTACCACTGCAAAGTCTGCCTGAGCGTGGAGAGTCTAACAGCAATTAAAAGCAGTGGGTCATCTGAGCCGGTTTAAACCTTAAAGAAGGTTTAAGGATTTCAAGGGTCTCTGTTTAGGGGAAAAAAAAATAAAAAAAGGACCCATTCGTTCATTGTCTGTGTCATAAATCTGCCCATTTATCCTGCTGGAGCTGGATGAATAATTGAAGAGAGGTTTGCGGCTAATTGATTTGCTGATCAGTGAAAAGGAATCATGAATAATTTATCCGACGGATATTACCCAACCATCCATAAAGCTGGTCAGTTACTGAAAATAATTAGTTGCAAACACTTCATTTCTCAGCCAGTGGCCCCGTGCATTTGCAGACCCCCCCTCTCACCGTGCAGTCCCCAGTACGAGCGGAGCGATGATGGCACTGCCCTCGGAGCAGCCCTGGTAGTAGGGTTAGGGTTGAAGAGTGGAAGTGCTGAGCCCCAACCCCAGTGCTGTGCTCACATTCCCATCTCAAGGTGACTCCACAGGGTGTTCATCCGAAGGCCATTTGGTGGCAGAGGAGTCCTGGGCAGCACTGTGCGTGTGGCACCATCTGCTGCTGCTTCTCCTCTGGCTGTGTGGTTTAGCCCTACAAAAGGAATCTGCATGCCCAGCTTCAGTGTAGAAACACTTGATGCCTCTGTGCTGCACAGCTTGCCTGGCAAAGGGTCGGAGCGGAGCAGGTGTATCCCATGCCGGCTTCCAGACATGCTCTAATCCTCTTTTTCAATCTGAAGCAGCCCACAAAATGCTGCTGCTCCTCCTGCATCTGCTTGGCATCCTGTACGTGGCTCAGCAAACTGGCAGCACCTGTGCAGCCACCCCTGCTGAGCTCCAGAGCAGGAGGGAAGAGGAGATCTTGGGCTTTCTCTAAAGCTACAGTTTATTTTCCAGCTCTTTCATGTCAGGATTTCAGAGAAACCAAACCATCTCTGGAGGCTCTTCGTGTTATTTGCCTTCCAGCAGAAATCTTACCCGATTCTCCTGTGACTGCAGATCTGGTGGGGGCAGTTCCCCTCCCTCCGCCTCTTCCACCCCCAAGCCATTCACAAGCATCCTCCCCACTGAATAAACATCATCTTTCCCCAAAACATCCTCTCTGAGTGATTTCCTGGGCTCACAAGCATTATCAAGTTTGCCATCTCTGGGGCTGCACGTGCTCCTTCACCAGGCTGCTGTCCTCTGGGAAAGGGAATCTCCTCTTCCAAGAGAACCTGAGACAATTTGGAAAGCCCTTCAGAACCCGTATCACGTTTCAGTTCAGTGGGAATAGGACACTGCTCTGAGCACGCAGGCTTGCTGTCCCCATCGGGGTGCAGGGAGCTCCCTCCCAGCCACAATCGCACCAGTTTGTGCCAAGCCCTGCTCCATCTGGAGTAGGGATTTCCAGGAGGCATTTTGTGCTGGCTCTCAGCAAAAGCATGCCTGCTGTGCCCTGCACGATGCCCAGCAAGGGCTGGGGATGGAGGCTGCAGGGTGCTTGTGCCCAGCTTCAGGCCAGAGCCCGGAGGAAGACAATGTGCTCGTGGGGGTGGAGGCTTAGCAGAAAAGAGGGTAGAAGTTTGCTCGAGACAACCTAATTGATCTTAATGAGGCAGGAAGGGCTTTGTGCTGCAAACAGCGGTGTTTGTTTTGTGGGTCTAATGCGATTTCTGTCTGGGTTTGATTACTCCGGGGAAGTCCTCTGGCCTAATAAACAGAGCCATAGGGAATTAGCACTGATCATTTCAGATGCTGCTCTCAGCCTGAAACAGCACAGCCTTCCAGGGCGGAGGCATACCGGGGGAAAGGGAATGTGAAAGGATTCAATTAGGGGCTAATCACCTGGCTGCGGTGCCGTGTGGCAAGATAACAGAAGACACCATATCCCAGCATCTGCGTGGTGTGGGCTCAGCCCATGTGCTACCCCAGCACCAGCCACAGAAAGGCTCCTCGTGGTCCCCTCCTTCACCTCCCTTGTGGGTTTTGTCTTATTTCTTTTTCTTTTCCTCCATTCGAAACCCCATAAACAGAAGCTAGGAGTTCTGGCCATTGCCTCCACTAGAAGGCGGAGAGCTTGAGCTTCAGAAACGTGGAAACATCGGTTTTACAGAAGCCGGTTTGACCTTTGTCGTGCCCCCATTTACATTACGAAGCGGTGTTTAGTTAAATGATGGCTCGCTCCTTCCTCCTGGGGCTTCTTTCTCATTCCAGCGCACATGGAGGGAAATGGAAGCGGCAGGGGAAGCACCAACCTGGCCTTTCCCAGCGCTCCAGCACTTAACTTGCAGCCTGACTTTCTAACAGAGCTTTTTGTCAGAAGCAGCCTAAAGAAGTAGCTCTTAGTTCCATTATCACAGAATGCTGAGCATAATGAGACCTCGGGTGTAAGCAGGCACTACAGAGCACAGTCACCTTGCCTCCCCTCATGCAGAACTTTGTGCTTTGCCCCAGAAGGGTTCTCCCACGAAAGCAGAATGGCTTTAAGTACCCCAAGAGCCTCCCTCCATTCACATGCTGCAGATCAGTCTTTCGTACTAAAAACCCATTGAAAGTTCCCCAGCAAAATGTGTGGATTACCAAAGTTGGATGGTACGTACTCTTTGTTAGACACCCTAAGGATGAGCGAGCACAGGATCCCACCCGTGTACTGCTCCCTTTCCAGGGGAGCCGGTGCACTCTCGGCGAGCGTTGCGCTCACAAATAGGTTACTGGCGCTTTGTGCAGGAAAAATGAGTTTATTTGCCGTGGAGAGGATGGCGAATTTGCATCTCAATGAGCACTTTTTTCCTGGAAGGAATTTTCCATTGTGGGACTAAGAAATTCTTCTCTCTGGTGCACTGCCCTGAGCGTGCCAGCCCTGGCAGCGGCCCCGAAAAAACGGAGCAGCACAGAGCAGCTCTGCCTGGACACAGGGCAATAGAGGGTCTCCAAAAAAACACTTGGAGGAGCTAAAAAGCAACAAACAAAGACAAACCTTCCCCCCACCCCCAGCTATTCATTTCAGTGGGGATGGGCAGAGCTTCCTGGCATCTACCCGCGCCTAAAAACGGTGAAGAATTTGGTATTCCTCCCCAGTCCCCCCAGCAGCTGGAGCCGAGGAGCGGCGAGCTGTCGCCGCATCATGGAGATGCTGCTCTGGGAAGGCGCAGATAATCGCGGTGGTGATGAACTGCATGAATCATTTAGAGGGATGTAATCTTGTGCCATATGTTATGTGTCAGTACGCGGAGAATGTGTCACATCCATTAGGATAATGATCTTTTGTTTTCCGCAGAAGGGCCGCTCTCTGGAAGCTCGCAGGGCAGAGGTGGGATGCCCGCAGCGCTGCCGTCTCTGCAGTGCAGGGGCTGGGCATGATGGGTTTGGGCTGCGGGACCCACCGGGCTGTGCCGAGGGAGAGGAGGAAGCAGTGGAGCGGGAAGGGAGCTGGGGCGAGCACGCGCTCCTATCTAAATTAATCATGAGCTTATCCATAGGCATCTACGAGGAGCTCAGGAGAGGTGCTCGGCCCCGGGTGCACGATGGCCAAACCAATTTCCACGCTCTCATCTTCCTTATTTCCTGCCAGGATTGCTCCAGCCCTGCTCACGTAGCAGCGGGGCTGTGCCCGCGGGTGGCTGTCCCTCCCAAGGCTCCGGGCAGGAATTACTTTTCATTAGCAGCTTTACAGGCTCTTAGGCAGCCAAGCAGCCATGCCTGAAAGACTGTGGGGCGAGCTGTCATTATCGCACAAAGGTAGCTAAGCTCCCAAATCCTATTAGCCTGAAGGGAAGAGCCGCTGCGAGTGGCCTGAGGCGGGGCAGCATCCAGCTGTGGCAGCTGGAAGGGCAGCATCACCTTACAGGGATGTCACCTCACTGCGATGTCGCTTCCCCACAGTGTCACCTCACCTCTCACAGGGAATGCTTGTGCCCTTCCAAAACTATCTGTCCCTCATAGTACCAGGACTGGTCAGTGCCTATGCTCATCGTTCCCATGGTGTCCCCATCCCCCTGGGATCCCCTGCCTGCTCTCCCCTCCTTAATAGAGCCAGGACTGAAACCTCACCCCCCGGCTCTGCTGTCAAGCAAAGCCATGCTGCGGCTTGATTGCTGTTGTTCGTCGGCTTGGCTAGTGAAGTTACTGTGCAAATTAACTATATTTAGCCTTCCAGGTTTTTGCAAGGCGCTTGATTCAAGCATTAGGTGGCATTTTGATTTTTAAACAAAAAGCACTGTCTGGAGTCGATAAAGCCCGAGTGAGGAAGCAGAAAAAACTGCCCAGGCGAGGAACTGCCACCAGCATGGACTCAGTGCCCACATCTGTAGATGGGAACATCCCTGTGCTGTGGGCAGGCAGTGGCGCCAGCATCCCCAGCCCTTCCCAGCCCCACCACCCCCTCCCATTTCAGCAAGTGATTCCCATCCCGCAGCAACTCATAGGGAGTGCAGCACACAGCGGAGAATTCCAATAAAACTGAATTATTCCACTGTGAGAAATGTTTCTCCCCACCATTTGTCAAGCTTTATGCCTCTTGTTCCACAGCAAAGAGAAATCACCCGGCCATCCATCAGGAAGGGAGAAAATGGCAAAGCCTGCAGAGCAGGCAAGTGGGCTGGGTGGCATCACACTGAGCAGCCTCAGCACACAGAGATGGTGATGGTTTGGCAGGGCAGTCCTGGGGGAGCCTGCTTTTGGGGAACGTTTTTTTTTGCCTTTTCCTCCTCCTCCTCCTCCGAAAAGCCACTTTGAATCCACCAGAATTCATCATCAGAATAGAAAAAAAAAAAAAAAAGAGAGAGAAAGATTTGCTGAAGTATGCTGAGATATACTGCATTTAGAAGTCTACATTCACCCCAATTATCTACCCAGCACCCAGCACCGCCCCCAGCTCCACCACCGCACGGAGCAGGCAGCGCTCAGCAGACAGCCGTCTCCGAATGCTGCCCTTCTGCCTCTGCCATCTGCCTGCACCACGGCCCTGGGAACACAGCTTTGGCCACACGGGAGCCCAGAGCCCCACCAGGGCGAGGTCTGCACCTGGGGTTGTTCAAGCTGTGCCCTGCTAGGAGACACCGCGAGCATCTCTGCCGCCCCGCGCTTCCCAAAGGCAGAGCAGCAAAGCACTGCCTGCCTGCTCTCCTCTGTCCGCTCTGTGAAGTAAGACGGACCTGTCAGGGCTGCTTTGTGTCAGTGTCAATGCAAAATGGCACTTCTTCAGACTTTTTGTTGGCGCAGAAATACCATATAAATTAATAATGTCATTTACTGTTAGACAAGAAACCATTTTCTTGAATCTTAGATGAGAGAGGCTTTCAGATGTGACTGGTTTGGCACCAGCCTTCAGATCCTTTTGAACGTAGTTAATACTTCTGTTGCTTCAAACCAACAAAGAGAGAGGAAATCTTCCATATGGATTTTTCTGCAGCTGAATGCTTGACCAGTTTTTTTTCTTTTCTTATGAGAGGAGACAACAATTCAAGCTCTCGGATGCTGCTCTGAGACATCTCCATCCCACAGAGCCCATTGAGACCAGCATCCACTTCAGGCTCCAGATCTCCACAGGTGACAAATCCGGATCCTGACCCACTCTGCCCCACGTGAAGGGCTCCCATTGTGTTTCACCCCATGTGGCTCCAGGTGACAAATTCAGGTCCATGGGGACCTCAGGGACAGAGCCTTTCCTGCAGGAGTGACCTTAAATACACACTAAATCTGGGTTAATTATGAACACATGCTCTGAGATAAAGCTTGAAGGAAGAGCTGAGCATCAAACACACAACGAATCTAATTAACGCAAGCACAGCTAATTAGATTTGAATCTATACAATATCACGAGCACGCTTGGAACTGCCTGCTGTATGGGAGCAATTAAAAAAAGTTAAGCAGGGTCAGACTCACAAATTCAGCAGCCACAGTGATTCCCTTTGAAGCACACAGCCCTTCCACAGCAACATGTCCCATCATCTCACCGCCCTCATAGTGAAACGCTTCTTCCTGATATCTGCTCTAAATGACCCTCTTCTAGTTTAAAGCCATTTCCCCCTGACCTGCTGCTACCTGCCCTTACAAAAAGTCCCACCCCAGCTTTCCCATAGGTACCAGAACGTTTCAGAGCCTTCTCCTTGAGCATCACCCAAGGGGCAGCCCCAGCCCATCACTTTGGGCAGCAGGACCCCCAAGGGGCCACGAGTCAGTCCCACTGCACCCACCCATCTGTCATCGCTTGGCTGCCAGACAGAGCCGTGATGGAGCGATCCTCCCCCACGAAGCCGAGCAGAGCCGACAGGAACACACCCCGTGCTCACAAAGTGGAGGTTTTGATTACGGAGGAGCGCAGATCTGACAGCCGCCTCGTGCCGTAATTACTGTTGTGAAGGCGAAGCCGCCGCCGCCGTACACCGAGCAGAACCGCTGCAACAGGATGCAGCCACAGAGGGCACGGACGTGGGGACTGATGGGGAGGAAGGGAAATGTGGCCTCGGCAGTGCTGGAGCTCTGCTGGGAACGTGGCCAGGCGTGGCACGGCTCCAGACACACGTCCTGTCCGTGTTGTGCTGCGGCCGTGTGCGTGCAAGGACAGGATGTTGGGATCAGCGGAGCTTTGTCCACTCAGATGTGGTGAGCTGATCTGTTGTCCTGCCTGGAAGCCTCCGACAGCTTCCCACTCGTCTCGGATCCCATAGCACACCCATACTTATTGGGTTTAATTTGCACCCCAGCTCCTGCAGGGAGCTTCTTCCACATCTGTCTCCAAAAGGATGTCTGAAGGAAAAGGTCAGCTCGTCAGGGCCCGGCACTTGATCATGTCTGCAGTGAGAGGCTGTACCAGCACAGATGGGGAAGAATTGCCTGCTCTGCTGGGTCCCTTGGCTGCCGTGTTTGCTAGGCTCCCAGCCCCTCTTTCCCCACAGCCCCACAGGGCAGGATCCTTGCTGTGGGTTCGGAAGTGACACCCAGCCCTCTTGCATTCCCCAGGTCTTTGCTAGCAGCAAAGCAATCGCTCTGAAAGGACATTGTTCATTGCAATGTCAGCAGCTCACTCGTTTGGCTTTACCGCTTGGGCAGCACCAGGCAATTCTGGAAGCTGTCCCCATCCCAAGTCCATTTCATTTTCAGAGCAAATCAACTCATGGCTGTTTTCGTCCAATTGTGTTTCTGGCTTGTGACGGGCGGAGGCAATTCCAAACGACGCTCCTGCACCTGAATGCTAATGAGCTCCAGGTCTGTGGGAGCTCTCCCCAGCAGACCCAGCACACCAGGCTTCCTAAAGGGGCAAGGGAGGAGGTTCCTCCTCTTCCCCCAAGCTTTGTCAGTCTCCTCATGCTATCTGTGGTTAGGCTGCACCCCAGTCCGGGGCACTTCCCAAGGGACAGGATCCCTGCCATGGTGCTATCCAACCAGGCAGGGACATGTGGGGAAGCCCACGGAGCCTGGTCTGTGTTTTACTGCCATGGGTCACAAAACCCAGACCTGGGCAGGGTCCTGGCTCCCGAGAGCCTGGAGGAGGCCTCGAGCAAAGTGCTGCAACCCAAAACCCAGGGAGGACCCAAACATGCACCTGTGCTTGCTATCGGCCAAGTTACCTCCATAAAATCATTTGAAGAGATCTATTCCAAATAGAGTTGTGATTAAAATAACGGTTTTTTTCTTAGTGGTTCAGTGACCAGAGGCTTGTTTTCCTTTAAATCCTGTCTTCGCATTGAATGAAGCGCTCAGCTCGAATCAAAAGAAAACCCATTGGTTTTGTTCTCCAATACTTACCATCATCATTTAAATTCAGTTTGATTTCCAAACGAAACATTTCTAACAGATCGCTGGAGCCTGTCAGGGTTGTTTCTGTTTAACATTAGCACTTAGAAATCATACTGTTCGGGGGAAGGCAAAACTCACTGCCAAGTCATTTAGATGAGCCTGAAAATGGAGAGAGCCTCCAGAATAAAGCTGTGCTTCCTGAGCTGCTGTCATCGGTGCTCACACCGGGCATGGGGAAGCCCCCATCTCCTCCTCCTGGTCCACGCACCTCTGGGTGCTGGGTAGCAGATTGGGGTTGCCAAGCTCCCTGCTTCGATCTGGAGGGCTGGGTTTGGACTGCAGGGCCCTCTCAGCCCCATCTCGACCCTTGGGGTCCCTCCCTGGGGAGCCAGGGCGGGCAGTAGATCTGGATGGGGGCCCTACAGCCTCCCACACCCTAAATTATTCACTTCATTGCAGAGCCCTCATGAATTATTGAGCCCCAGTTTGATGTCTCCTAGCAACACGATTCCTTATTCCATCATCATCCCTGTCCGGCCCCTCTCGGACACACAGGCAGTGCCTGGCCCCTCTCCCTTCACAGCAGCATCCCAACCCCGGCTCTGCTACGGTGGAGGAGCTGGTGCTGCCCCGTACACGCTCCCATCTCTCAGAGCCGACATGCAGAGCTGCTGCCAGAGGCTAGGATTGCTGGGCAGTCACCCCTCGGGAACCCCAGGGAGGTTTCCAGCCTCCGTACAAAAGGAGGATTAAAGCAAGCAAGCCAGGAGGGATGAACTCCTACAAACGGTTTGGCTGGAGAAGAAAATAAAGAAAGAAAGAAACAAATAAATAAAACACAGCCTCTGGCACAGAGCAAACTCACTGTTCAGCCAGCCCCTCGGAGATCAGAGGGCGCAGGAGCTTCGCTGCACTCCCAGCTCTGCTTTCCCCACGGTGCCCCAACACCACGTGGGGAGGAGGGCAGCCCTAGCCCCCAATCCCTGTCCCCCATAACTCCCCATGGGCTGCTGTTGCTTGCAGCTGGCAGCAGGGCTGCGGGCTGTGCTGCAGCAAGCCTTTCCCTCCAGCTCCTGCAGGCATGGCCCGGCGCTCTGTGCAGGTGTCCAATTGACTCCCGTGCCTGAGTCAAGGGTCTGTCCCTGCCCCCTGTTGTAATTTCCTATCAAACACCACCTTCCCTCCCTCTGTTTCATGCATAATTCAGAGGCTCCTCTAAAAATAAAGTTCCCCAGGCAGCCTCTGCAGCCTGAGTAATTTGCCTCTGGGATGAGGGATTGCTGCTGATCCCTGGGGGCCGCTTGCTGCAGCCGGTCTGTGGGGTCCCACAGCAGGACCATATCTGGCATGGGGTGTACTTGGGGTCCGCACCACATAGGGACTCACCCCATGCTCTGCTCACCCCATGCTGCTGAGCCAGCCCCACTGCTGGGCTGTTCCTTGTTGTGTTGTGACCTGCAGCCACTGGGACACCATGGGGGCTCGGGAGAGCTGAGTGAGGGTAGCATGGGTGATCCGTTAACGAGGTAATGACAAGCTGGGTATGTTCAGCTGTTACACGGGGACTTGTGCGAGTGCACAGAAATGCCTGCTGCCCAATTTCCTGCAGAGAGCTGTCATACAGCCCAGCTGTCAGCGGGATCGTGTTTGAAGGAAGCTACATCGCATCATCCCTGCCCCAAGGCTGAATGCCTGACACAAGGAAAGGAAAGGCAAAATCTCAGCCTTCCCTCTGCATCCCCTGCTCTCCTGGGGCAAGTCGGGGGCTTCTGCTCAGACCCAGCCATCCCACTGGGGCCAGTCCTTACCCACAGCTAGCTGCTCTCGGCACAACATCTGGAAGATCCAAGGGGACAGTGCTGGAGAAGATCCCCCCTCATGTTTCCAATGTGCCGGAAACACAAAGATTTCATTTTCTGATCAATGCATTGACAAACCAAGGACCTTCCTCCCGCTGTTAATTACGCTCTGTCAGATAATTACATCTCTGCTGCTCAGAGACAGACCCCCCCCAGTCTGTCAGCCCCAAAACCCGCAGCGTTCCCCAGGGCAGAAGCAGCAGGCAGGTGGGTCACAGCCTTCCCCTCGTTGGCAGCCGTGCTGGTGATCCCGGGGGACCTTGCTGCCCATCACTGCTGCTGGGGCAGTGCAGGGCTACAGCCCTGTGGCTGCAGGGAGGCTGGGAAAGAGCTGAGAGACGTTGTGCTGGGCAGAAAATCAATAGCTAGTTTTAAGATACTTTTCTACTGCTGTTGATTGCCTTATATTATATTAAGATACAGTAAACTCCCTTGGCTTGCTGCTGCACAATAAAGCTTTGGAATTCATGCCAACTGTGAATCATTATTTTTGCTCTTACCCAACGAGGTGTCCATGTCCCCATGTCCTCAGCCCTTTGTCCGTCCCCCCCCACCCTGATGACTCCCTACTGGCACTGGGCAGGGTGCCCTGCCCCCCAGGACACCACCTGCCTTCAGCAGCTCTGCATGGGCTCTGGGAACCCGTGTGGCATAGCCAGGTCCAGATGGAGGGCAGCAGCCACATCTCCATCCCGCTATGGCACGTTATCAGTGCAGGTTGGCAGCCTTAGTCTCAGCAGCGTGACCCATTTAGCACATCTGAACACCTCCTGCTGAAGTGACAGCTCTAACATTTCCCTTTAAATGGTACAGATTGTGTCACCCCTGGGTAATGTGTTAGCAAATCACATTGTTAGCACGGAACAATAAAGCTGCTCTATCTCGTGCTGGGAGACACCAGAGGCCACACCGAGGCCATGCTCACCTCATGCCCTGCTCTGTGGGATGGCACCAGCACCAGGCAGCAGAGATGGGCTTCCCAGAGCCCAAAGGAGCCCTAAAGAACCCCCACGTAAGTCCTACAGGAGCCCCAAAGGAGCTCCAAAGGAGATTTAGGGAGCCTAAAGGAGTGCTGAAAGAGCCCCAGAGGAGCACCTTAGGAGGACCCAGGACAAGGAGGCAGCAGCAGCCGGAATCATATACACGTGCCAATGCAAGTGCACAGTGCCCAGCCCCGAGCCATCTGTATTTGTGCTTCTCCAGCAGAATGGGGGTTGCAGTCTGATGTTCGTGTCCCAGAGGTGAGAAGATGGGCATCAGCACCTTGGTGGAGAGCTTGCCGTGGGTCCCTGGGACAGAGGAGATGTAAAGGAAGCTTAGCAAGACGTAACTCCCACAAAAGTATTTCTTTTTCCATATGACTCCCTTGACACAGATCCACTTATGCACCGAGATGGCCCAAACCCTATTAATTTGCATGATAAATGAAGTATCTACTGTATCTTCCCAAGGGAGGAGAGGGCAGCACTGGCCAGCCCTGCGTTAGAGCCCTTAAATCCTGCACTAATGCCATGCATTTCCATTTTCACTGACCCTAGAAGCTGTGGGGTTAACTCGCTGCTTAAAAAGAGGTTTTTAATGCACTTTACATGCTCGAGCATCGTTAATGGCTTAATGAGTTAGGCTAATGATGACTTCCGAGCTGCACGCAGGCCAACATGCAGATGCTCAACCTGCTGCTGAGGAAGCTGGAGGGAAACCTAACCCTACCTCCAAAAAATTTCATAGCACGTGCTAAATATCAGTTTGAATGGGAATGCTGGACAGCGGGCAGCAGGCACAGCCCCGTGCTGGAGGGATGCTCCACCTGCTGCTCTGCCCAGCTCTGTGGGCAGGAAGGGAACGAGAGGGTGCTCCAAAGAGAGGTGAAAAGGGAAGAAAAGCATTTGTTGGCTGGGGAAAGCTCATTGTAACTCAGTGCTGCATCACCAGAAAGGGCAGCGGTCAGGAAGAGATGCACTTCTGGATACCGAAAATCAATGGTTCTGTTGGTATTTAGGGAATTACTCCCAGCCCCGTGCGTCGATATCGTATCAGATAACAGAGCAAAATATTACAGAGGCGAAAGCAGCTCACTAATTGAGCAGGACTGAGGAAAGCCAAGAGGCAGAACAGAGGAAAAAGAGCACTAGGGAAAGAGGAACCACAGTTTGCACTCCCTGTAAGTGACATCCCATCCCCACTGCCTGCGCCCTGCAGCGATGGAGAGGGAACAGTAATTAAGTGTTGCAGGGAAGGGAAGTTTCTCTGACAGAAAGAGCACCTTGAGCTCCTGCTCTCATCAGGGGAAATGCCGGGCTCCAAATTAAACACATTTACTGTCTTGTGTGCCCTCGCTCACCGTCGATGTAATGAATCTGGGAATTAATTGTTTGCCCATTTAGAACGAGGCCCCTCTTGCTCAGCATCGTGCTTCCCCCCCTCTCCCATCCCTCCGTAATTTGATATTCTGGTTCGAAAACAAATTGGCATTCATTGGAAAATCAATCTTTTTCGTTGCTGAACTCTCACTCCTCTGGGGAACGCGTGGAAATGGAATTACATCCTCCAATATGAACCATCCCTGCACACCTAATTGCATCCCCAGGCTCCTGCATCCCCATACACCGCTCCCCACACTGGGCCCAGGCAGGTCCCCAAGCCATCCCACAGCCTGTGCTACACAGGGGACAATCCCTCCCCACCCACAGCAGCTGGGCTGGCAGTGCTGCCCTGCATCCCGCAGGAAGGCTTGCTGCTGAAATAAAGCTCTAATTTTATGGGTAATGTCGGGTGCCTTCCACGCTCGCTGGGGGAAAATGAATAGCCACTTTCATGCAAAAAGGTTTTACCGTGCCATCAGAAGGCACTAATGAACAGACAGAGCCAGATCACACAGCCCCCCACCTGTCCGAATGCCTGGACAGAGATTTACAGCAAAGCAAACAGTAGGTGCAGATAAAAGCCTGTAACCAAAGCAGGTTACACGAGGAATCAGAGACAACAAACGTCTGAAAGATTGAGCTGTCAGTCCCTTCCATCCACTCAGCTCTCTCTGAAAGGGGAACAAAGCATGCCGGAAAAGGTCTCTCAGGTTCCCAAGTCCAACCCCCAGCCCATCCCCCACCAACGATCGCATCCCTCAGTGCCACATGGGTTGTTCTGGAACACCCCCCCTGGGATGGTGACCCCATCATCACTCTTTTGGAGAAGCAGCTTTGCTCACACCCAACCCCATACCCATGAAGTGCAGCTGGCCAGAGGCCTCCCTCCCTTCCCCCATCGCCCCACTCAGCTGCAGCATCTGAGTGTCTTTGCCAGGTGCACATTAGGAACTGTTCATCACAAGAAATTAAGAGGCATGGAAATAAAGCGACCTCTCTGAGAGCTTCAATTACACTGTAAGGTAACTGTGCCTTCCTATGCCTCCATCACCCTGCTTGGGAGTCTCCAGCAACAGTTTCTGTATTTATTACAGCTTAAGCATCCTTAGCCCCGAGCTCTTTGCAGTAACGAAAATATACGGTGTGAAGCCCAAGCCCGGCCCCTGCGGGTTGCAGGATTGTGGGGCTCCATGCCTACAGCCAAATCAGAAGGGAACTGGAGGACTTCACCTCTCTGGACTAGGAGTGCTGGTAGGGAAGTGCCCCCCAGGGCAGCAGTATGGGCACAGGAGCAGGTGCTGCGGGCTGAGTGCGTGCTGGAGCTCAACAGGAGGAAGAGCATCAGCAGATGCCACTGAGAAGGAAAGACAGAAAGCAATTCCTTTCTGTTTGCTTTTGTCAGGAAGGTACAGTCTTGCACCTTGGGTGAGACAGAGATGATTAAACAAGAAAAAGATGTCACAAAATCCCCGAGCTATAAATCACTCTGCTTGCAATCTTGCAGCAACAATACCCAACATCCGCTGTGCACGTCAGGGCAGGATGTGCTGGGACTACAGCAGCCCTGGGCAGCGGTGGGACAGGCAGCACATGGTGCTTCTCAGGGCGAGGAGAGGTGATTTAATACTAAAGGTGGTACTTGAGAAACAGGGATTTAAGGACACAGCGATGCCAGAAGATGAAGGTTCTGTGCTGGGACTCTCACTGCTTTGAGGGCCCTTGCTCCATCCGTTTCCATCTGATGGTTGCCAACGAGAATGTATGAGATGCAGGATGTGCACCAACAGCTCAGGGCACCCCAGCAGTGTGGTGTGCAGGGGCTCCAGCTGCCCAGCCCAGGGGCTCCGTGCTCAGCTGTAGGACAGAGTTTCCACTCCTGCTGCACCAGGCTGCCATGAGCTATCCCGCACCAAAAAGCACGCTTGCAAGTTGCAGACAAACACAGACTAAGTGGGATACCCCCCAAAAGGCCGCTCTAAATACAGACTTCATTTAATTTGGATGTCTTATTCCAGCAAAATCTTATCTGCAACTTTCAGGGCTGCCTGGGAAATCTTGCTGCCTCACCAGGGAGAAGGATATTTAAAAAGGATTAAATCTGACAGTCTTACACCGAAAGTGGATTTTTTAAGACATAAGCAAAGATTAAAGAGGAAAAGGTTAGCAGGTTGTTGAAAACACAGCTGTATTTAGACTAATTAAGCTTAATTTCTAGTTGGATACAAACTGGCTGAGGCCAACAGCTCAAACCTCTGCTGCAGCCCCGGGACAGCCCAGCACTAGTTCCAGGAGTGCCAGGAGCTGGAGCTCATCCCATGCTGGCTGGGAATCCCCACACACCCCATGTCAGACCTCCACGCTGGCCCCTGCACACAGGGAAATTGCTTTTCGACTCAGCAGTAACAAAAAGCAGCCGTGCATCACTTACCAATATTGAATCCGTTTAGAAAAAACATGGTTTTGCTCCGCTCTAATTGCTTCAGATGAAGCAATTGCATTATGCTTGGTCCTTTCCTTGTACCTCTCCGACAGACGCTCTCCACCAGCTCCCTAAGTTTGCCCTCAACATGAATTAGATCTCGATGCTCAGAGAGTGGAAGAGCAGCAGCTCGGCCCCAACACCTGCCTGGGACGTGAGCAGGGTGGTCCAGCACGCTCGCATCTCCTGGTCCTGCTCCTCCAGGGGCTACCTTGTGTGGCTGGGAGGAGCAGGATGCTAACTTGGTACTTAGGTGGAAGTAGAATAAATAGCCTACCATTGCTGGCGTGCTGTAAATCAGACTCAGGCAAGGCCATAATTCACCTGGCCGTGTATTTCATATCACGTCTAATGGCATTTGTCATTAACAAGCAGGTTGTCATGTCCCTCTCCTTGCAGGCTGTAGGGCGTGGGGATCCATCCTTCGGCACCAGCACCTGGGAGATGCTCCCTTCCATTGGGAAAATGCCTCTGCCCTGCACCTATTATCTCTTCTACTATCATTTCCATGCAATGGCCATCAATTGGGAAGGGGCCAGGACCAAGGCTATGGGACCGGTTGATGAGGATGTTCCACAATAGGATGGCCAAACCCCACTGTTCTCTGGGCTTCTCCTAGACCAGACCCCCAGTGATGGGCTGGAGATGCTCTCATCCACACACTCCTGCCTGCCTGTTCCCATCGCCATGGAAACAGCAGTGACATCAGGCTGCACTCCCCCAATGACTAATTGCGTAGCAAGCCCTGAGCCAAGCGACTTGAACCATTCCCAGGCCCCAGAGATCCGTGCCCAAGCCTCCCAGAACCCCCCCCTCCAGGGTTACATGCAGGGAATGTCCCCAAAGCAGCCTGAGCACCTCAGCCAGGAGCAGGATCCCCAGGTCCCCTCCTCGCCAGCACAGCCCTGAGCATCATTAGCACAGATGAACAAGTGCCGGGAGGTGAGAGCCCCGCTCACCAAACATGCTGCTAAGAGCCTAATCCATTTCATTAGCCCGTTCCATTTGACACGCAGTGAGGCTCAAGGATGCTCAGAGCAGTGGGGTCACATGCACGTGGCCTGGCCTGCGGACAAATCCTAATGTGCACCACCACCATCACACCCCAGCACAACAGAGCACAGCTAACCCCAAGCAGCCACAACCCCAGTGCTCCTTCCCTGCCCCGTCCCCCCCAGCCACGGCCACGCACGCACTACAGGAGCTCCTGCTGCCTGGTATTATGAGTTACAGCATGATATACAGGCCCATTAAAGCTGCTTTCCTGAACAAATGCTGCCCCTGTGGCTAATCAGCAGAGCGTTCCCTTCGTTGAAAGGCAAAATTAATATTGTTTTTGGCAGACACAGCAATGCCAAGTAAATAACTTGCCATCAAGCTTTATTGTCTGGGTGCCTTTGCTGCGATCGTTGGCCCTGAGGGTTGCTCTCAGTGGGTTCTTCTCCCCGTCTCTACTCACATCTGGGATTGCCTCAACCCGAGTGCAACACCTTGCACTTGGCTTTGTCAAACCTCATTCAATTCTCCCATGCCCACTTTTTGAGCCTGTTCACATCCCTCTGGATGGCATCCCTCCCTTCTCCTGCACCAACCGCACCACTCAGCTTAGTGTCCACAGCAAACTTGCTGAGGATACGTTCAGTCCCACTGTCTATGTCACTGATAAAGATGTTTGAAGAGCACTGGTCCCAGTGGACCCCTGGGAGATAGCATTCATCCCAGGCCTCCACGTAGACATAGGCAGGCACGCACACTGCCACCAGCTCATCCTCCTGCAGGTGCTGCTGGAGGAATCCCACAGGGAACCCAAAACACTCTGCGCTGGAAATCGCTACTCCCAGCAGCTCTTATTTTTAAACACAGGTTGCAGCCCTTATTTACCAGCAGGCGCAGTGCTGTCGGGAGCACTGACTGCAGATGCCTCGCTTGCCTTTTGCAAAGCAAACCTCCTGTTTTGACTGCGAGCTGCCTGATGCTCAGTTATTTGGGGAGGGATATTTCTAGCCGCGCAGCGCAAGCCAGAGTTACCAGCCAACGAAGTATTTATGGCCAATTTCATTTTCTGAGCAAGATGTTTGGGAAAGCAAGCACCAAATGCATCAGAGAAATGGGTTAAACTGTGCTGTTCCATTAACACCTCCATGCAAAGTCATGCAAATACTTCCTTAAGGGTATGCTTAGAAGCAACCCATCAGCAGAGAGGGGCTTTGGAGAGACAGGAGGAGAGCACGGAGCAGAGGGTCAGCCCCAGGCCCTGTAGCAGGAAGGTTGGCTGCCATGGGGCTCCCCATGCTGTGCTGCAAGACACCTGGGATCCCTCTTTGCCAGAAGACCCTGCTACAGCTCAATGTCAGGTGCACTCCACCACATGCAGCAGCTCTGGAGGTGCTGACACATACAGTAGTTAAGGTTGGAAAATACCCTCCAAGGTCATCTAGCCCAACCACCAACCCACCCCCACTGTGCCCACTGACCACGTCCCTCAGTGCCACATGTCCACAGTTCTGGAACACCTCCCCAGAGAGTGACCCCACCACCTCCCTGGGCCTCCCCACTCTTTCTGAGCAGAAGCTGTACAGAGGACAATCAGCACGAGGCTGAGCAAGACCTCCACTTGAATCTGAGCTCTCTCCCAGCTAAAGAGCATCTGTCCACCCTGCCCTGCTGTACATCCCACAAGAACAGATGTAGAGAGAGCAATGTTTTAAACCTAAGTGAAACAACATGAAAATGTCCTTGTATCAAACCTGAAGGAGATAGGAAATGCTCAGAAAGAGGAAGTCCTCCACACACAGCTCTCCAACGATGTTCATGTTGCTGCTCCCTCCGGCAAAGAACCAGCACAGGTGCTGCAGGGTCTGGAAGCCTCTGAACTTGACTTGATGCTGAAGAAACCAGGAGATCTGAGCCTTGCCCATCTGTGCATCGCAGCCTGCAGAGCAGCACTCTCACCAGTGCCTGGGCAGATCCTTAAAGGTTCCTCACATTTAGCTGAGGCAGGAGCCAAGAGTGGCCATCAACACCGTGAGCTGGAATGGCAGACAGAATGCCAGGCCAAGGAAAGCCCATTTCTCGCAGCAGTACACAATGAAATCAAACTGCTTTCTTTTCATTTATTCCTGAGAGCGTACAGCTAGCATATCAAAACATTCTTTAGTGAGAGCAAAGCAGAAAAGGGCAGGAAATGCACACCAAGTAAAAAGCATTTGCATATTCCAGGGAAAGAAGACTCCAGAGATAAGAGCTTGGAGACTCTTCGTGCACGGAAGCAAGGGTCATTCTTCTATCTTAGAGAAACTTCCTATAGCAGACCCGTATGTTATCTTGCTGTGACTCATAACTTGGTGAATGGGTTTCCAGTTTGTTCTCTTTGAGAACCTAATTACTTGAAGTGCATCACACCAGTAAATGAAGTCAGCTTGCTGCTTTATTTATTATTAGGCATTCGTTTTTCTTTACAGTGGCTGCCTTATAGCTGCCACAAATATGCAAACCAGACGAATTAAAACAGCATACTTTGCCAATCTCTCTGAGCTTTGGTGCTTTGTACGTTCTCCAGTACCTGGATTTTTCTGACTAATGAACGCTTCCACTTGCTGGAAAATGTTGAATGCAATTAGTACTCCAATCTGCAGCCTCAAAGTAAGCTGTGTCTAGCAGCTGAGCATTCTGAAAGAGCCAGTGCTTGGCAGAAGAACTAAACATCTAAAAGATAAAAGGGAGATTTAAGCACACTCCCACTAAGGCCTGCTGCAGAATTTAATTGGCAAGGTTAGCAATAAAGAGGAGGCAGGCAGAACCACCGAGGTTATGGCCCCAGTGCAAGTCACAAAGCAGAATCAAGTTACGATTCTCAGGCTTAAACATCAAAGCTCACATTTGGTCCCTCATCTTGCACTCCCCCATGCCAAACTGCACAAGTGTGTTCCGATCAAATAAGCCTGCTCCTTTGTTCCTCAGAGTCCAGCTTTATCTCTTCAAGGAGAGATACAAATCACTCCATCCAACCTCTCTGCAATTTCATCCAACCTCTGCTTGCACTCATCCTTCAGCTGCTTCAGCTCTCTCTGTAAGCTGGCCTCTCTCATCCGCAGTTCTCTGATCACCTCTGTAGCACTGACAGCTGGAACAGGCTCCTTGGATCCAGATCCACCAAAGCCTGTTTTGCTGGCAGAATGTTTGCTTCTGAACACCAGCCTGCACAACCCATGCATTTTATTTTTGTTTGGAGCACTGTGGTTCAAAAGATCTAGTAGTTTCAGCTCCACTGTTTCCTGTATCTTTCCTAGGATGGCACAGAAGTCCTCTTTCTGTAGTTCTTCCTCTCTTGTTTTCACCTGTGGAGATTAAAAAAAGAGAAGAGTACGGTAGGTTTCTGTGAACAACTCCTCATGTCAGAAAGCAACACAAAATGTCATGTTTGGACTGGGCTGTACCAAAGAGACACGAGCCAACTGAGTGTAAACTCAAGCGCACAGTAGCAGAAACTGAATTAAGCTAACATGCTTTCTATCAGGTAGCAGTGCCAGAGACCAAAAAGCTGCCTGTGGTCATTTCTTGGCAGCTTCTCAGCTCAGCAACTCCTGCCCTGATGACTAACACACAAGGGCTCCGTATTCTCCCCTCTCTGGATGGGCTCTGCTTCAGAGCACAACATGCAGAGCACAGAGGAGGACCTAGAAGAGTGACCTTCATCACCACCATGCTATCAGCCACCTCGTTGGCAGGACAGATTAACTGCTTCGTGACTAATGGCACTAATTCCATTTGCAAATGCTTTCTGTGCTTGGCAGTGTGAAAGAGGAGGGATGGCAACTGTAAGCTAGCAATTCCTTCATTCTCATTATGGGTAACAAGTAGTAAAACAAAAATAATGAAGCAGAGACAAAGAAGCATAGGCTAAGAACAAAATGAATTACAGACAGCACACTTTCACTGAAGATAGGCCCAATAAAACAAAGCTTTTTCTGTGACAGAATAGTCTGGATAAAAGCAATTGTATATATTGGGATTTCTCCAAAGCACTTTATTTAATGTTCACTAACAATTTGATTTGAAGAACTTGCAAGATGGTAATTGCCTTGCCAATTTCGCAAGTGAATTAAACGCAAATTCAGTGACTCATCTCAAAATGTAGTTGTCAGTGGGGAAACATTCATAAGAAGAGGTTCCCTACTGAGGCCTTCACAGAAATGGTTCTTGGCCTAACAGCACATTACGTTGTACACAGCCTCCAGGCAATGGTTGGTGGAGCTCAACACATGCTGATCACTGGAGAGCTGTAGGTGGAACTGGGAAGGGCAGTTCACAGAGCAGACCCCCCAGCCCTCTCCCTCCCCCACTTTTTCACTGTTTTGCCCTCTCACAGCTCTACTGTTAGCCCTCTCCATCAGCCCCACCAACTTCTAAAGCCCAGCAGAAAATGCTCTGCTGCATTACCAAGCCCAGGCAGGTCCTGAGTGGTGTGGAGGGCACCAGGACTGGGGCCACAAGCAGGCCCACATACCCAGCAGCAATGGGAAAGGCAGCCTCACAGCATTCTGCAACAGCAGCCAGCAGCCAAATCAGCTCAGCTGAAAAACAGTAAAACTTCCAACAAAAAGGAAACAGAGTAGGATTCAAAGGCAGGTCACCCAATGACTCACAGCCCAGAAAACAAGCTTTATAGTGTGCGACTTCAAGAGCTCCAACTATTCCACTCATGCCGAGACATAACTTGTTTTAGATCCTAAAAGTCAAAAAGATAGAGGTGAGAGACCAGACTTTGCTGACAAAGGCATCAGAAGATCAAATGGATGGAAACATGAACTAGATATTCAGCTTCAGAATAAGACATTGTTGCCTACTGCGAGGATAATGAACCATGAAACGCTCCATTGCCGCTCCAAGGATGAATCCTTTGGCCAAAGCTCAGCTCAGGTCAAGCTCAGCACTAATGACACCTCTTCCATTCTTCCCATCCAAGGCCAGGGGTAAAGCTGAACTCCTCCTCGGGATTTTAAACCCACAGATCTGCATTGAGATATCAGAATCTCATGTGTTAGGGCTTTGACCAGCTCTCTGTAAGCTGGAGGACACCAGAGATCAGTCAGAGACGAAGTCACTGCTAAACTTCTCCACTGACACCAGCACAGCCAGGGTTTCATTCACTCCTTCCAAGTCTTTTATCAGAATATCTTCATGTGTTTTACAGCCAAGTAATTAATCCTCTCCAGAGTCTTCTGATGCATTGTCCCTCCCCATCCTCAACAAAGATCAACAAAATCAATCAAGTCAGAAAAGGAGTAAGTCGCTCTGAATTTTTCCAAACTTGTTCAAGGCTTTATCGATACAGAACCATCCTTTAAAGGAGTCCTCTGCTGATTAAAGCATTTGAATAGAGCCGAGGCAGAGAGAAGTCC
The DNA here is from genome assembly GCA_013399175.1 of Odontophorus gujanensis. NCBI lineage: Eukaryota > Metazoa > Chordata > Aves > Galliformes > Odontophoridae > Odontophorus > Odontophorus gujanensis. The sequence goes on along the minus strand of VXAB01002726.1, from coordinate 320,302 downwards.
ATCTTTGTCCTTGTCCAAAAACCCAGAGTCCCCCTTTATCATAATCCCCACAGAATCCCAGAGCACCTCTTGCTGTTGCCTACAAGAATATCTGCATTTCAGTTCTCTAACAACAGTTTAGAAGAAACAAAACAGAAAAAATAAATTCCGCGTTATCTGTGCTCCCCATTGCCAACGAATAAATGGAAAGAGAAGTTTGCACAGAGTGGATTTAACACTGGAATGCGGGATGGGGAAAATCTCCACTTGCTTATGCAGAACAAAATTACTAAGCAGAGTCCACAAAATGTTATTTATTTTTTTGCATTAAACTCAGGCAGAATACCACTAGGGCTGTATGAGGTATTCCTATTGAAATGTAGGTTTTCATACCAGCCAGAAATGGAGAATTTTATTATCCATCGAGCAAGGCACAAGATGGAAGAGCATGCTCCTTACAGCACTGAGTTTTAACTCATGGCCGAAACTGCTGAGGTAGGAATTACTGTACTGAAGCAAGAGCAGGGATAAGGACAAGGACAGCAGCCAGGGAAACACAACATCAGAAGGGCACTGTACATGCTGTCTTCTGTGAAGAGAACCAGCGTTTCCTGGAACAACATTAGGTGAATTTAGTAAGAGAAAGTTTCCAGCTAATGAATATGAAATAAGAGAACAAGTTCAGCAAAGCTCTATTCCTGTCATACCAGGGCAAGTTGGAGTTGGAGAGCCAGTTCAGTTTAGTCTTTGCACTGTTCTTCCTGGTAAAGGTAAACTCCATAACCTTGTATGTCTTCACAAACAGTGTTGATGCTCTTTGTAGATGAATAGTTAAAAATCTCCTGGGGTTGCTGTCCAGTAACGTTCTTTACTCTTCACATCCTGAAGACTTGTGAAAACACTGCCATCCCTCCTGTACAGTTAATTAATACACTTTAACAGCTTGCTGTCTTCCATTTGTGAGCACATAATGATTATTCCACACGGCAAAACAACCTCAACAGACCACTTTATATTAAACAAATATACTGCAAAGGATTAGGAGCCTCAGCATTTCGTGCCTGCCCTTTCCTATCCCACAACTCTGCCTTTTGGTCTCAACGTACCAGCTGGAACCTGAATTCCCAATTAGGTACACAGCACTGTCTGACAACTACTGCACACCTGCTTCAAATAAATACAACATACTTTCTCTATGTGTTGCATGTGTTGAGGCCAGAAAAGTAATACCCAGCCTCACCTCCTCTGGGTGTTGTATGAATCTGCCATGGGGATGGTCCCAGTGTTCAACCACCTGCCTCGTGAGAGATCTGATTCCGTCAGCTGCTGAAGATGCACAATCCATTTAGCTCACCGCTGCTCCAAACTCAGCCCTTCCTAATTGCTGTGGTTTCCCCAGCTCCCTCCCATTTGCCTGTACCTTGCTGGTAATGAGCTTCCCAGAGCTTATGTCTCATTCTATGAGGCTCAAACATCCCCGAGAGGCCGCTCTGCCTCATAGAGCTTTAACAGCTCGCTAATGAGAAGCGCAATAAAAATGATGCAAAAATTGTTCTTTTTCTGCTAAGCTGCAAGCTGGACGTGAACGCTCTAGGAGAGAACTTTGCCAAAATGCACAGCATCCCACAGAGATGTTGTAAAACCTCTAGATAAGCACACAGCATTATTTAAGTCCTTCCCAGACCTAACTGAAGCTGCAATCTTCCCAGTGCTGGATGCCAGTATCTCAGCTTGGCACAACCTCACGCAGCAACCTGAAAGCAGCCTCACAAAGCAAAGGAACACTTTGCCCCACTCAGTCACGCACCCGAAGGAAGCTCCTTGTGCTCAGCACCACAGGAACAAACAGAGCAAAACTTCAGATCTTGAATGGTTGCAATAGCCAAGTGACTGAGCCTTACTGCCTTTGCCATCAGGGACATAATCACCCGACCCCTTTCATCAGCTCATCCAGCCCTCTGAAAACACACCTAAGAGCAGCCAACTTGCAGAACTATTTATTCTGTGTCTTTCACAACAAGGAAGAACAGATTGGCTAGTGGACTAGTTTCTTCTAATAAAGACACCAGTGTTTTTTGAACAACCACACTCAGGGGTACGGTTCCATAGTAGTAGGCAGGGAACAGTTGGCCTCAGAGAAAGAGTAGAGGGCACAATCCCAAGGCATGCTGTGAGTGCACTAAGTGATGGAGACTCCACTCCTGCAGCTGCCACATCTTCTGGTAAGAATTATAGGACTGGAGGGGGACACAGCCCTGCAAACTTCAAACATTTGCTGAACAGCACCCACCCAAAAAACTAGACCCCCTGTGTTCAATAAAGGCACTTGCTGCTCATGTAGAAAAACAAGAATGGCAGGAGTCTGTGACCACCTATTCTGGAAACACTACAACACCAAGTAAAGCAGGTGTTTTACTATAAAAAGAGCACCTTATTCTAATTTACAATTCATATCTTAGAGCAACTTGCCCAAATGTAATTTCAAACCTCTAAGGAAGTTATAGAGTTAGCACTGCAGCTCTATAAAGCTTGTCTCATTGAATCAAGCCTCTTTGTTATAAGCTTTCAAGGTTTTTTAATTTTCTGCAGCAATTTCTATGACCTGAAGAATAACCAGTTAAAAGCTCTGGAAACCATCATTTTCTATTTTAACAGTCGAACACTTCCCACACTGCCCTGCCTAAATGAGGTTCCCTTCTTCTCGTGTGATCCTTGATTGTACACACAGAGACATGATGTTCTTCTGAAATAGCCCATTTAATAGCAATGCATACATGCATTTACAGATTTAAAGTCAAAATGAAGTGCTTAAGTAGCCTAACCTTCTGCATAGCACAGGCTACAGTATCTCACCCAGTAATTTTGGCTGTGTTCTACTACATTTGGTAAGCTACAGGGTCTCCTTTAGAAAAACATTTTTTTTCTTAAACACAAGCTCTACTTGATCAAAATCCTACTCTATCACAATGTTATTTCAGCAGTAAAATACACCTAATGGCTTAAAACTGTTCTGCCTCAACCACCGGGTCTTGTTATGCTATTGCTCACCTAGAATAAACCTTGTGCCTTCAGACTCCACTTCTGCCTAGGAACTTACAGAACATCATCCAGAAGCAACTTTGCCTTGGTTTGGCTCCACATCCCTCACCTCTCCAGAAGAGAGACAGAATAATTCCTTTATTACCCCTCCCGTAATCCTATCCAGTTTTTCCATCACTTTGCAATTGTCATGGTGGTCATGACCAACAGCAGACAGTACTACTTAGCTACCAATAATTTAACACCTTTCCAATGAGCCCACTGCCTCCAGTTTCACAAGCCAGAAAAACCATTCGTTTGCACATATCCCACACCTGAAACTCTAAAGCAGATCCAACTGGTTTGAGGTACACAAACAGTTATTTCTTAATAAAAACTCAAAGCTTTGGCTTAACAAATAGCTAGCAGCAACATTTCCCCTTAATATAATTACTGATTTCTCACATTCATTATGAGTTCAGCAAGAAGAGACAGCTTAGGCCTCTGGAAATGATGGAGAATAACCCAAAAGGGGCGATATCAAAGTAATATTAATGGGTGCATTATTTGTACCACAAACTACCAAGGCTTTTTAGAAGGGTTGTAAAGCTGAGCTACAGCAACTGACAGGAGATGTAATTATACAAGCAGCTGCATTCCAAATTTCGCCTGGATTTGCAATTTCCTGCAATTAGAGAGGAATGTATACATCTCCATCTTATGCATTTTAAGCAAGACATTCACCATTCAAACGCTAGCTCCCAGGCACACCTATTGTCAGTGCAAAACAAATTGACAGGGAAGCCACAGCGGCAATGCACCTACTTTATCTAGCAATAGAAGGCCAGCTTTCAGCTGGTGGAGGAGTCCTCTGGGGAGAAACTAAAAATACAAGTTTAATATCACAGATGCACATAGCTGCATTCAACGAGAACAACTACAAGAGTCCATCCAGACACTGCTGCTGCGTGCTTTCTTTCCCCCCTTCATACACTCAACAGTAAAGCAAAGCACTTCATAAGACTTCAGGACAGTATCCAGTCTGTATTAGACATCGTGAATCAAAATAACACATTGATAGGAGTCAGAAAAATCAGATGAGCTTCAGATAACAGAAAGGGACACAGGCCTAAGAGACCAGGAAAGGAATGCCAGCAAGATTTTCCAGGGTCTTTACAAGAAAATGCAAAGCAAGCCTGCAAATATCAGCATGAAACACAAAAGCACATAAGTGATAAGCGCAGTGCCTGTTTGCTGAGCCTGTGTGTATCTACTGCACAGGAAAAAGCAAGAGGGAAATTAATCCTCTTAGGTTCCAAAGCAACCAAACTGTGAGGCTGCTGAGCACACCCCACTCAGCTGCCCATGGGCCGCGTGGGCAGCAGCAGGGTGGGATTGTTAAAGGACATACCTGAGGGCAAGAGGAAGGGAGCAGGGTGGAAAGCCTCTCACAAGGAGAACATTTCCCGTTGTCTGGATATTTTCTGAACTATCTGTTGGTTTTTAGTAGGAGTAGTTTGCCTTGCCAGTGTTTAACTTCAGAGTACTGAACTCGAAAAAACAGATAGGAATCAAAAACGAAACGCGAAATTTGAAGCAACTCTGATGGCAGAACCAGGCAGGAACAAATCCTCAAACATTAACTGGACTATTTAAAGCTCTTCAGCTGCTTCTTGTAAGGTAGGCAAACCCCTCAGCGTGGTCCCACAATGCTGTGAAGGTAGGAGAGCTCCAGGCAGGAACACCAAGCTTGCAGGTTCTCCAGCAGTGACTCAAAGAGATGAAGTTCAGACTTGCAAAAATCCCACATGGCACACAATCCTCACTGGGGAAGGGGAACAATTTCTGTCTCTGAATTCCAAGTCCTTAGTACTTACAATAACAAAAAAAAATCCCATCTAGCAGACTCGCCTTTTATTTCTAACTAGTTTTATCTTTACACTTTCTTAATCAATTAAGTTCGATTAGAAGATCACCAAATCTTATACAGTAACATGCACAAACTGAAAAAGTATTAAAGGAAAACCACAGTACATCAGCTTAAGTAATTTAGACACTTGCAAAAGGGCTCTGAAAAAGACTGACAGCGACAAATTTCAGAGGAAGGCAGCAGACAAGTATTGCTTCATGTAATAAATTGCTCACTTATTTTTCAATTTGTTCTTCCCAATTTTTATCTCAGGCAGCAGACAAACACCGCTGATAGGAGATACCTTCTCACATGTAGGTGACTTGCTGGGCTCAGAAGGCTGCACTCTACACGAGCAGAGTCGTATCACTCTGTTGAGCATGAAAGCAGCCACGCCAGGACACACAGCACTGCTTGGACTCATGATTCAGAGGAAGCAAAGCTCACTCCAGCAACCCAACACAACAAAATCTCATTCAGTTTAAGGAGTTTCTTACAGCTCTGCTGGTGAGCAGTGGCTGTAGTGGGCACAAAGCTGCCTGAATGGCCATCGTGGTGCTGGCAGGAGTCACATGCTGAGCCCTGCAGCTACAGCCTGCAAAAGTCTGACAGCTCTCCCAGCTTGGAGAGAGATGACAAGACAAGCAGTTAAAAGTAGTGAGTTCTGAACTCAGAAGTGCACTGAGGCCTTATTTAGATGCATTTCTGCCTAGGAAGAAGAGAACTGACAATATTAAATTAGAGATTTCCTTTCATGTCAGCTCTTCTACAAGCACAAGGGACACAGAAATGAGTAAACTTTCTTCTCTTATGATCAAGTACCCTTGATTTCAGGGCAGACAGCTGAGAGGACAAGGCCAAGGTTTTAAGAAAAAAAGAAACTCACAGTTAAGCATCAGTACAAACAGCCCTTTTCCCAAAAGCACCAAGCTCCTATCAACTCATCCAGAAACCGAGCAGTACTGGGGAATACACAACTTACAACTTCTGCTGGTGGAGGAAGAACTCATCCTGACGGTCTGCCCTGAGCTGTAAAAAGCAATCCAGATACCTTCTAGAAGTTACTGTCGCAAAAACTCACTCAGAAAAGCTCAGTAAAACACCCTGAGTGCGCTCCAGGCAGAGCTGCTCTAAAATACAGCCACCAACTGCAGTGTTTAAGACGGTCTCTATCAGGCAGGAACGCCCCCAAGATGCAGCCCTGGCAGAGGAGGATGCATCACCACAGATAGACTCAGCTCCAGAAACCCAGCAGCTTTGTGGCCACAGGGACCCCAAATCCCTACCCATCATCCCCACAGTTTTTCACATTCAAAAGATAAAGGCAGTGCTAGGAGCCACCACCTCACACACGTTTCACATCTGAACCCTACAGATGCTCCCAATTTTTGTCCGTGTTTGATGTGCTTTTAAGTGTGAAAACATAAGTGCTGCACTTATTTCTTTAAAAAATGCACTAAAACATTTACAGTGGCTACAAAACTCGTTCTCTCGTTGGAATGCGGTTTTTTACAGTTTATTGTTAAATAAAGCTCATCTAAAATTTATTGGAGTATAATTCTTCAGCTGCATTTACTGCATGTTTCACTGCCTTGGTCGGTATCCAACACGTCGGTAAATAACACGAGTAAAATATTAACACTGCTTATCGATTATGCCTTAACTGATCCTGTCACCTGAGCAAACATTCTGCATTTTGGCAAAGGAAGGGAAAAATCACATCTTTTGGGAAACACAAAAAAATCCCACCTGCACTTCAAACCCCAGAGCTCCGCACGCAAAAGAGGAGACAGCATTCTGATTTTTAATGTTTCTGCCTTCCCTATGGAGCTGGAGTCCTTTAGAAAATATAAGCCCCATGAAAAATGCCAGGTGGGATGATTTATTTTCAGTTCCAGTTTTTGTGCCTTTGAAATCAGTTTGCTGATTTAGCAACTGGTACAGAGTCTTTCTCACACAGTTCAGCACTCATTCAGCAATCTGCACAGCAAGTTACATCTGCAAACAAAGAATAAATACTTTTCTTCTTCGTCTGATTGTGTGCTGCAAGCTTAGCATTGACTGTTCAAATCTGAGTAAAGGGCTGAAGTTCTCAGAAGTAAACAAGATTGTTTCAAAAACCTCTCAGCTCTGCTCACGTGCAGGGACTCCCTCGATGCTTTTACATGCCAGACTTGAGCCAGGCTAACTAAGGGCTAATGCAAACATCACATCCTGCTGTGGAGAATAGAGATGCACAGACATGGCCTCTTTTCACCCTCCACAGCACAGGGCAGAGCTCACTGCCTCCTGCAGCTGTCACCTGGGTCTTATCCCACAGCCTCCATGGGCACTTACCAAAGGCAAGCAGTCTGTTCTGTAAGGAAAACTGATAAAAAGCCTGACAAAGCAACACAACAAAATACACAAGCAACAAGAGAACGTACACATGAACATAGGATGGTAGAATCATTTGAGGTGGAATGGACCCCCAAAGGACATCTGGCCCAACTCCCCTGCAGTCCATTAGGTGCTCGGAGCACCATCCAGCCTGACTTGGAAGGTCTCCTGGGATGGGACATCCACCACCTCAATGGGCAGCCTGTGCCAGTATCTCATCAACTTTATTGTAAAAACCTTCTTCCTTACAAAAAAAAAAAATAATAATCAAAATCTCTTCTCTTTTAGTTTGAAACCATTTCCCTTGTCCTGTTTCACAGACCCTCTGAGGATTCTATCTTTTTCCCTCTTATGACCCCTCTGAAGATACTGCCAGGCTGCTCCCAGGTCTTCCCAGAGCCTTCTCCACTCTGTGCTGAACAGCCCCAGCTCTCTCAGCCTATTCTCTTAGGAAAAATGTTCCATCCCTTAAACACCTTACTCCCTACTGCTTACAGCAGGTCTATGCTTTCTAATAACCTAAATCTGCTAATACCTTGGCAGCTCCATCAGCAGCAAATGTAATCCTACATTTAACGAAATACAAACTACACATAAAAGCCATTAGCCCCGTCCCTCCTTGCCACCCTCCTGTCCACGTCCTCCACTGCTCCCTTTGATGGATGTTACTGTTGATCTCTTTGGGTTTCCTCCCCTACGCAGGCATGTGGGCCCAGCCAACCATACACTCTCAGAAGCTGCTCTTGTGGCCCTGCTAGTTCTTCAATTCCTTTTTGCATGAAAAGCTCCGCTGACAGCTGCTCGATGCTCCAGATGGAGGTTTTCAAAGTGGAGCACAACAACACTCTGGGACCGGGGCAGGGAATATGCTGACTGCTCCGAACCATCCCCAGCACTCCTCTGCTTCCTGCATCCCCACAGCCTGGGTAATTATTAACCACTCGCTGCACTGATATCTTCATATTAGCAGAAAGGCTGGAGAATGCGAATAAACAGCAAAAATAGACAAGATGAAACGGGAACAATTTGCTTTCAAAAAGAAAAAGAGCTCTTGACAAAGCTTCAGAGAGCTTTCCACCAAGAGCTCAGCTGCTGCTTTGCCACGAGTCTGCATTTCAGGCTGCAGCAACATGGCTTTGCTTTGGGGAACACACTGAGTAGCCAGCATACACCCCACTGGGCCCCACCAGCCATGCAGGGAGGGAAATGCTACTTCTACTTCTCCCACCCACACATAGGCACTGCCCATGCCTTGGTTTTCATACAGGTTAATCCACACTGTGCACCAGCAGCAGGACCACAGCTCCTCCCATCAGCTCCCAGTGCTCCATGCTCAGGCATGGGGAGCCCAGCACAGCTGGAACAGGGCTCAAACATGGAGGGAGTACATTCAAGCTCAGTTTAATGGCTCTGATTCTCCCTCAACTATGCTTCAGAGATGCACATGTGAGCAAGCACCATCACATCATCACTTGAAAGGAGCCTAGCTTGCTTTTAAACCCTAGCAAACACCAAGACCCCATGTTACAATATCACAGGCTCCAACAGAAGCTCAGTGAGCATTTATGTGATTAAAACTGAGGAGATCCTCATTTGGAGTCAAGCACCCTATGCTCCAGCTTCTGGATACAGAGTACTTATCCTGAAATCAAGCTCCCCCTCAAACACAGGACTAGAGAATAAATATTTAGAAAGGAACAAACAAACATACAAGATCTGTTTTCACATTCTGAGACTTCTTCTTCAGTTACATTTTTTCTTCAAACAGAGAAACATTTCTAAAGCTTAACCACCAAAATGTCATCCAAGAAGAACTGATTATTTACCTAGGGCTGAATGGAAAAGAGCAGAGCTAACTATAAGAAAGCCACATATTCAGATCACACCTCTGCCAATACAGGTATGTCTTACGCCTCTTCTCCTCTAAGATACCAAACACAATTCTCTGCCTGCAGATGGGTATCAGTTAAAATGTCATATTAATCAGGGTTTCACGAATCACCCAAATCCCACAGCAACATTCAGTTATCTTCAATCAACGTCCTTGAAAGGGAAATGGTTTCAGGGTCGTTCCAAGTACAAAATTGGGAAAAAAAAAAAAAAACAGAGCAGGGGGAAGGCAGTGATAAACAAAAGAAAATGCTTTCCTGAGGAAAATAACTTAATTTTAAAAGATTAAAGATTGATAGTTTTCACTGCCAGAATCATGCTGTACAAATTATTAATCTTGTAAAAAAAACAGATACATTGCCTTGATACCACATCCTGAATAACAAGCAGTCATGTTTAGTGCTGCAAACCAGACACTGTGGCATAGCACTGACATTAACACACCTGAAATACCACCACCTAGTCCTAAATCCATCAGTCAATCACAGATTCAGGTTTCAAGCCCAACCCACAGTGTTACAGCAGGCCCTGACAGATATTTGCATAACCTATTTGTAGAGGCTCCAAGGAAATTATTTCTTTAATATGTAATGACAAATCTGTGTTGTAATTTAAGCACATTTTTGTTCCATTCATGGAAAGCGCAGGAAAAAAAATCTCTCTTCTCCACAGAAATTTCTTGGTACTTGAAAATTCCTCACTTTAGTCTTTCCATCTTTACCTTACAGACCCCTCAAAGCCCACCTAACCCAGCAGCCTGTCTGCAACACAACAGAGCAGCAAGAGGAAAAGTTCAGGACCAAACAAATACATAGCCATATCTCACTGGAAGACACAACTTTCTGAACTTGAGCAGTTTTTGGCTGAAGGGCTTCCTTGACCAGAGAACATTTTTTATATTTATTGCTTAACGACAGATTTTTTCCCTTCATGAACTTGCCCAGTCATGAGAACGAAGGAGCAGCAGAACAGTACAATTGCTTGCTCCTGCTCCAGCGTGATACTCCCCTTCACTGCCTCCCCCTGCAGAGCAAAGAGCCCTAAACCCACTAAATGTTCCTTGCACAGAAACCCTTTCACAGCTTGGGTCATCATCATTTCCCCTTTCTATGCCTTTCCTGCTCAATCATGTCTTTCTTTTAGTTCAAACAACAACCAGAACTACACACAGTGTACCAAAAACTGATAGAAATATTTTAAATTTCACTTTCTCCTGCTTTGCTTACAATTCTTAGGATTTAATTTGCTATTTTCCACCACTGACATTTTCACAGAACTACTGCTATAACCCCAAGAGCTCATTCACACGACACGATGGCCAGATAAAAAAAAAAAACAGACATAAAATGATTATGATTTTCCTTCTGATGCATTTTTTTCAGATTTATTTCCCGTTCCATTTTATCTGACATTTTATCACTTCATTACTCAGTACCACAAAGGAGTACCACTGGAGACCTCATTGTGGCCTTCCAGTACTTGAAGGGAGCTTAGAAGCAGGAGGGGATTGACTTTTTACGGTTCAATAGTGATAGGACATGGGGGAATGGCTTTAAATCAGAAGATTTAACTAAAAGACTCAGGTCAGCTGTTAGGCAGAAATTTTTTACTCAGAAGGTGGTGAGGCACTGGCACAGGCTGCCCAGAGAGGTGTGGATGCCCCATCTCTGGAGGTGCTCAAGGCCAGGTTGGATGGGATCCTGGGCAGTTTGACCTGGGGGTTGGCAATCCTGCCCATGGGAGCGGGCTTGGAAGCAGACAATCTTTAAGGAAATCTTCAACCTAAGCAATTCTATCATTCCAAGAGGGCCCTTGATGATCCTTTCCTGCTGTCCTTCATGCGTGCTCCCAGTGACTGAGCATCCTTTCACTTGGGCTTCTCGCTCCTCACCTCCTTCCTCAGATCACACACAGCAGCACGGGCTTGTGAGGCTCCCCTGGTGACTGCAAACTGATCGCAGACACCCGCTCTCTGCTTCCTGCTCAAGGGTCAGCAGAAACATATTCACATGGGCAGTTTATTTCAGTTGAGAATCCTTTTGGGAGCTTTATCAAATGCCATTTGTAAATGCAAGTGGATGACGCCAACCCAACCTCCTTTGCCCGCACGCTCAGCGGTCCCTCAATAGCTCCAGCAGATTTTAGATTTGTGATTCCTCTCTTTAAAAACTATGACTGCCTCTTCCCCAGAATATCCCATCTAATCACATGTCCTCAGTTCTGCCCTTCAGAATAGTTTCTACTCAATTGCCTGGCACAGACACCAGGCACATTGCTAACAACCAACGTAATTACTTGGTAGATTATCATGGTTCTCATGAAGTACAATGCAGTGGGCACAGCAGCTATAATAACCCGTACTGTCCCTCATATGGGCATGCTTGTGTGAGCCAAGATAATTTCCAGATGCCTCACTATCACAAGATATAAAGTTAGAGATAATGACCACTTTAGCTACCGCTGTAACTTCTCTTTGTTTGACTAAAAAAAGAATATAGAAGGAAAGATGTGATAAGCTCATTTCTCCATGGAAGAGACTGAAGGGGGCACAACTGATAGAGCAGCCTGCACTCAGCAAGCATCTCGGCTGGGGGAAAGAAGCAGACTGCAGGCAGAAAGCATCACATAGGCAGCTTTGCTGACAGAAAGAAGGGTTGATTTAAGGAGGATTAATGGAGAGCCATCTGACCCCCAGGCTTTCCAAAATGCTGTCATGTAGCAGTGTTACAAAACAATTCTGTTCTGGGGGATGCAGAAGAGGAAGCACTTGGGACAAACTATCCTTTCAACAACACACCAAGACACACTCCATTTGTTCCCCACAGTTATGCACTCAAATGACATTCTGTGAATCTTGGAAACAGTGGAACCTGACCAACCATCGTTCAAAACCAATCAGTGCATCTATTTCAAAGCACTGTGCAGAATTCATCAGTAAATGTTATTGGACTTCATCTCCAAATTAAAGCATAGAAAGTTAGTGTGATTACTACATCATATTTAACAGGCACGTATAATGTCATACATAAAAGGAATCAGAGCATATGGGAAATCACACAGCAGAAAGTTTACTTTTTGAATTCAAAGTCTGTGCTGTCCTGCAACATTCATCTCTGTTTCGCCATACCACTCAGTATGAAGCAGCAGCTCCTCCTGCCTGCCCCTGTCCAATCAAGCCCTACTAGGTCCTTATTCTTGCAGTGGAAGAGCAATCTAGCTCTTCTCCATACATTTTTTCCCGTGCCAGATTCTTTTCAACTACTACCTTTCATTCTGTCAGTTGATCTGTAATCCCAACTACTCACACTTCAACCTAAAAAAAAAGTTTACAATTCTGAGTTAATATGGGTAAGAAACAGCGACAAAGAGTTTTGTTACTGTTCTACCTGACCCAAATGTTCTTTTTCACTTCTTTTCCACCAACTGGCTTCGTGGATTCTCTGATAACCTTCTTCCTCCTTTATGACAATAAAAAAAATGCTAGTTTTTATGCCTGCATCTTTGTCAGATCTTCTCCTTGTATCAGCATGCTAATATTCAGATTAATCTCTTACATCTACATTAACAGCTCCTTCGTTTATGCCCCAGTGCCCCTCTGGGTGTTTCCCTGTACCCCCCCCCATCTCTTCGCCAGTGAACACCATGTACATTTCCTTGCTATCACCTGCCTTCTTCCTCAGCCAACCTCCCACAGCCAGTCTGTTCTTGCACCAAAACTTGCACTCCGTTCCTTCTCTCACTTCACAGGTTTCAAACCCTTCTTATTCCTTCCCCCATCCGGCATTTCAAAGACTAACTCAGCGAAAGAAGACAAGTTCTGGCTTCTCCCACCCTCCCTTCCCTAAGAATACCTAACTTTTATTTCTTTTTCCTGACTGCAACATTACAGATGCTTTCAGTCTGCTGCCTCTGCCCCCTCCAGGGGCTGCTGCAATTTCCTCCTCTTCTCATTCTCTCCTCTGTAACCCCTATCCTTTGATACCTTCCCTTCCAAATGCAAGAACACTTTGTTTTCAGCACACTGCCTCTTTGGGACAGACGCTTACTTTGTGTTTGAAAGAGCACCTGGCATGCTGTGGGCATAAACAGACAAGCAATTGTAGGCTGACACAGAGCACCAACAGGGAGGCTGCCCTAGGATGGGATGTAGCGAGAGCTGAAAAATAAAGGATCTGAGAAGTCATTACCCATCACAACAGCTGCCCCAAACCTCACCTTCTGACACCAGGCAGACTTGCGGGATGCTACCAGCTCACACAGCTGGTTGTGGAGAGCTGTCATCTCCCCAGACAACCTGTCGATTTGAGCAGTCACGCTGCTAGCCCAGGGACAGCACGTGGCCCCCTCCTGCAGCCTGCTGGTCTCCAAGGGAGCATCCCGTGCTGTGTGCATGCTTCCCTCTTCAGCCATGTTATCTAACACGGTTTCCTGAAAGACAAAACAAAAGTTTCTTTTCAGCAGAGAGCTAAAGTGGTTCCCCTCCTTCTTTCCCCAGTAGCCCATGGCGAGGAATGTACTGCTGCTGTCTCAGGATACAGCTCTGCAAATCCACAGCTATTTTAAGAGAACCTCTTTAGTTCACTCTAATGTAAGATAACAGAAAACTTATACTGCTAACTTAGGTTATTTCAGAAAGCACTGCATGCTGTGAGCTGCTCTCCACTGCTATTACTAAAGCATAAAGTAACACTTTGGGACAAAGATCATCAATACTGCAGAAGCACTATGTAAGCCCTTTCCCCTTCAACTCTACTTGTATGGTTTTATGTAACAAAACAATGACCAGGACAAGCGCTGTGCAAACACTGCCCATCAGCTGTGTGCCATAGCAAGCTGTGACACCCACAGCCTATCCATGTCCACAGCCAGCTCTCCAAGGCCAAGGAGCTCTGCAAGGTCCCTGCTGCAGGTTGGCCAGCTCTGTCAGTTCTGCTTGGCCATGACCGTCCCACTGACTCTACGATGATTTGTGCAGCTGCCTTCAGAAATAGCAATCATTATTTGAAACTCAAAAACAAAACACCACCACCAAATAAGATCAGAGTCCTTGAAACGTATGTACCTGTGCAATGTAGTGCATAAATTACAAAGAAACAGTCTTCATGCCACAACAGGATAACGGAAAGACCCAGCCCTCCTCACTCAGGGTATTAAATATTTATTCTCATTTTGTTATCAAGAAAACATCAAACAGGAGAGATCATAATCTCTTTAAAGGACATGAGTAGCATCCAAAATTACCTTTCAAAACTGGAGAAGCAATCTGAAAACAGCAAGAGCAAATTCAGCAGTCAAGCAGCACAGTCAACATGTGGGCAAGGCAAAAACATAGGTGTAATTACTGGCTCAGCAGCAGCACTGCTGGTAGAGATGCCGTAAAATCACCCGTCACCACTGTCAACCTGATAAATGCAAGCACCAGCTTAGAAAGCATAAACACAAGTCTCTGTGATAGAAGAGAGCTGACCGTAACACTGATGTACGGGTGAGGCACCTGAAGTTAAACACAGACAAATGGGATAGAAAATCCCATACTGGAGCAGCAACAGCCATCAGAAGTTGAAGGAATGGCCTACAAGGAGGCATTATGAGAACCAATTTTGTTTAGCCTAGAAACAGGAACTGGGAAGGCAGTGACGTGCTAACAGCCTTCACTTTAATAGAAGGTTGCTGTAGAGAGGATGGGAATAATTTTTCTCTCTCGCTGTCTTTTTTCTATGCAGGTAGGTACAAAACTTTGGCTTTCTTCACAGCAAAAGGTTTTTAGGTTGATATGAGGAGAAGCCTTGCAAGAGAGCCAAGAATGGCAAAAGACACCCTGAAAATCTTCCTTTCTAAGACAGCAGCAGCTCTGCTGCATTCACAAACCACTGACAGCCTAACAATCTGCACAGCAATAACACTAAGCTTTTTTTCCTTTTAAATTTGAAATTCATTAGATGACAGAATTTTAGAGCAAAATGACTGCAGCCGCTCCTGTTGCCACAGTCAAGCCATGCTCTGGCCTAAGGCCACTGCTCTGCCTTGCTGTAAATGTCACATCTCAGAGCCAGCATCCTCACCCTTGCCAGCCAGGGTGCTGCTGCACAGTTCAGCAGCAAGAGTGGCAGTCGAGCACTCCCACACAACCATGGGGTGATAATGAAAGCCTCTGCTGCCTTCAACGAGTCTGTTTGGTCTCTTTCTGCTCAACTCTCTGCATCCAGCATAGCACACACAACTGCACAGAAGAAAACGGACGGCAGAACAGCAAAGGATATGCAGAAAGAAAAGGCAGAAAAACGGGGGAAAGCAGGAGAGAAGGGCATCAGGACAGCAACAGAGAGCAGGGCTGTACCCCAGCACAGGGAGGGGTGTAAGGCAGAGCCACACATCCCCACATGCATCACAAGCTGCCTTTTCTACAACTAGAAGCAATCGATTTCAGTTAGTGAGGAAATATCATTAGCAGCAAACTTCAGAAAACTGGCTAGCACCTACACTTAGCAGAAACGTCTGCTTTATCAACTCTGAAAAATCGTGGGCTTTTTGGTGTTTTTTGTTGTTGTTGTTGTTTTGTTTTTAATAATAATGTTAAAATCCTCTGACAGCCCAGAACTAAGATAGCATGGAAGAAAATTCTCTTGACAGCTTGCTGCACTTGTTAAAAAAAATAAAAAAAAGAAGAAAAAAGAAGCAAGCATGAAAAGATGTGGAGATACTAAATAGCTGTTTTTCCTACAGAAACATGCAAGTTCAGCTGCTGAATCAGGCAAAGCTAAGTGCAAGAGACGTTCCAGTTTCAGAGCCTAGCTGGTGGATCCCCATAAAGGCCAGGGTGCCCAGTCAGGCAGTCAGTCAGGCATTTTCCATTTGCAAAAGCTGAAGGATACAGTCATAGTTTGTGGGCGAGTCTTTCAGAATTCATTTAAAATCATCCATGCTCTACCACATCCCAGAGTGCATCTGTATCCAAGCAGAGAAGCTGGGTTTCCCACATAAATCAGGGCATGGGGCAAAGGGAATGGAAACACCGTGCCAGAAATAACTGCAAATAAGCTTGTAATCTGATGGTCAGTGAACACATCCTATAAAGGTTAAGAGTAAGGAAATTCAATGCATCCAGGTGCAGACATAGTTGAAAATAGAAGGCTGCAGAGCAGACATGCCCATCATTGTAAGAGCGTTCAGTAATCAGCACAGGGAAGCTTTATCAGGAATACATTACTAACATTCTCTACAACTGCCAGGAGGGCAGTAATTATGCAAGAATCATTCCGTGCAGCAGATCAGCAAGAGAAAATACAGGTTAAAATGGGAAGAGAAAACCTCTGTATCTTCAAAGCACATCTCATCCTCATAAAACCTACAGTACACAGGAACACAACCATCACCATCCTGCTGAACAAAGACACCTCCGCATTCAATTCTTATTAAATAAAAGATCTGCTGGCCAGTTTTTTTTGCAAGTATTTATTTAGGATTTAATTCCAGAAAGTATGCAAGCAGTAACCACTGCAGTACACCCCACACCATTATGTGGTTGAGGTGTGGACACCAAAATGCCATAGCACTTGCCCTTATATTTTGCCAGCATGACTTTGGAGATAGGTTTATCCTAGAGCTGAAGCTTTCCAAACAATTATAAGATGGTAGATGAGTAGATCAAAAACCATTACATAACCAATAGCAATTTGAATGGCTTTGCACTGGAAGTACTCTTCAAGACAGGTGAGGTACTTTGGCACTCCTCTGCCTGGTTTTTAGTGTAGGACAACGCATGTGGGCAATTAATAGTCAGCTCAGTGATTCTCAAAATTTTGTAAACTCATACAGCTAATGAAGTGCTCTGAAGAATTATTTTCAGCAACTGTAAATGGACAGAAGTTGTAGAGAGAAGTGAGATGGATGCTGCCGTTTACACTCACTTGAGAAATCCGAAGACGAGTGCAGAAAGGCTTATTGATTTTCTTATGATCATTCAACACAGTTCAAGGGGAAATTGCCAATTTCAACACACTATTTGGTTGGGAAAAAATGAAGCTGTTTTCAGTATCAGCTGCTTGCAAATTTAGTTGCTCTCAAGTCTGCAATAAAGCTTAGAGTCCCTCTTCTGAAAACCCATTTAATTTTAACAAAATGTACGACTGCTATGTTTAAAAACATAAAAGAGATGAAGATCAAGCATTTTCATTTGTATTAACTTTATGAAGCTCTGCTACTCTGCCCTGCAATTCCTCAGCTTAGTTGGGTGAGTCTTACTGAAGAAAACCGAGGGATGAAGAAGAACTAAGAACACGTTCCTCTCTTTACCAAACCCTTATTTCCTTTTCTCAAGTGCTGATTAACAAATGTGTCTCAGCATTTTTTGTGGAAAGGAGTCTTTGTAAGTGGTCAGCTATCGGTTAGAGTCAAGAAAGCTGCACTCTTTAAAATTACTTCAATTACCATCCACTGCCAGTAAACCGGTTCCAGCTGCTTCCACTCCAGAAAGGCTTCTAGCTGCATGGTTTCCAACTCCAGATGCTGTAACAGCTGGATAAAGGAAACAAAGGAAAGAAAATCAGGTAACAGTGCTCACTTGTGGACTGAATGAAACGTGCATTTGGCATGTGTTACAAAAGCAGAACTCCACAAGAGTGTCAATGACACACAGGACAACACTGTGTTATTTTATAGGACTACTATGAAACCAGCAGTGCAAACACAATGCAAACTTGAACTGTGATACATTAAGATCCAGGTGCATGTCCATCTTCAAATTTTCTGTGCTTCCTGACTACCACTATCAACTATTTCTCCAGCAGTATTTTGTCTTCTACATGAGAGTATTCTGTTCTTCTATTTGCTCCTATCTATCAAAGCTGTAAGGTTTAAACAGGCCACGCACAGACTTGTCCCAGCTATAACTTACACAGTTGGTCCTTTCTAATCTCCTCATACTCAATAGTAACACCAATCTGACACTGACGACAACGATTTAAAAAACCCACACTTAACTGTATGCTGTCCCAAAACAGGATGATCAGAATGAAATCAGTAACAGCTAAACCTGCCTCCTACAGACAACTAATCTGTCCACTTTGGAGTTAGTTACCACCTACATACCATGTAATTGAAATAACCGTAAAGCACAAGTTGGTATTGCAATTTTATTCTGCAGATATTACTTGAAGATAAAGAAACTAGAGAAGGGAATGCACTTTCAAAAGTAACTGCTGGAAATTACGAGCAATTTGCTCTAAAAAACTGCTGATGCAAAATACAACTGTTACGTATTTGTTCATGCAGCTGACAACTGGCATTACTGACTCTGCCAGTTTTGGGATCAGCTGCTTACATGGAAGATGGAAGGACAGTCTCCTTTGCTCTGCTCATAGGTATATCCACAGCACAAGTACAAGACCTCATAGGGTCTCATGCTGGCAATAAAACTAAGATAAAATTATTCAGACAACAGCTAAAGTTACCTATTTTGAAGCAGTTTTGTAATGCAGCCATGAGCTGCATGTGATTGTCATCCAAGTACATCTCACAACAGCTAAAAAGGACTGAGGGCTGGAATAGGTAATCTTTCATTTTAAGCCTTAAAAAGATAGGAAAAACTTAGGAAAAAAAATCATACGCTGCTTTGCTTTCCCACAAGACCTGAAATGATATGGTTCTGAAGACAATCAGTTGGAGCTAACAGACCTTAGCAGCAATCACAGCCTTCTGAGCAGTCTCAGAATCTAAGGACTTCTAGGATTTTTTTTCCAGGTTTGTTTTCCAAGCTGTGCCATTAGTGATGCCCCACTCGAACTGGAAAGCATCAATTTGACTCACCTACTGTCACACCCTCGCTTTTCACTAAGGTGCTACTACCCTCAGAAATACCAGGCCATAAATCCATAATGGGATGGGGCTGCCCTGCACATCCTCCAGGGTTGTTTTCAGCCCAGCTGGGATGCCCTGTGGCAGTGGTAGGCAGCCTACGATTATTCAGCATTTCAGTATCTACCTCTGGGACTACACACGCTGCTCCTGGATGGCAATCACAGAATCATAGAACAGTTTGGGTTGGAAGGGACCTTTAAGATCACCTATTTCCAACCCCCTGTGCTATAGGCAGGGACACCTCCCTCTAGATCCGGTTACTAAAGCCCCATCCAGCCTGGCCTTGAATGCTTCCAGGGAGAGGGCATCCACAACATCAGTGGGCAATATCCTGCGCAGGCAGGTCTTAGAAGACTCAGATGTCACTGCAGCGCTGAGAATAAAGCAAAACACAACAAAAACTAACGATGTATAAACATCCTTGAAGTACCTTAAAACAATATAAAAACAAGTAATGTTCAGGGTGGGAGGTCTAATGGACCACGTATCTGCATGCCATTAGTTTGGTCACAAGGACAGACTCTGCACAACCCAGGCTTTCAGTCACATACCACACGGAGCAAACGAACCAGTCAGACTCATTCCCCAATTTCATCCTTCACCAAAGCTTCTCATGAGCACTTAAAATTCCTTCTAAAAATCATGCATTTTGCAAATTTGAGGTCAATGGCACACATTTTCTCAGCACCAATAACAGCTCGGCTGGAGATGCACTGATGAGCAGCATCACTCCTGCTGCTCTGCATCCATCTCAAAATGCAAGACAAGACCGTGAGCTGCAGCTAAAGCTGCCTCCTTGCTTTTACTGGCCTAAGGGCCCAGATGTTGCCATCCTTCCTAACGAAATGTAAAGACTAACATCTGCAGAAGAGCACTAATTTTGTCTCTTGAACAAAGCGAAGCAGTAAGTCAAAAGCATGCTGCATACGGTTGTCAAAACAATGCTTAGGGATAGTGTATGAAGACTGCCTTTCCTCCAACAAAATTAAGACACAAAATCCATTTCCTTTCTTCTGGAAGAAGTCACTGCTCTAAAATACTTACACAGAGAGAAAAGGTAATGACAAATTCAAATTGCAAATCTCTGTGGAGAAGTAATTCCACACGGAATGCTGAGAGCAAACACTCCAGTAACAATTTCTCTAAACCATTGTACAGAACAGATCACTGGCACAAACACCGTGCAAGCAACAGCTTTCCTCGAGAGGCTAAACTGTGCTTAGCTGGGATGGCAGGGAGCGTGCTGCCAGGAAAACACCCAGCACTGCAGGTGGAAGCAAGCTGCATACAAACACCCCTCTGTAACCAAACACTCAGCATGTAGCCTGGCCCAAGGACCTCTGAAAACCTGAGCTGCAAACATCTGAGGTGACAGCATCATCTGGGTGGCTCTGGGTACCCAACAGTGAGCTGAAGTCCTCCACGGTAGTACAAACCCACGTACCTACCTTGCACCACAGTCATTATTTAGACTTATCTGTAATTACCTTTCTGCCGAGGTATTAATCTTTTTCATTCCATTTACAAGCATATTGCTAAATTCATTGATGCCTGCAGACCGTTATAGAAATCAATATTTAATAGTTTGCAGCATAATGCACCCTTTTTGTGGGCTCAGCTCCAAAGAGCTCCCCGCAACTGGCATTTAATCTGCAGTGCCCACAGACTGTAATTCATCCTGCTTGCCACTACAAAAAGAATTTTTAATCAAAAATTGTTCCGTCTAAATATTCCCAAAATCATCCCATTGTTAGACACAAACACACACCAAAATAATGAGCTTTCAGCAATATATTCTGTTTCTTGGCTCAGAGATAAAATACTGCTGATTCACTGCCTATTCACACCCGACTGGAGATGAGAGACCTACACTAGGCTCCAGATCATTGCCAGCATCTCCGAGGTGTGACTCGAGGCCCAAGACGGAGTTGGAACATGCTTTGGAAGCTCAGCATGAAAGCTTATCTGGGGAGTGGTATCAAAAGACTGACTCAGACTTGGGCTTGTTTAAAATTGATTTTATTCAGCTCAAATTTTGGAAATTTCAGTACTACATCTGATACATCTGAGAACTGCAGGAAAGCAGAAGTTCTGTCCCAAGAACACAAAGAAAAGGATAAGCACTCATAGCAAAGGCAGACATTCCACATTGCCAGGGGTAAGCCAAGAGAGGGACTAAGGCCTTAAGAACCTACCCAAACACCAAATGAAATAAAAAATGTGAGCTGTTGGGTGGATGCTGCACTGTTTAAGATGACACATGCTCCCTGAGTTGCACATTAGCAGGGCAAAGTTGTGGAACCTCCTCACCAAAAAGCAGAGAAAATCCTTATTAGCCTACCCATCTCAGGCTGGTACAAAATCACACTGTAGGTGGACACACTCAGTGCTCCAAGATTCAATTCCATGTTGTGATTTCTCCAGAAGCAAAGCTCCTTTAAAGTGTTCCCATATATCCCTTGAAGGCTGAAGCTAAAATAAATGGACCTGAAAACCAGAAAGTCACACTGCAGTACTGTGAAGTACAAGAGCTAAGGAGCAAAACCCGACAGACCAATAAGCAGCCTCTAGCCACAGGGCAAATAAAGATCGAGTCAAGTCAGTTCACAGGCAGAGATATATCGTGGAGGATTGAGACAGAGCAGGAGAAACACTGCAACTCAGCTATATCACAATGTGCTTGGATGACAGGGTGGATGAGAGCTTCCCCCACTGGCAGCTATGGACCCCACAGGGACCCTGACCACAACTCTAACAGGGACAGAGCTTCAAAAGCAGATACACCTGCATCCATATTAAAAGCGAGCAGGACCTTCCAAAAATAATACTTGACATCTAAAACAGAGTAGATTTAAGTGGAGAGAGTTAATTCCAGATGCTTGGAAATGTGCAAAAAAACTCCAAAAATATCTGATTTTTCCACTCACCAACAGCAGCCGTATACCAGCACAGCCTAAACTTCAGCAGAGTTAGCTCCGTTTTACATTGCTGAGAGCAGGGAATCAAACCACTAGTTAAAAACTTAAGTGACAAAGATCATCATTATAAAACGTAATTGCTATTTGTGGAGGGATTTAGAAAACATCTGTTTAAAATGAAACTGAAAGAAAATGGGATTTAAAGCAAACAAAATGAGGCATTTGGCACATAAAAATTGTACTACAGCTTTCACATCAATAGGCAATGAGCTGGGCTGTGCTAACAATGACATTCATTTGCAGGGAGCAGGTCAATGAATGGACCACTTCGCATTTCTTCCCTGAGGATATGGCATATATTGAACACAGGGCAAAAATACCAGGAAAAAATGGATTACAAGGCGAGTTTTGTACTTCAGCAGCCAAGACCAAGATGGATGAGAATAGAAAAAGTGGGCATTTTCTTCTCCAAAAAGGTGCTGTTGATTTTGGGCATGCAACTTTGCAAACCAGAGGAGCCAAATTTTCAGGCAGTACTATGTAACCCTTGCTGAATGTAAGCTCAGTTGAAGCACGTTCAGTGGGTACCAAAAAAATCACAATTTACATTAAGAAATCTCAGCCAGAGGATTTTACAGGACAACATGAAATTACATCGCAGCGCTGCCTGGCAGCTGTTCATATTGTGCTGCTATCCAGTATGCCACGTAGCTGGTATCAAAGAAAGACCATCACTCAACTGATTTTATTTAGACTGCTTCTGTACACAGAACAAAGCATTATCCATATTCAGCTTTTTCTTTTTACTTCTCCCCTGTATACTCGCCCATTTTCCTGCATTTTAATAGACCACAAAAACTCATGCTGAAATAGAAACAAGTCATTTCTCAAATACTCTTTAAACTCATTCAATTCAGAACTGAACATTACACTTCCAATAGTCTCCTTTCTGCATTATGCTTCCACACTGGACATTAGCACACTGCATTCTGTGTTAGTTACTACTACTAACTTCAGCATGTGAGTTCCTTTAGGTTTTGTCCTCTCCACTTTATTATCCCATCCATCTTTACCACCAGTTTATTCCACCTATTTACTGCGTCCTTCCTTGAGATCCTTATCCTGCATTTGGCAGTGAGTTGACAAAAACACTATCCCTGCATAAAGCTGAAGAAATGCTTTTTATAAACCAGCTCATATTGCCAAACACCCACTAAGCCAAGAGATTGGCTTTTTGCCTCCCCTTGAGCTTTCGTACTTTCTCTGCAAAAAGAAAGAGCATGCCGCACAAGTTGAGCACCAGTGATGCTGTACCCTCCTGCTGGGCTTTTTCCATATGAGATCATCCATTCTCTGCCACCGCAGGCTGCAGATCCCAAAGGCCAGCTAAGCCTCTCAAGCCTTCTTTTCTCTTCCTATGTGCTCCCTGCAAGAATACAGCTGATGGGCTTGAAGCCTACCTGGTGCTGACTTTTCCAAGAGCATTTGCCACTGCCTGTGCCTACTTACCCATAAGCAGCAGGTGGTGCTGAACCCAGGGCTCAACGAGCTAGGACAAGCAGGGTTCCCCTGGTCCTGCTGCACGGGCACCCCCAGGGCCCCACCAGATGCACATCGTGATGAGGACCAACACAGAGAGCATCCACAGCAACAGAAACCCAGCCTCTAAGCACCAGCAAAGAGAAGCGTTCAGTAAAATGTAACTCTCAACCAAAGACAGATGAAGAAACTTAATGAAGAATGGCTTTCACCACTGCAGACCCAGCAGCACACAGAATTACAGCAGGATATCCATGTTAGTTTGACAATGAATGAAAAAAATTATTCTATATGTGGATTAGCATATGCTTATGGGTAGAGTTTCTCCCAGCCTGCTCTGACAAGCCATCACAGCTACGATGCACACAGGTATTTTTCACACATTTTAATATATGCATCATTGACTGGGGAAACTACTAATTTAAAGTCTACTCATCTCCCCTACGTCAACTCATTTCTCTTGCTCCTCTCTTAACACAATCCTCTATATTAAGTGACAAACTTGTTTAAAAAGAACACAAATCTGAATCTCCTGGCAAAGGAGGAGTAGCAACTGATTTTATAACTTCTTTAGCTGCTTGAACAAAACAAACCAATCAGATTTTAGTTCTGTTCAGCTTTCCACTGACAGCCACTGCAATATGTGAACTGAAGTGCAGTTTGCTTCTTTAATTAGCATTAGCCTGCTGACTACGATAGCTCTCGTTTGCTTGGTTTTCCAGGTGGGTTAACTGTCTTCTGATGCAGTGGTAGCTCAGACTGAATCTGCAGAGAACAAAGCAGCCATTTGGCATTAAGACACCAAAGGGTTCCCAGCTGACCAGGCAGACTGGCCTGCATTTACCTATTTGGGCCAAGAGGAGCTCATGACAACAAGAAAACAGGGCTCTATCAGGCACTTCCACAAAGTCCCCAGTACAGCCCTGAAGTTGAGTTCCTCTGTATGCAGATGGGTACTGCCAGCTCAGTGCCCAAGGTAACAGAGGTCCCAGCCATGGGTCATAAGGCCATCATCACAGCTCTCAGGCACTTCAGGATCAGCCCTCATAGTCCTTTTTGTGTCAGGAACTGGTAAATGCTTTCTCTTCCAGATGAAAATAAAAGCGAGGACTCCATAGGCATATTACAAAGATGCTCTGCTCTCTCTAGTGGTACTGTTAGCTTGAAGCCACAATTCAAGAGATGAGCACCAAGTCTTAAAGTGTCTCACCTTAAGATTTTGTTTCCTGGGATTTGATTTGTTTCTTCCTTCAGGGCCCAGTATCTTTGTTAAGACCTTCTGGGCTGGACCAGTGAGACCCGTTCAAAATCCATCACCAAAGAATGGCAGCAAGTAAGCAACTCTGAACCTGAAGCCTCCAACTGAGGAGGCATAAGAGCCACCATGACAATGTAGGCAGTGTGGTCAAGTCACACCATGCAATTTCTACATCAGCAGTGTTTCTGAGATACCTTCCTCTCTTATGGCACAGGAGACTAAGATATTGCTGCTGCAACATCCCACAATTTATGGAGTCCGTGATGAACCACTGCATCGTTTTTCAAGGACCAAAGAACTCTACGTGCTTGGTCAATAAAATATACGAAGTAATAATTCATCCAAAAAAATGGGGATGGCAACTTCAAAACTGCAGCTCTATTAACTTTTTTTTTCGTAGGGATAAGTTTAGCAGAAGGCAATATTAGTGACAAATAGCAGCCTGGGGAAATTTTCAGATCAAGGTAATAATGCCATGAGGTAGAATGATTTGCTTTAGTGTTGCTATATAATGCTTCCAGCTCTTCCAATGGGACACTAATTGTAGCCAGAGGCCACCTTGCTTAAAAAATATCTAAAGAAATATTTCAGCACTAAAACTGTCCGGAGTAATAAAAAAATAAAGCGTCCTCCCCATGAAGGGGCACTGGGAAAGTACAACCGGGTGCAAAGCTCAACAACCGAATGATTCAAAGCAGCAAACAAAGCCCCGTGCCAGCAGGCAGAACCATGTCAGTGGGAACAGCTCTCTCACCCACGTCCTGCTGAACACAAGGTGCTCAGGGCTCTGCCCCAGCAAGCTCCAAACGTCTCCAAACAATTTATATGCCTCCTTTTCTCCCAGATCCAGCTCCAGAGTTTGCCCCATCCTCGTGGCAGATATCAAGGTGAGTGGTCCAAACTATTTCCCACCCACATCGCCCCCTTAATCCAGCCCACCTCTAACTGGCAGTACATGGATAGAAGGATTTTCCCTTAGCGATACCCAGAGAAACATTCTCCATCCCATTCTGAAAGCTCTTTAATTACACATCTCTGTCTACTTCTGGGATGGGATACTCCATAAAGCTTTGAAAAGGAACCACCAGCAGGATCTGACAGGGATGTGGGTGTGGGAAGTGCCCATCCCAGAGCAGGCGGGACCACACCAGCCAGAACAGCAGGCATCAAAGGAGCAGCCAGCCACCAACACTGCAGACAGCTGCAGGAAAGAGAAACAGAGGGGACCAGTTTGATCACACTCATTCTTTGAGATTTAAAGCGGAGTTTAGCTCCCGCAGGTTTCTCTCTTTCTACAGCATAGAAAGAGTCACTCCATATGTTTCTAGCCTCTACATCCTCCCCTAAATTAACTCTCCCACTGGTACACGCCCATCCTCTCTCTTATCAGCTGCCCCAAACTTCCACCCAGATCACCAGCTTCATCTTGACTCAAGATGCTCCTGGCCCACCTTCCAGACAGGAGTTGGAAGCCAAGTCCCACTGCTTCTGGAGGGGGCAAAGCCCCCATCAGCAGCACAACAGGGGCAGCCTGTGAGTGAAGGACCACACACAACATCCACATTTTCTTTCCAAAATCCTCTTTCTCTTCTAAAGGGACTAAAACCTGCCTCATAAATATTCCTTTTTAGGCTCAGGAATCCAACTACATGTAGATACTGTACAAAAGCAGCTCTGAAGCTATTTGACCTCTAATTTTTCCCAGTTTTACATGTATGACAAGGGTTACATCTGCTCTGACTCATTTTTGCAAATGAATACCTGATTTACTGTTTCCAGCAGGGTTTAGTAACTACTACAGCAAACCATGTTTTATGTATTAAATGTCAGCAAATGAACTGAACACCAGTTGGCTATGGATTTTCGGGAGGAAAATAACACAGCAACCTACCCACCTCCTTCCGTAGAGTGAGTCATTAAAATAAGGCAGGAATAAAATTCTTTGTTCTTTCCATGCAGCATGAGGTGGGCAGCACATGCTGTCACTGAGTTTCTTTGCTCTCTTAGCACTTATTCTTTCCTTGCAATGAAATGTGAGAAGGAAAAATAATACCTGAATCACCAAGAGGTTTTGATTATATTTTAAGTTATTTTCTCAGTGGCCGCTCTCCTAACTCTGGGAAATACATGACAAGAACCAAGTCATTCCATTTGTAAGACACTATCCACTGCAGCTCCAGTAATTGCAAGGTGGGGTTTGCATGTACATAGCCAGAAGAAATAAGATACAACAATTTTTGCCAATTTGTATAACCTTCAAGATAATAAACTTCAAGCCAACAGAGCTTTCCCCAAGAAAAGGAACAACAAACAGTAAGTACCATAGACTTCAAAGGTGATCTGGGCAGTCCTCACACACAAGGACCATCGAACTAGGGGTATCTAGAAAGAGAAATCAATCTTTCAACCAACAGAAGCCATAGGGATTTAAGGCCAGTTCCTCCTCCAGTCTACAGTTTACCAGTAAGTTGTGTATTTCACCAGCAGAAAAGTGGGACCTGAGGCCGGGGCAGGTGGGA
The DNA here is from genome assembly GCA_013399175.1 of Odontophorus gujanensis. Taxonomy (NCBI): domain Eukaryota; kingdom Metazoa; phylum Chordata; class Aves; order Galliformes; family Odontophoridae; genus Odontophorus; species Odontophorus gujanensis. Next base: position 293,038 of record VXAB01002726.1, on the reverse strand, counting down.
TGGGCTGGGGCAGGAAGCCTGCTCTGACCAGCAGTGTACCACTGATGCTCTCCCAAAGCCCCCCTGACCCAGTGTACATCAGCACAGAGATGTATTTTGTTTGAGTCTGCAGGTGATCTTCTTATCCAGTCCAACCTCGCAGTCTCCATTCTTACTCAAACAACCACCATCAAAACCATTCGGCATGTTCTAAGATCTGTTCTTCCCTGCAGTGTTAATGTCAGCATCAATGTTAGTTCTCACCATTCTGACTTCCATGCCTATAAAATATCTTGAGTGGCTAGAACAATACCACAAAACATAAAGTAATTTAACATGAAAAGAAGGCACCGGCTCTGACTGACAGTGCTATTCAGAGTGCAGGGCAGTAAGTATGCGTTACACTTTTAATGTACAACCCGCTAAGGTAACTGCTGAGGTTGGAAAGAAGCATTCAAAATTGAAGTGTTAGGACTCCAGCTACCCAAACAAATTGATGCTCCCATGGATGTAACATCCAGCATTATGTGACTGAAATGTTTCCCTCTATCACCTGTCTCACTGAGGGCACAGAACAGCTGGTGATCACTCCATCAGTTACTCCTTCTCCTTTCTTTAAATTGCATATTATTCTGTCTATTCTTCAGAGGGAAACCACAGATTTATTTATCATACATCACTCAAACCCCATTTTGAAGACAGAATTTCTTATCTTCCACATAAACAAGTTATCTTTCCTAATGACCCATGTGAGATGAGACGATAGCACTGCAGCCGTATTACAAATGGAAAATGAAAGCAAAGAGATGAAAGTAAAATGCTTCCATTTCTTTTGCTTACCTTGACTGAGACTTGTGAGACTCGATTTCCAGAGAATTCAGAAGTTATTATAAGCACTTCATAGCTACCTCTGCCCAATGCACCTCCATAACTTGCAGAGGCACTGCAGGAAGTTTGATTGAGTTAGTTCCTGCACTGCCATCACCAGGCACAGGGCCTCAGCTGATGAGCTCTGGCAAGGGAAGGAGGCAGTGGACTCACATTACATTAACATGGCTCAGCTGACCCAAGGATCCACTCTAACACCTCAGCAGAGCAGTGTGCTGCTAAGAGCCATGACACCACTCAGATTAAACCTGGTATCTCTAGATGCTGAAACTCCTGACGGGCAGTACAGCAAAGGCCCACTGAGTTGAGAGCAGCAACTCAACATTTCCATAAATCATAGCCTTGAGCATTCAATTGGGTGCACAAACCATAGGAGACAGCTCAGCAGCCAGAGCAGTTAAAGTTACTTGCCTTGTGGAACATGGGAACTCAACGGCACAGAGGTACTGTGCCCTTCAGGACAAAGCTTCCCTCCTCTTCAGCAATTCTCCTGCTCCTATCATTTCTTCACCTTCAGCAACAACCTTCTCCTCCACAGCTATGACTCAGATACAAGGCACTCCCCTCTCTAAATGATAAAATATTTCTGCGACAAAATACTGCAACAAACATACTTGATATACTACTGCTTGTGTTTCACTGCACCATATTCCCTATTCTTCCTCTATTTTATTTTTTTTAAGACATTTTTGAATATCCCCCCTGCAGGATCCGAGCTATCCATTGATTAGCTGCAGGATCACAACCTCTAGAGACACCAACACGTTCCCTGGGTCCACATTCTCTGTGTTCTCAATGTTGGAATGGCTTCAGAAAAGCAAGTTAAAGACAGGAAGAGAGGAAAACCCGAATACTTAAAAGGGCAAAGCACTTGCTGGTTTTATTCAAAGTGCTGCGGCGAGCATAATTATGCAAATTCCAAAAGCTTGTCATCATTGACCTTTTCAAAACATGCATGTCCATGAGTCTAACATACAATTCATTGGCGAACCCTGAAATTTATTAAAGGTCATCAGTTCCAGACCTATTTCTCATTTCATCATTAAAGAACTCAGTTGATCCATCTGGCAGTAATCATCAATGAAAACAAATCTGCTTAAAAAACAGATAAAAACATTGATGCACTGGTTTAAAAAATCCTGTACCTTGAAAAAGTTCTGTAAAAGGAAAAGAAAAATAAACGTTCTCGCTACGGAATACCAATTTATTTGTTCTGAAAACAGAATTCAGCAATGCCAGAGTTGAAAGACCCTGGTCACCTGAAGCCCAGCGAGCAGAGTGAGCTGCTACTGATTCCAACTGAGTTTATTCTGCCAGTGTGTAGAGCAAGTCTAAATCTCACTGCGTGCAGATCCTTTGGGGCTTGGCTGTCTCTTCCGCCCGATTGCTTCAAGAATTATGTCACAGACCTCTGTATTCCTTTGGGGAAGGTTGTTCTCCACCTTTCTGATCTCATTCACAGAAACACAGTTTCTCCCCCACTCTGACAATTGGTTCATGCTAAAATCCTTCTGTGAAGAGCTCACAGAAAGCTTGGCATAACAATAAAATGTCTCTGTGAAGGTTTCTGTAGAGTTCAGACTGCCAAGGAGAGATTCCAGACAGAATATGCATAGGAAAAAAAAAAGAGAAAAAACCCCTTATGTGCAAAAATAATCACAAGCCGTTATGCAATTATACTTGAAGTTTGTCATATTTTCTGTGCAGAGCTCACTTGAGAAAATTCAAGTATTTTCCCTTTCAAGAAATCGAAACATGATGACAAATTGGCGAAGGTGTCCTTAATTAGGCCAGTAGTTAGAACATGAAATACAGACCTTGTCCGATGGCAGAACTATGGCTCTTACCATGCTATTGAAGCAATGAACATTACAAGCTAAAAAAAAGCTGAGGGTCAGATCATCAGAATTAGTTGTCAGAGCACTACAGAAGATAATGAATCTACAACAATTCATACCAATGAAGGCAGCTTGTCTTTGAAGCTCAAGGTCTTCCCCCCCTCAAATGAAACAGATCGTTTTTTCTGGAATTTGCATGCAGTACAAGCCTGCACTTCCTGAATTAATCTCCTGCCCAGCAGCACCACAAACGACAGCACAGATCCTGCCTTTTCCTTCGGTGTCTCTGCTCTTTCAGAGTTGGTTCAGTCGCTTCTTTTGCAACAGATGGAGGGACATCATCAACTATCAGATGGTCCCAAGGCAGGATCTTTGAAATTCAAACAAGGTGTATACCCTTCCGCCCCGCCATACAAGACCGTTTAGGGGCTGATTACAGCAAGCACTACATGCTAGCACAGGCCTGTGTCAGATCAGTGATGTGACACAGTGTCAAGCTCAGCAGTGGGGTTTTAACTGTTTATTTTCACCGAGCGCCTGCCCGCAGCATCTGTCATCACCACAGCATTCCATGGAGTCCCAAACAAGCAGAACAAGGACACCAAAGATAGCCCGGCACACAGAGCAGGAATTATCTTGCTGTAGTTATTTCATTTTCACCCGAGGCATATAACAAGTCAGGGCCCATTTCTGGACCATCACCCAGTGACCAGTATTCCTATGAGATAACTCGCTCCCTTGCACATGCTCCAGGAGGTGGTGCTGTTGCTCGGATGGAAGCAGGCTAAAAGCTTGCACGCAGGGTTTGTGCAACCCAAGCACGGCCAATCTCACTGTCCAGCGCGCCTACACTGTCCAGCAGATCAGGGAGAATTTATGCAAAGAAGCACACAAGCAAACTGAAGGCATCATGCAAAGCAACTTGTAAAGGCACGTTTGAGATCTTTAAAAATCCAAAGCCTACCAGGCCCTAATACTCCCAGCCCAAAAGTTTCTGTTCTGAAAAGAACATGAACCCTTCATTGCTGTGCATGAATTCAAACCATGCGTTATTACAGAGGATAAACCTGCTGTGTCACCCATCTGCAACAGCCATCTGGGACAGATGTTTGAATAGACTCTGTCAGGAGATTTAGGGTCCACAGTCAACTTATCTTACAGCTTGATGCCTTCTAAATGTCCCAGTAAGAAATTACGGAGTCCCACCTGACCAAAGGAAACCAAACACACACGCTGCATGTCAGCTTCCTTCCCAGACAGATGAACAGCCCAGAGAGCAGATTAATGCTGTGCCAGTACCATCCTATCCCAGCCCACCCAATCTGCTGCTCACAGAGTTGAAGCTCGCCTGATTTTTTATGGGTGTGCGATTGATCACATGTAATGCAAGCAAAGTCAGACAGACTATTTGTTTGCTGGTTTGTTCTTTCCTGCTTCCCTCCAAGGACCCAGGTTCCTTAGGCCAAAGAAATTCCCCTTAAAGCAGGTCAGTAATCAAGAAGTATAAATATTTTTCATTAAATTTTGAAAAAAATCAGCTATTCACACCCAAGTTTTACAGCTTTCTCTGCACATCAGTTTGGTAGACAGCCACATTATTTACTTGCCATCACAGACAGTAAGTTGATCCACTGGCATTTAAGGGTGCCTTCTTCACTCATCACTATTTACAAGATCCCCCCAGCACAGCCTGCACTGTACCGAGGACCTGAGTTCTGACTACAGCTTTTAGTCTTTGCTAATCACAAAACCAGTAAGACTGAATTCCACACACAAAGCAGTACAAGAGAAGGAACCAATGGAATAGACTCCTTTGCTTCAAAGTCCATTGATCTCTACGTATGCTCACAGCTTGATGAGAAAGTTAATTTAATGACTCTGAAGGGCAACATGCATTTTTCAAGGTAAAATATCAGAGCTGGTGACACTGCAATGCAGAATTAAGGTAAATGGCCCCCTAAACAAGAATGGGATTACATTATTCTCCCCAGTGCAAAAAAATTCCATCTATCCCACATCATGCAGAAGTTAAGAGCTAGCAGGTGTGTGCACACATCTCCTGGAAACAGAATGCCAGCTGAAATAACATCACCTCTCATTCCCTGACACCTCTGGGCAGTGCAGGAAGAGAATGTGGTGTGACCCATGGCAGCACAGGCAGACACCACGGCACAGCCAAGCTGCAGGGAGGTTGGAATTTCCATCACGCCTCGCTAAGGAAAAACGTAATTAAAACTATTACACTTGGAGGGCTTCCAGCTCTATGAATCTGACAAAGACTTTTATGATGATAAAAGAATAATAATGTCCAGTAAAATCCCTGTACATAAAAGCGCACTAAAGAGTTTTATTGTCAGAACTCCAAGGGAAAGAACACTTAAACAAGTGAACATGCAACTGCTATAGAAAAGAGGCAGCGTGACTTTTCCATTTCATAAACTGAAGTTTAACTTCCCAGCTCTGTATCCTGGCACACTTCCCCTGTCAGAAGAAACATCTCTTATTTTATTGCAGGTCAGAGCAACTTATCTCAGGATATTATGGATGAAAACACACTCGTGGCTTCAGTAAAACCAGCCCGATGTCCTTTCTGTGATGGCTCATTTTGACACTTCGATCCGCTCTGCATTTCCAGCCTTTGAAGAATGCCCAGCACCAGAAGGAATTTACAACGCCATCCACCAACTCAGGGTGCATCACAGTACAAAATTCTCATGCTTGCTCTTTTTAATCGATCCATGCAGCGGGATATTATTTGAGGTGACATTAACAGAAATGTCATATTACTCAAAGATAGTTCACAGTTTTTTTGGAAAAAAACATTTGGCAAAGCGCTGCCATCTGCACCAATACTGGAAACCAAGCTATTCAAATCTGCACAACTCACTTAATCTTATGAAGATATCTGAAAATCAGGCTTTTTACTATGTTTTCCAAAGAAGCATCGCTTTGCATACTGAGTATTATATCCATCTGGAACACTGGCACTTGCAATAGCCTTGCCTTTTCAAGTCCGTACCACCTTGTTATATAGAACTCGTCACACGTACTGAGCTTTTGATCTCTGGAAGGTGCTTTTGGGAAACGAGGGTAAGGAGAGACAAAAACCACGAAGATTGTTCAAACAATGACAGTAACAATGTCAAGTCTCTTGAAAACATGTATACTGAAGTGCACTGAGAACAGTCCGATTTTTTTTCTCTTACATTTTAGAATCGGACACAAGAGAATGGACTAGAGGAGCCCCTCCTTTTTTTAATAGACTTTAGATGAGTCCAAGCAGTAACATAAGCAAAGAATTTCTAACACACAAGCACTGGAGCTGGAACCTGTTTGGGACTACACCTGCTAGAGCAGCAGAAACTGGAGATGGAGCCCGGCCATCCACAGCTGATTTGAGGAAAACATCTGCTGCTACTCTGCCTCCACCCCTCAGTTATCATCTGTTTAAAAGAATGTACCTCATTTTATTTAGCTGTTGCTTAAACCTAGGACAGAAAGAATGAAATCTTAACAGACTGGAACTAAGGTTTAGAAGGTAGCTTTGTTGCTTCTTGACCGTAGCACCCTGCTTGAAATAAATACTAATTCTTCCCATTTTACCCTGAGCCTCCGCTGCATTCAGCGCACCTGAATTGGCATCATGAGTGTGACTCCAGGTATGACACCCATCTCCCACATTTATGGCTCTGACCCAGGAAAGCGAACAGCATGCAAGGAAGACTTCTGGAATGATTAATTAATAGCACTGCCAAACCCAAACAGGCTTTATAGCAGCATCATTATACTATATTGTAAGAGATTAGTGTCAATTTCAGTATAGGGCATTGCAAAAAAGCAGTTGCAAAGTCCTTCCATGCAGCCTAGAAGCTTCTACCAACTGACCAGACTCTCCTGGGCACTTGCTAAGCTCGAGACTGTAAAGAATGGGCTTCAGAGGACAGTGCTGCTATCTGTTCTGTGCTGCTGAGCAAACCTTAGGAGAGGGACAGTGAAGCAGAAATGAAAAAGAAATCTCAAGCTGACCTAGCCACCTGCTCTAAAATAGGTTTCCAGGAAAACGTTCTAAACAGCTGAACCCAATCAAGAGGCAGGACACAAAGCATTCATCCAAGGAATTCTCAGTAATGAAAGATTAATGTGCCCTTTACTTCAGGGGGTTTGAACATGAGACTCTCTCATCTTCAGATTCACTTCCCGGAATTTCTTTCTGTGCAATATTTACAATGCCCGTTTCTACTCTTTAAGTAGCAGCAGAAAGAATATCTTCCTTGAGCAAACAGATTTGAACAGACTGCAGGAACTTGTCAAATACTGAACTTGTGAGGGCCGAGCTTAAAATTTCAATCTGATTTCAGTTACATACAAGAAGAACTAGAACTGATTTGGAAAACAGATTGATTACATTGTATTAAAACAGGTGAACTGTACTACTTTCAAACAATAAACTGAAATATCTACATTAATGGAATACTTGAGAACAGCACAGAATATATATACTTTCAGGTAAACAGTACACTAGGAAAAATGATGTTGCCTCAGGAGGTTCTGTCTGAACACAGGAATAAAAACTGTTCCACTGTGCAAGTGGCTGAGCACGGAGCCAGGTCACCCAGAGAGAAATGGAATCTGCAACCCTGGAGATACTCGAAAACCATCTGGATGTGGTCCTGGGCAGCTGGCTCCAGGTGACCACGCTTAAACAGCAGGGGTTGCATCGGGTGATCTCTCGAGGTTCCTTCCAACATAAACCACTTTCTGATTCTCAGATTCTAAAATCTTTCAGAAAATAAGCCACACCAACAACCATAAAGGAAACCCGCTTGTACAATTTCTGTCAGTGACAAATCCTAGCATCAGAACTGCTCTGGTTCTCCTGGAGGAGGAGATCTGATTTCTCTCTATTACAACAGTCCATTCATGCAAGGTCAGACACAGACACACACCTAGGTGCCCCCAGAGCGGTTACGGGCAGCAAGCAGCAGCACTCAGCCCACTGGTCTGTAACACATTTATTCTATGAGCCTTTTCTTCCCTGCTGCTTTCAGCCTGCTCCCTCCCCACTCCTTGTCTACCAGTTTTTACAAAACCCACCTCAGAACCTCTGTATTTCCTATGCTTTTTAAAACAAGGAAAAAAATATATATATTTGGTGGGTACAAGTTATAAGGGAGGAGACAAACAGTTCTGCAATAAAAGCCTTTATTCCTTTTAGAAATGGTTAAAAACATTACAAGAAATGCAGTCTTCTGCTGACCAATGTTTGTCTAAAGCATACTAAGCATCTAAGGATTATAAAACAAGCATTACCTGGTTGTAGTTCTCCGGATGTCTGATGAGATCCACTTCTGTGACAGAAAAATGTCCAAGGGTCTGGTCAGTATGAGAGCCACTAGTGAATAAATGGATCTGTAATAAATGAGAGCAAAAGATGTTTGCAACTGTAAGGACCAGATAATTAACAACACCATTAGCTGCCACCTAACAGTTTGCATGGATGCAACAGTGGTGTGAACTATTGGTTACAAGCCCATTGCCAATAGCAAGTACAAGGTAACTACAACAACCAATACAGCAGATCTTTTTAAAAGAGTCTACAGGAAGCCACGGTCACACACCACAAAATGGGCCATCCAGGACTGTTTCCAGAAACACATGCAGGAATTGCCTCTGCTGCCACTGCAGTAAAAGTGAATGATTACTCTCTTTTTCACATCTCAGTCTTTTTTCCTTACTCTATACACACACTCGAACATAACATGAGAGGAAGAAACATTTACACAGACAGTAGAAGTCTTAACAGAGGTAAAGGACGCCCTCAGAATAATTGCTGATTTCATCCTTAAAAGCAGAACATGCTACGTAGTTACAGCAAGTTTCTGCTCTGCTGCTATATATTCTTGGCTTTCTCTTACTGGGACCTTGTCCCAGCTGCACTGGTGATGGTATCATCAATTATTTGATGAAGAAGCTTCCCAACTTAGTCAAGGGAACAATAAAAAGCAATTCGTCCTATTCAGAGCTGATCCCTTTGTTACTGTAATAACTGCAGCTGCCAAACAAGATAGCAGTGCACATTTGTCAGACAATCGCTCATATTTCATTAATATTTCTGCCAGAAGACAGAGAATGTTTCCTACTTTTCTTCCTTTATTCTAATACGAACTTTATCATACACTTGAGTATTGACAGCTATTTTAAAGCTGACAGGCACTGGGCAATTATCAACCCTTCTCTGAAACTTAGGAATATTTTAGCATTCCTTTCCCCATACTCACTCCTGGTGACAACCATCTGTCACATGCGCAAAGCTATGCAAGTTTAAAAATATAAAAGCACCTCCCCACACCAGTTCTTCCTTTCTGCTCGCCACGGCTCTCCCGGTTGCGCTCCTGCGTAACCACAGCAGCAAAACCTTACAGTCACAGCACCAGGGCTGAATTTCAAGCCCTCTTCAAAGGTATGCTGCAGCCATGCTACCAGCTGAAGCTCAAAACAAATACTGTAAAGCTGTAGCAACAGAGGAATAAAGTGTTCCTCCGAGACCAGAATAGATGGATGCTGGCACAATCCGGTATGTGTATTTTTACAAGTCATTACTGAAAAATCACGTTCTGACTAAAGATGAAGCAAGGCTTAAAGAAAGAAGCATTACCAAGACAAAAGTTACAGGTGAACGGTGAGAGGCAGAGGGCATGTGTAGTTGTTGCCGTATGGAACCAAACAGACAAAGAGGAGGCAGCTCTGATGAACCTTATATAGCCTCCTTTGCCTGACAGTACAGGCACAGCCTTCGTGGTGCTCCTGAGAAGCATCCAGGGACCAACTCCTAAATGCCCTTGAGTTTCGCCAAGCTACAAAAAAGATCAGCTGGTCAATTCCTCTAAAGGAGGGTAAAAAGGAAGCTCAATAACAGCTTACATGCATTTGCACAAGAGGAAAAGCTTCTACTGTACTGAAGAGATCTGTTGAGATCTAAGGGCAGATTCACGTTAGGAAAACAAAGCTTTCCAGACACTAAAAAAGAAAAAAACAACCTCAAAACTACCAGTGAAATCATTTACAGCAGATTTTTCATGCCAAGATAGAGACGCATCCAACAACTGCACTTCAGCTCACTCGTAGATTACTGATAATGGAGTCATCACCCAGCATCAGCCTCTGCCCTCTGCTGTTCAGAACATCAAGACATTGTCCACACCCCTTTACCCCAACACAGGATGCACTGATATCACCAACCTAACCCACTGAAACACAACTTGTTTTATACTTCTGATCTTTGAGAAGGCACAAGAGCCCACTCCTTTCACAGAATGCATTTCTCAGTCCTGCTTTGCATTCACAACTCCTGCTATATACAATTTCCAAGCACATTAGAACAATTATTGCCATTTTGCCACAATCTGATAATACCATTTACATTAAAGCCTTCTTCCATTGACCACAATTCCACTGAACAGCATTTTATTCCTACTAAAATATGCCCACAGTCCACAATCAGATGCTTAACAAAATTCACCTTTGAATTCAGACTAACCCTCTCCTATTTCATTTGTAATTTCTATCCTACTCTTCAGTGGAGGGAAGATAGCTGAAAATAGCCACAGGAAATCCATCAGCTTTGCAGAAACTCTGCTATGTCTTTTTACATTCTGATTGTGGCATAATGCATTTAACAGACCTAAAGAAAAGAAGTTTAAGGTTGGCTTTTACTATACCTGCTTTTCTGAAGCTATGCAAGGCTTCTCATTCACTTCTGTTTGTTTTTTTTGTTTTTTTTAAGGCCAAGTGGCAATTCAAGGCCTAACAAAAAACAGTTTCCCTCCCCTATGAATTCAAGAGGCATCAAAAGGCAGGCAGACAGATATTCCAGTGGCACTCGAGAGGAAGAAGAAAAGGAACCAAGAGGCGTGCCTTAATATGGTAATGTATCCCTCTTGCTTTGGTATATTTGAATGTCTATCAGGTAAATAAGTACCACTGAGAATTTGGAAGGAATTATGCTAGTACTGCTGTATTATACTTTCAAAGCAGGCAAACCTGCCCATGTTGAAAAGCCATTATAATGTTATTCAACAGCTCACAGCCTCAGGCTGCAAAACTCCTCAGCAACAGAGAGGTTACTATTTCCCCGAGGAAGTCTCCTTCGTACAGTGGGGCACGTAGGTGTCTGGGAGCTCTGAGTGCCTTAGGGAGCTGAAGGCACTGAAAAGCAGCTAGCTAGCAGAAAGGCTGGCAAAGCAGAGCAGCAGGCAGAGCACCTAACAAGCAGCTCCTGCCATGACTGGCTGTAGCTCTAGGCAGGCTTCACTTCTCACTACCTGAAACTGCTTACTGCAGAACTTCATACCATCAGCCTCAAGTGGCTGCAGACAGGACAGAGTACACAGGGCCCCCAGAGATCCCATACCATACAGAGGAGGATTTCAGCTATCATCTGTGTGCTTTAGAGAATGAAGTGCCATTTATTTTTGCCCATTTCACCTTGTATTTCCCTCCTACCACTCCTTTTCACTTTCTCCAGGCAGTACAGCACTATTTCATTACGACATGAGTCATCATTTGTAACCTGAAAGTACACGTCCCTGATCACCCAAGCAATTCGATATTCTATTTTTTCACAAAGTCACAGAAACAAAAAAGACCTCTGAAGGTCCTCAGTCGGGCCCCTTGCTCTAACAAAGACTACTGCCAACACGCATATGTGTTTTGCAAGCCTCTGAGGATGGAGATCATTCACCGCCTCTGCTGACCTGCTCCAATGCTGCCTGCCATCCCAGAGAAGGTTTTTCTAACATGCCTGAACCTGACAAACTACAAGCTGAAGCTCTCTTCTCCTTTGTCTTCTGGTATGACTGAAAACAAGCATCCCTTCCTTGCATAACTACCTGTCAAACAGCCCACAGCAGCAGCGTGATGGTGCCTCCCTCAGCTCCCTCTCTACCAGACCAAACCAGTCCAGCTCCCTCAGCTGCTTCTTGGGCCGTGCCCATGTTAGCAAGTCCTTCACCATCCCTGGTGGCTTCTTGCAGGATCCTCTGCATACGATTCTTGTTTCCAGCAGCAATACCCATGCTTATAAAATAGCATGGCAAAGCAGTCATTTCCTGAATATTTTCCAACTGTGATGCATTTTTCTCAGAAAGTCCCAAATAGAGAATGTGGTATTTTGGAGCTTGTGTGAGTCACAGAACAAAATATGTGGAAGTGTCACCACTACTTGGCAAAAGCTATAGCTTGTGATCAGTGTAAATAAGGCTGTTCCACAGTTGAGATACATAACCTGGTAAGTTATTAAACAGAGTGAGTAGAAACCACAATTATCATTTTGCAGAGAAAGTCCTCTAAATCTGTCAGTACAACTGAAAAACATAACACTCATTAGCTTACTGCACATCGTGTTGGCTGTTTATGTGAGGAAAGCAACAACTCACATATAGGTCATATGGGTAAGCTCAGCCTTCAGAGACAAAGCAGATTTACTTGAAAGTTTTCAAACTAAGTTAATTCAGCAACATGGACAACACTTCTCTATGAGTCAGAAAAATATAAATTGTTGTTTATGTGGCTGTTCAACTGTACACATTGTGTTTTGTGTGGCCATAAAAGTTAACATTAACGTGGCACTGCAATGAAGTCCTTTCCAGTCACTTCTGCCTTTCAATTTTCTTGCTTTTAATTCAAACTAAAATATAAATCAGAGCACTGCACTTTATTATAGCTCTGAACAGAACTCCCACAGTCACACATACATATTTGAGCACACATAATATTGGTGTGTGATCACAAATGGAGGAGCTGGCCCCAATCAGTCCTTAGATGTATGTATCTGTGATGGCAGTTGATGGCAGCCCTCTGCATATACCACAGAGCACAGTCTGAATGTAAGAATTATCAGCAGCACCGCCTACTGCTTTCAACCCAGTCCAGCAATGACTGAAAAGGCAGTAATGGCAGCATGGGGAAACTGGCTGAACAGAGAAATAGTCCCTCTCCTGCTTAGTCTTCCAGACTCTGAAAACCACAGACGGGGAAACTGCAGAATAACTAGCCTGTCTCAAGTCGTTCTCTGACTGTACCAGTCCTAATGTGAATGAACATTTTTCCCCTGATAGCCAGAGGGAAAAAAATTCCAAGTTTATTTCAAAGTACAGTCCCCATAGGAGGTCATCAACTTCCCTGTCGACACTTCAGTATGTTGCCCAGTCAGCACATCTCTTCATATCATCCCGGACAGCAAGAGGATCTCTGTTCTCAAGGCCCCAGCTCTGACCTGCTCTTAATTCTTCCTAGCTCTCATTAACTGCAAGCTGAGGTATCGAGGCTGCCTAACGATTTGTTCCTGCCAAGTACTAGATAAATCAGAGCACTCATGATGACTTACGGAATATTTGCCTCACCTACTATAAAAATCAGCATACCTCAAATAGAGGTAGCTTATCAAGGGGAGAACACTTCATTTGAGTTTTACATCATTAAGTCACCCCTCCCAATAGCATTGCTGTCTGTAATCTCAGTGCAAAAGCCAAGGACTGCACCTGCACTTAAGGTGAATTGCTATCTTCCTTTGCAGTTCAGAAAAGCACATTCACAGTGGGCAATGAGAAGCAAAAGGTTATTTTAGATGCTGCACACACAGCACCTGATCTTTCCCTAGGGCTGTCAATCAGACATCTTCCCCGGCAATCAATTCATGTAAAGAACAAAATGTAACCTCATTATAGTTTTCAGCCTTGCTCTGTCACACACAGGATTAAAGCAAAGAAGCTATCTCCATTCAAAACCCTCTTGTTCTGATTCTGACGACTTTCTGATATGCTTTCTTGGAGGAGAAATTTCTCAAACCTGTTCTGAGTCTTGAAAAGATTATTTGTGAAGCCTCTAGGCACAATACCAAGTGGCTCCATACAAGAGGAGAAGAAGGCAGGAGAGGTTAGGGAAAACACTACTGAATAACTTTCAGAACTACTTCTACAACCTTTTATTGTCTATTATTTTTTTAAAACTTGTCTCAGGAGTCACTGCTGCTGTCAACTTCAGGACTGTAGGTTGCATCCATCCCAAACAGGCACGGTGCTTTGAGATATCTGTGCTGGGATGGGCATATAAACACCATACATAAATGTATGAACAGAACTGGAATCTCAGCCAGGTAGAGACTGAACGTTTCCTGATTTAAAAGGTGTTTTTTGGGTTCTGTTCAGATGCTCCCTGGTACTGCAGAGCGGGAAACTGCATTTTATTTTGCTGCTATGACTTTCAACATCTGCGCTCAGAATTTTGAGTGCACATTTGTGATGAACTAACACTTGAGTCAGTACTTGTCTCCGGGAGCCAAACACTCTGTCTTGCTTCTACCAGGCACTTTCTGAGGAAAATGGAGACAGCCCACCTGGTTATGGAAGTGACTAATGTGCCAACCTATGAGGGAGACTTCCATACAGCAATTACCACCTTATGAACATGGCACACACTCCATTTTTCTATGGTTATGCCTCACTGAGGAGAGGTGGGGGTATTTATATTTAGAGTAATTCACTTTTAACTAGAGAAAATGCCGAACTAGCAAGCAAGAATAATTTATACGTTTAGCACTAGCTGACAAGGCTTTTAAATAATAAACAACGCCATAGCAGGTTAGAAGAATCATTTACCTTATGTAAAAGCTTGCACTGCTCTTGGTGCTGAGCATGCAGACTCCGCCACTGGAACTTCAACTTCCCATTTAACCACTGAAGGTATCGAACATCAACTCTACCTTCCAGCCCATGTTCAGGTGCTACTTCAGTTGTATCCTTCTCTCTGTGAGACAGATCATCTTCACACTAAAAGTAGAAGAGAACACCAGGATACTTTAAATAACTCCAACATTTTCAGATCACTCAGCGGTGAGAACAGGCCAAATCTCAAGAGAAATTATAGTCTCTTAAAAAACAGGAATGTGAACAGGAGTACCAAACTCAGGAATAAATATCAGCTTCTCAGCTAAGATGCGATGGGTTGTCTTCCTCTTTCATTTTCCATACCCAGGAAGGCACAAAGAGTGATCCTGAGACACTAAGCATACTCTATTCAGATGGACAAATCACATTTTGCCTAGGTCCTAGCAAGTCAGAGAGCATAAAGAACAGATTTAGTTCCTCCAGTATCTTTCTGAAAGTGCTGCAGGCTGTACTAAGCGACCCAATTTTATAAATCAATGCCTTATATAGGGACGACACTGCAGGCCTTTGCTTACCCAGCTGTTTTCTTTTACCCATCTAGCACTTCTCACAGAATGGGGAAAAAGAAACAACCACCCAGCTGACACTGCTCAGGAATCTGCACATTTACAGCCTCTGTAACAGTGGGAGTGAAACTGAGGGGCAGCTGTCCCACACAGCCTTGCTTTGCCATTTCTCTAGAGTAATTTGGAAGGAAGAAGAGTATGCCCATATTCAGCTTGTCTTATTTTCCTTCCGCAGTAGCAAGAAAAGTAACAATACTTTCACCTTCTGGATGCAATTTCACCTTGGCTAATCACCTAAAGCAAGACACTTCCACTGCTCTGCCTCCTCAAGGGTGGAATCCCACCTTCCACAGCCTCTTGCACAAGGATCCTTCCCATTTCCAAACAGAGCTCTCCATTGCCAGCTAAGACTCTGCAAATGAATAAGGGAGGAGGACACATGCTGGTTTATCTGTGATTACAGTAACACCACTTAAAGGGTGAGCTCTCAGCTTCATTCAGTCTACAGAAAGCACACACAGTGAACGCAATCCACAATTCCAAATTTTGACTATGCCATATCCTAAGTAGTAGAAATAGCACAGACCTGCAAAGAACTGGCAGCACCCAGCTAGGGAAGCATTTCCCTGCTGCTGGATTCTCAAGATCTTTCTTTAAAGTAGAAATTTCAAGTCTACTTGAAACATGACTGTTTTCAAGAAAACAGTTGAGCAGATATTTGTACCCACAGACCTCAGTGGTATTTAAACATATGTGCTCCCCTGCTTTGCAGACATCCGTGTTCAATAAAACCTTCTAAAAATTCAGTTGGCAGGCAAAGCTTGAATACAATTCCAGTTTGGATCCTAAACTAAAAATGCAAACTGCAAAAATGCAAAATGAAGAGGGCTTAATTAATCTTGCTTTAAATGCAGATTTCAGCAGATGTGTATCCATAACCATGATCAAACAGCCCCCTAATGCTTGCTTTAACCTATTGCCTCTGTTGACAGTGCCTCTAATACAATGAGTGTTCCTATTATTTATAAGCACAAAAGTGCTGGTCTGGTCACACAACAAAATGTATCAAGATTACAGGGTTTTTTTTTTCCCTTTGTTCCGCGGCTCAGATAAATATGTGCTATAAATCACAGCAGCACAGGGTTCATAAAGGGCTTTTCCTTTTAAAGGCACAGATGTGTCTTTAGAGAAAAGAAAGAAAAAGGAAGAAGACTATCTCCTTCGTGTCAAGTGCAATGTCACTCTTTTTCCTCAGATGCCATCAGCTTTTTGCTCCAAAATCAAAAGGCACTGAGTTCTGGGGCACTGCAGGCCTAGCTACAGTACCTACATACTTCACCATCAGGCAAGGATTCTGGACTCTGAAACTGTATAGATACGGTTACCAGGTTGTCCCTAAACATGATCCAAGCAGCAAGGTGTTAGCAGCACATCAGAGAAAACACAGATGTAAACAACACTCAAACACTGCAAACAAGCAGCCAGAGAGTCACAAGGTCAAAGGCCTCTGTCCTTCTCTCGTACTTGGGATTCCCAGACTGAAACACTCATTTTCCATTATCCGCAGTTCAACTCCAGCTCCCCTGGATTAGAGGTTTGAGAATGGCACAAACACTGCTCTCCTGGGGATTCATTTCAGGAAGGAATGGCATTAGACTCAATTGCTTTGGCAGCAAAATGACAAACACCATGCAGAGCTAATTTTATTGTAGCAACCTGCCTTATTAATATTAAAATAAGGAAGCCAGTCAATGCATTTTTTAACAGGAACTCTATTATTTATTTCACAAACTACACAAAAAAATTTACTTTTGCTATGAAATACTTACCCTGTCATAAAGTAAACAAGGTAAAAAAAAAAAAAAAAGGTCTTGCATATTATACTGTGGCCTCAATTTCCTGAGCCATCTCTACAATCTAAGACTATTTACTGCTCTCCCAGTGAGAGAAAAATCACTAAAATACCAATCCAATGCAGGGTCTTGGCTTCAAATATAACTGTGAATTTATCTAATCTATGCAGTGATTTGGGTGCACACCTACACTTACTCACAGTGATACAAAGAAGTGCATGCTATTTACCAAAGCCATGATGAGAGCAGCCCAGCAGCCACCCAGAGCTCCCAGCAGCTTCCCCTCACTTGGGCTGCTCCACACACCAGCTCTGGAAGGGATTGCTTCAGAGTCATGTATCAGAAAAGTTTTTTGTTTATAAACATTGGCTGTTTCTAATGTTTCTCTATGATTCTGCTTTAGAGGAGCAAGGTACGAGGACAGCAGCCCCAGAACCAGAGGCTTGAAGAACAAAAGCCACAATTAGATGTACTCACACCTCACTGCAGTGTTGGAATCTCTTCCAACCAGTGACACTGGAGCTTGTCCTGTCAAACTGGACAACACGGGCTCAGCAGAGCACCTGGGATTAGCACAGCTGTTAAGCAGAAGCTGGAATGAAGCATAAATGCATCTCTGGTTCGGTCAGAACTAAACACAGCCATGAGAATTCAGTCTCTAGCACCACAAGCTTTGCCCTGAGCATTCCTCCCCAGGCTATTTCATGTCCAGTTGTTAGGGAAAAAAAAAAAAAAAAGCCAGATCATTCTCAAAACACACGAATGCACTTGTAGTTACACAAGGCAGCAAACACAAAAGGAGCCAACATGGTCCTCATGGCAAAGGCACTCGGTGCCAGTGAGTCGGAGTCATGAAGCACAGTGGACCAAAAGGAGCCACCAGATCTAAAAAAGTACTTGGAAGAAACAAACAAGAGGAGGGAGAAGGAGGGTGAGAAGAACACACAGACATATTCACTTTATTTCACATTCCACATATCTGAGCAAACAACCTGTATCA
Source organism: Odontophorus gujanensis (assembly GCA_013399175.1). Taxonomy (NCBI): domain Eukaryota; kingdom Metazoa; phylum Chordata; class Aves; order Galliformes; family Odontophoridae; genus Odontophorus; species Odontophorus gujanensis. The sequence continues at coordinate 275,251 of VXAB01002726.1, read as the reverse complement.
GAGAGAAACTGAAGATTACAAAGTTTCAGCTTATGGCAGAAATAAAGCTTTTCTTTCTTGGTTTGAGATACAAAGCCATCCCATCTTACAGGAAATGAAGGAGCAACTCTACTTGCTGTGAATGGAGATAGACAAGTACTTTGCCATATTAATAGTTCAAAGAACAACACAAGCATCTATGCGTTGGCAGCAACATGAGAAGGGAGCATCTCTGCACTACTAGCTCAATTTGAGATATGAGAACTTCAGAGACCTAGTACGGGGCTGACTGTGCTCTACTGATAAGCTTCAAATAAATTAAACTCAAAATTATTTTAAAGAAAAATCCATACCATTTCAGGGGAGACCTTACAATACACCACAAGTAGTACTGCAAAGAAAAACCCAAACTGTGCACCTTGCTCACACTTCAGCACCTTCTCTATTCACACAGATACTTTAATGCTTACATATTCTTGTACCAATGTAGTTCCCACTCTGAAGAAACAATGCACTGCCTCAATCTGCCTGGTACACCCAAGGAACAGGCCCACACTGCCTGTGCTGCTCTGAAAGCATGGTTACAGCAAGGCTGCTTCCCCAGGAGATGCTCTTTTGCAACCATGAGCTGCCATCTGTTGGTAAGGGAAGGGCTGCAGCAGGCTCTGGTTTGGCCCCAGCCGGCTCCAGCTTTTCCCCATACTTCTTCCAAATCCCCCAAGGCCCAGCTCCCTGCTTCCATATTTGGACAACCACCAAACTGCTCACTGCTCTTTCCACAGAGACACAGCCTTGTTGGAGCATGCTTAGCACAGGCATACATGCACCAAGTCATATCCCCAACAGGCAAGCAACCCTTGAGCAGTGTAACAGAAAGCAACAGTCAGCTAAACCCACTAACACGTGCTCCCCCTGGTATTCACTTCCACCAAAGTTAACCTGTGCCTAGGTGGAAACTATTTACTCTCAGATCTCAACTACAGTACACACACAGCCTCATATCCCAAAGGAACGCCTCTAGATTGCTCACTGCAGGGCTTGCAAGAGGCAAAACAGTCATATAAATCACAGCAATAAAGCGCTTCTGCAAGCTTCTGCTGAGAGCTCATAACTCAGACAACAGTTTGCACGTGACATAACATATGTTAACCAGCATAATTACACAGCTTTAAATAGGTAGATTTTTTTTTTAAACACTGTAGCTAGGAATACCAGATTATCAGACACACTTTCCTAGTTCAGCCATATATCCACCTGCATGAGGGGAAGATGTGAAAAGGAACAATCTGAATAGAGCAATGTGAAAGGGACAATACTATTTTCATTAACAGCTCCATCAACAATGCTAATTGACATTCCTCCTAGACAGAAGGATTCAGACTGCTGTGTGCATGGGAAGATTGGTGCTGTAAGAAACCAACATGTCAACTAAATATGCAGATATTAGCACAGAAGAGTATGTTTTCCATTTAAAAGGAAAGTGCTCATAAAGTGGAAGAGATGCTCATAGCATATTCCGAAGCAAGATTAAAAAGGACAGAAAAGAAAAACGCTATGTTTCTGCAAGACCTTTTAGCTTTGAAATTTCAATGCCTTCTGTAAAAACTACTCCTCTCCGTGGGACTCCCAGGAGCTCTGCTGGTATCTCATTGGCAAAGAGTGAAAAAGAAGATGCTGAGGGAAGTCAAAATGTGAGCACAGCTCCTACTTCTTGCTGCCTTGTTCAAACAAGCCTGCCTGGCAGTAGGCACAAGCCTGAGGCACCAGAGCGAGTCACACGTCCCAGCCCTCCTTGTTGTTCAGAAGGCCTCATTTAGAAGCTCTGCATTAGAGAAAAAGCACTGCACCTTTAACACAGCACAGCAGCACTGCCCAATCTTTGGAGCTACAAGGTCAAGGGGGCCACTCTTGAAGTAACACTTCAATCCCCAAAATAACTGCATTATGCATCCAGATGAAACAAAGAAGCCAAGCACACGGAAACAAACACACGGCAAGGCAGACCTTAACTCACAGAATGCCACGTTTTCCAGGGCTGAACAAATTGCAGTATAGATAATGCCTTGCACTGTTTCCTCTGTCTGCAGCTGCAGACCTGTTTGCTCACATCCATTTAGCTCCACTGTGGAAAGTCAGCTTGACAGGGGGTATCCAGAGAGATGAAGAAATGCAGCATGCTACACCAGCAGGGAGTCTGGAGGAAAGGGGCCAGGAGAAGAAACAGTAACTGCCCTGGACCAGAGGTAAGGCAGAGCTCGGTCATATGCAGAAGTCCTGCCAAGCTCTTCTTTGCATGTCCATGAGGAATAAGTGCTTTCCCTCCAAAAGATCCCGCAATGAGAGTTAACCCTTTTCACTTCAGAAGTTGGACACCAGAAGTAAAAGGATTTTCCCATTTAAATTAAAAGGTCAATGACAATCAGAAGGCACCAAAAGGCACTGCCCACTCCTTGCCAAGGGGGGGCAGGAAAGGCACTGAAACATCTCAACATCACTGTTCCCTCAATATCTCTTCTAGTAAAGTACAGAGCACCAGCTGCACCACCTCTGTATTTGCACTCAGCCCTTATCTTCTTTCCTCTCCACCTGGGAAAGCTCAAAGGACTCCAGTGACCAGGGGTAGAACCCCATCCAAAATCAGCCATAACATCACAGGTTCAAGTAATTCTGCATTTATTTGAAATTCAGACGCTACCCAAAGAAACAGCAAGTTCAATAAATGATGACTGTGAAACACCTAAATTACAAGTCTTTTTGATCATTCCAGACATTGCTTTTAGAGTGTTTTAGCTTGACATACTGTCTAAGAAAATCCTAAGAGTGCATTCACTGTGTCAAGTGATAATAAATGTTGTTAACTAAAAATCCTCCAGTGCTTTCTGGCAAAAATTAGGGAAGAGAAATTCTGCAGGAGAACCTTTAGGGATCCCGTGCCCCCTATTTAGGTTTCAGGGTCTTAAAAAGAGTGTTCATTAGCAGCTACTGCAATATGGCAGTGGTAGCAGCAAAAAAGATAAATTGTGAGAGTTTCGAGTAAGACAGGAGGTCGAATAAAGCAGAAGTGTTAAGCACAGGGAATAGGGGAGGCAAATCAAAAAATGAAAGCCGACAGGCTCATACAGGCTGTACAGATCTGGAAAGTAATTATGATTCCAAGTTAGAATCAATAGGTTAATAAAATTCCCTGCTCTCCACGATGCTGTAAAACATTAAGAAGGGGAAAAAGCAGAAAACTGATATTTACTGACACAAGTGTTAAAGGTGTCCTGGTTTTCTGTTGGGGAGTAACATCAAGCTTTGCTACCACATTCACAGCTGGATCTAGCAGTGTGGTTTATGCAACAGCCATGCTGGTCAAGATTCCTGTAAGAGAAAGGAATTTCAAGAGCAAGATGAGCAAGCAGGCAGAAGCCTTGTGCTATAATGGAAATAGCCAGTGAGCCAAGTGAAGACTGTGAAAAACAAAAGGGGAATCAAATTGCGAACCCAAGAGTCAGAACCCATGTTTAGTTTCATTCTCCCAACACACACCACAAGTAATGAAACTAAGTTCACTTTGGCATGCTAGAAAGACACACATGAATTCCAGCTACAACAGCCATAATAGCTCTGTCTGTTAATTACTACGCATCCACAAAAGGGGAGGGGAGCCCAATTTCACACAGAGGGCAAGAAGCAGGCAGAGGGAATTAGCAGAACCAAGAACAAGTATTTATACACCGTATCTTGGTGATAATGAGGGAAGGAACATCACTGCCCCCATCTCAAAACTCAACAGCCTTCACACATAATTAAATTACTGGGCACATAAATTAATTTCAGCTGCAGAAACAATACCAGTGAAGGCAGCATTCTACACAGAATTAGAAGGAATACTTGCTCACAGATCACTGTGATTATCTATATAAGCCACTGTGCAGATTTGGAAAAAGCTGTGATGTGCTAAAAAAGCAAATTTAGATCTAATAATAATCTGCTTCTTGAAGAAATGGAGAGATAACATGAGAATTCTCCATGTCTACAGGTTAAGCAAAAAAAAAAAAAGAGCAACTGAACTTGCATTAAGGCTCCATACCCTGTTTCAGGCTTTACTAACACCAGATTTTATTATTATTATGCCATTAACCGTGGTCAGCCACTGCTTCCATCAAGTTTCTCTCAAGGTCCTCCTTCTTGCGTTCCTTCTCCAGTGAAGACCACACAATTGTACCAGCATTGGTCAATGATGGGTCAGCAGGCTACAAGCATGAACAGGTAAGCTATGGAGACCCAGTGAAACTAGCAGCGTTCTTCCAAAGGATGCAGAAACTCTGGTTTCATGGAGAAATCTATACCTCCAGAACTTCTGAGTCTCAGTTAGGGAGAAATGGTGGCTGCTGCCCAGCCTGGCCACTGGAGAAGAGCTGGATTTGGTTGTGAGTTTTCATGAACAGCTTGGGACAGATTAGACTCCAACTCCACAGGAAAGAATCATTCAAATGTGGTGGTTTTTGTTTGCTTTTAAACTTTCCCTTGTACTCTAGGATATCCATGTGGAATCAATGAACAGCACCAGAGAGTATTCCTCACTGGAGAGTAGCAACAAAAGATGCTCAATTCAGCATCTCTCCTGCACTTATTTGAGACAGGAATCCACAGAAGTTGTAAAAAGCCTTTCAAGACAATGTCCAACAACTAACCACAGTGCTTTTAAAGCAAAAACAATAGGCTAGAATTCCAAAACAGACACATCATAAACCTATGTGAGCTTCCAATTCAGGCTGTACTCCAGTCTTTACACGACCAACAGAACTATTGATTTCCCCTAATTATTTTATTTTTCTAGAGTTGATTAGTGCAAGATCTGAGCTTTCACTGACCACCTCCGCTGTCACCAACATGCTGACAAAGCAGGACAATCAATTCACAGAGTGAATTTGAACTACAGCAGCCACGTGCTAGAGCTAGAGCCCAGCATTCACTACCTGCCCTTCCTCCCTCTTCTGTGCCTCCTGCATGGCAAAAGGGGCTCCAAGCAGCTCTCTTCACTGCTCCCTCCACCCCTGCTCTCTGCTTCTACAATTCATAACCTGGAGGAGAGCCACGGATGGAAGGCTGAGGAGGGCAGCAGCTCCCCCAGCACCGCAGGCTGCTGCAGCAGGCATCCCAGACCCTGGTGCAGCAGCCTTCAGCACTGCCCTTGCAATAGAAATGCAGTGGAGGCCACGTAAGACAAGGTGCCCTGAAGGATGCTCCTAACGCATCCAAACAGCCACCCCAAACAACCATCCGAGGCACTCACATATCTGTCCTTACCAACAACTATTCCAAGATTATTTTTAATTACATTAGATACATTAGATACATTAGATGCACTACCTCCTACTACCCTAATCCTTTCATCATGTTTTTACCACCACGTAGCTAATAACTTCTGAAATCACTTAACTTTTGACTCAGAAGTTATAAACAGCTGTAAAAGTAGGCTTGTTGGATGCTCTTCCCACCTCAGGATCTTAAGGCTCTGAATTCCTCGCAGCAGTGGAGCTCTATGTCCATCATGTATCATGCATACCCTTGTCCCTCTATAAATAATTGGTTGAAATCCTTTAGATGGAAGTGTTCAATTTGCAGGAGAGAAAAAAAGCGTGTTGCTAAGGAACTGTGGAGAAGAAAAGGCCATAGAGTGGTAATCTGAAATGAAATGAATGGAATTAATTTAATTGGCCCTTGATTTGTTGGGTATTTGGCACATCATCAGCAATTTCGCTGCTGGTAGGCTTTGTTTCAAACAGCCTGAAAGAATGGTCAGAACATCCCTGCACCCTTAATTTAGGGATTAGCTGCATTCTCTCCTCTTCATACAACAGACCCTTCATACTGCAGTCCACATCTGTGGATCTCCAACATTTTCACAGCAAACCACACACGTATCCCTTCAAGCCACTGTTACGCTGCTGGTTCTTGAGGCTCCATCTGTTTAGAGGTGGGGGCTTTCTTCACATTTATTCTCTCTAACCAACCAAAATACATGCTCTCCTAGCAAGCACTGGCTTTCATGCCTTGCTGATTTTGGCAGAGATCTCAGCAGCGCACGGAACCAAATAGGATTTCATGGATTTTTGTTTTGCAACATTTTCAAGAAAATATTTTCTATTGTTTATAATATGTTTAAGAAAGGCTCCATGTGGCGGAACATTTTTCAGGCTCTTTCACAGCTACAAACTTCAGTTCCTTTAAATGAAGAAGAAAGAAAAAGAAATGCTCTTATGATCTTTCTCTAATTACATTTTTTTCAAGAAGTCCTGCCTTTTTCTTCCATTTATTCAAATAAGAGAGAATTACAACTGCAGAGACTACATCTCTGGCACGCTTAGAAATGCCTGTGCCATCTGTTACGTATCTTCCAACACTTCAGCTTAAGTATCAGAAAAGCCTGTTATTTACCATGCACAGAGTCAAAATGCCAGCTCTTCGATTGTTTAGGCTGTACTTTAGCCCACAGGAAGCCTGGTAACAAACTGACAATCTCACCTCTTGTTGCTCACTACGATTTCAGGGGCTAAAACACTGTTCTGATTGACAAGTAGATACTAAAGAAGATACCCCATAAAATAACACTACAATAACTATCACACATTTATGCAAACAGCAGGCTCTAGTGAGCGGTGTACAAGGAGCTGAGCCATCTACAGTCTCCTCCTCACTCATTCTTATTATCTTAACTGTGTATTTCTGAGTCTTAACTTGCTCAGGTCACACTGGTCAGACGTATTGATTTGGTAACGCCTAGCTGATCAGATATAAGATCTCTCCCTAGAAATACTTCTACTTCTCTGCAGTATAGAACCACACAGCTCACCACAACTACAATCTAACATTTCTTCCTTAAGATCAACTGCATTTATTAGTTTTATTACTCAAGTTTTATTCTGAAAACTTTCTTGATGAACACCAAACAAGAAATATCATCATTAATACAGGAAGCTTTACATACGTTTGCTAATTCCCATTCCCAGGCTGTAAAACTTTTTGTTTGGTCTATTATGAACATTTCCAGATCTGTAAAGCCTTTGCAAACAGTGGTTTGGGATAGTTACTGGAAAAAATATGAAATATGTATTACAATTTTGGGGGGAAACACGAGCAGATTAAAATTGACATGAAAGGCACAACAATAAATCTCTCTGCCACTAGTCACAAGCTCATCACCACAGTACCAAAATACAAAGACCATAGCCTACTAGTAGCCTTCCTGATGTAGATCAGGACTCAAGTCTTGGCCTCCAGCTTGATTCTCAGCTTCTGATTTCCCCTGTGAAGTAGCAATATGGGTAGGAACAAAGCCAAACAGATAGACCTGCAGGTTCTCAACAGGAGCAAGTTCTGGATGGAGTTCAGGTGGTAAATCCTCCACTCAGGAGCAGAGGTTCTGTTCCTGGCATGCTGGCCAGCCCCAGTAACAGCTGTAACTGATCTGTTCCTAACTAACATTAAAAGGATTCAGGAAAATTAAGTAGTCCGCAGTCTAGGGGAGCACTACATGACTGTGAAGATCACAAGGTGTTAGACATTACTAGACTCGTCACCTACAATGTCCTTTGCCAAGGACTGAGACAAATTCTGTGAGCTTATAATTCAGAACCAGACTTACCAGCAATTACCATCTAATAGATGAAGATGACTTAGAACAAACTTCCATCCATCCAGTGGCCTCAGCCACACTGACACACTGAGGTGGTCAGCATAAACTCAGTTTGTATTACAGCTATGTTAAGAGCAGGGACAGTAAAAACGGAAAAATACATCATATTTGCTCTTCAGATTCTCACTTTACATACCAAAGCAAATGTCTATACAGTAATACATGCTCTTAAACACAAGGAACAGGTTGTGAAATTATAATATTTGGTAATACTACTTTTCCAAGGCTGCGGGTTTGGGTTTTTTGCTTTTTCTCCCTCCCTGACCATGTCCATTGCAGTTCAAGTAGACACACAGTTACACTGAGCCTACTTCAGAGTAGGCTTTCTATATGCTAATATCTTTTTATTTATGAAAACACAACTACGTTGTTGAACTTCATTGTTCTCTCAAGGAAGCTACAGAGCTATTAGATACCCCAACAACAGCAGATGCCATTTGAGATCTTGATGCTTTTTAATACTGTTTGCCTTAGGATTATTTGTTCCACTCAATGCCAACAGCCCTAGCATTCAGGAATAACCTGTCAGCCTACAGTCTGGCAGCAGAGCCCAGCAACATTTACTTACCTCCACTCCTCCAAAGTGGTCTCACCTACACTGCAAGAAACCAAAATCACAGCATTCAAGCAGTAACGAGAGTTTGAGAAATAGGGGGAACTCAAATCACCTGCACACAGAAAGTTTAGAGAGGGCAAAGTAACAAGGTTCCAGATGCTGGCTCCTGCAAATTTTTTTTTTTTCTTTTTAAAGCCTGGGTATTTATTGTTAAAGTTACCAAGGTAGCACACACTGTGCACTACACACTAGAGATAACACAGATGGATGAGGCGGAAGGACACAAGCATGCTCACCGTGCACACAGAGGTTTCATCTCCTGTTTTCACTCTGTTCCGAGCCAAAAGCCATTCCACGAGGTTCACCCTGTGCAGCAGCCAGGAAAATGCCAGCAGCAGCTCCCGACTTCCTGCTGAGCCATCCGAGGGGAGCTGGTAGAGTTCTGGCCTGCCATAGCCGCGGTACCACAACGCTGATTTGACAAACCTGATCTGGGTGTCTGAAAAGAAGAAAACAACTGAGAATAACACACTGTGCTACTCAGTGCATTCATCCATTTGGTTCCAGAAACTGCTGCTGTCTCAGTGAGCAAGATTTTTAATCAAGTCTAAGGCTAACGGAGGGCAGCAGAGACTGGAGCTCATTCATCAATGAATTAAAAAGGAAGAAGGTAACAGGTGAAGGACTCCCCTATGCTGCCCTGTTTGGACCTAGATGAACTACTGTTAAGGGAAAAGAGGAAATTCAAAGCTGAGATCAAGGACAGTAGTGGCCTCTTGGAGATTAACAAAGGCAAAACAGATAAACAGCCATCCTCACTACACCAGGACTCCAACTCACCTATCCATTTTTTTATGAGCCACTAAGCACGCTATAAATTAGCAAATACTCTGAGTCACTTGACTCCTGAATGAAACTGGAATTTGGAGATAGGAGTCTCAAATCTCTAAGCAGCAGTGGGCAGGCAGAGATAATGCAACCTGGTGAGCAGCAGTGTGTGCAGCATGGACTGTTTAGTTCTCAGGAATGCTCCAATTCATATTCCTTCACACCAGCAAATTTTACCTGACAGCTACAAGACAGGCACTACGGAACTGTGAAATACTGAGGAAAAGAAGATAAACTTATTATAAAAACAGGTTCTGAACAGCAAGCCTCAGGTCTGTACTGGGTAGTTAGAATTGTAATAAAGAACACAATTAAGGGCCACAATGATAACCAGTATACGCTGGGGAAGAAGCAACACTTGCTGTAAGAGGATGTCCTGCTGAATATGCTACTGGAGTTTTAAGAAGGCAACAAGCAGTGAGTAGTTAAGGAACTTTCAACTGCTGCAGATATAGCTCTTCCAAAGGCATTCAACTAGCAGAAGGAAACAAAGCCAGTAGGTGGGCTTCCATCAACGACAAGTGACGAGCAGGCAAGAATCAGAGGACAGGAAGACACAGTGGTTTCACCAGAGGGCTACGAGCTAGACCTCTGCTGTGCAACTACCTCAGAACAACACAAAGGCAATGTGATAATGACAGAAAGAGAGCTGCTGATGTGCAGTAAGGAACACAGGCAGATTATGAACAACTGCAGAACTCAGCGAGTCCCAGCATTAAAATGACAGATGTGATGCACACTAGAGAAAAGAACAATTCAAACTCCACTGACATGGTAACAGGCTTGCAGCTGACCACTGGTTTATACAATTTTCCTGACAATATCATTTCCAAGATTACTGGAAGCTGAAAGAATAACCCCTGGAAGTGTCCCTGGTTCTGTCCTTTCCCCTGGACATCCACTTTTACCAGCTGTCACTACTGTCTGGAGACAGAACCTTCACTTTGATACAGTTGAGGCATTCTTCTAAAATAAGGAAGAAATCTGTTCACTTTTTCTGTAAGGCTTCATAAAAATAAAAAGATATGCACACACATCAGTAACAAAACGTACAGCCCCCACACAATCAGGGATTGTCACTGCTGTCCTTAATTAGCATACTCATTCATCATATTACACACTCATTTGCTTGCTCCTTGGCCACTTGTGCTGAAACCATCCCTCAGCAGTCACACACACTGTAATCTCTCTTTGTCTGGCACTGACTGCTGAAGCTCAAAAAGCACAGCATGACCAACTCCCAAACAAAAACAAGGGGAAAAAAAAAAACATCACTCTCAAAAGGAATTTGTTAATCATGAGGGAATCTCACAGTGAAAAGTGGTTGATTTAACTTGATTTGAAAAATGCTAAGGGGCTCTTACCTAATGAAAATAGTATGAAGCCAAGACTGAGTGAGCAGCTATAACCCAAAGTGACCTGTGCCAGTAGCACCATAGGAGCAGTGCACTGCTGCAGCTGTGCTGAGGCTGGGAGCACAAAGAGCCATCAAGCCCTTTGTGTTTTGTGTTTGAACTACTTCAGGAATTAGGGAACCAAGCAGGCATCTCCCTCAGAAGATGCCTACTTCCAGAGTGCTCCTCAATGCAAATACAGAGCTGGAAATGCCATGTACATCATCGTACATCTATCAACACTGTACACTAGGAGCAGGAATATAGGACTGACCACATGAAAGCTACAAATGAATTCCTGACAAAGATACTGACCACATCTGAGACAGTTGGTTTTAAACCTAGCTTGCTTCTGCACTACAGACAACCACAGACATCTACATGGCTGTTTGCTCTTCCTGCAGACACCTAAAAATCTGGCTGCAGATATACACTCCAATCACGCACACAGGGGAGCACTCAGTTCTTAGGAATTTTATTTTCATCACCCTTGAACATTCTCATATTAGCTAGGTTTTCTTGCTTCTCTTTTCTTTGCACATCTGTCATTGCCAAGAAGCAAACTGCCATTACAGGTAAAGGCAGAAGTACTCCATGGGGAAGGAGAATCATCAGTTCTTACTCTCCCTCCCTCATACAGCAAACAAGCATGATGTGCTGCCATCTGCAGTTCAAGGAGCTCCCTGTGAGATATACTAACAAAGAGAAGGAATGGAGTGCAAGCTATGGTTTTTTTGTTTGGTTATTTTCCCCCCCTTTTTTTGTCATTTTCCTCCTCACCTGGGACCAGCTCCACCAAGGCAATTCACACCACCTGAATCTGGGAGTTGCTCTGATCCTTCATCTCCCCATTTCAGTTGTCTCTCTGCAACACATTGCCCTCCAGACCAGAAGGTACAGTTGGTGTGGGCTGCAGGCAGCAGCTGTGGGCATGCAGCCAAGGTGAGGACCTGGGGCAGAGGCTCCCAGAGCCTTTCCAGAAAGGCTGAGTAACCTTACAGGAGCCACTTAGTTTTCCTCATCTCTGCAATGCTCTGCCTTGTAAGGATATGGTCCTCAGATACATGGCACTCAAAACTATATAAGTACCAAAGAACAGGATGGATTCTTCCAACGTGCAGCCAAGAGAGAAGGCAAAAATACCACGCAGATAGCAGATAACACCAGTCACTCAAACATCCCCTCTTTGCCAACATTTTCTTCCAGCATTTTATTAGGATTAGGCAATTTATATAGAAAGACCCACACAGTCTTTCCAATTAAATCCTTTCTGCATGCACATTATTTATAAAAGCAAGTTCAGCACGTACAGCCAAGCTGTGGATGAGCCTCAGGGTTCAGCTCTCTTAAAACTATGCTCAAGCTGTGCTCTTCCACTTTACAAATCCCACAGGCTATTTTCAGTGAATTACAAGAAGGTATTCAAATAAGAGCTAGGCATTAGTCCTGCAGACTGAGGTGGAAAGGGACTGAATCAACTATGAGAGCAGACAGATACATTACTGCACACATTCGGGCAAGAAACACCTGCAGAGATGGTGGTACTGAGGGAAACAACTGCCACTGCAGAACATCATTTTCTGCTTCATTTGTCAAACAAAGAAATATACTGCAGCCCCAGACCTCCTTCTCATACTAGAGAAAATGAGTTTTAACATTGCAAAAGAACCATCTCCTCCAACTACCAAAATGCATTCTGCACCACTACCTGGTGTGGCTGTTGACCAAGTCCACCACTTCTCAGTCTCTGTGAAGAAAAGAACTGCATGAAACCACAAACCCTGACTTACTTCATCAGTGAGGGTATGGACAGTGCCACTGCACAGCTGACTTGGTCTTGTGCTCCTCTGAGAGGAGACTTGCCACATGGAAGAGTCTGTGATGTGTCAGCTGCTTCTATGATGCAGGTGTTTCACTAGATGAAGAAAAATCTCCTCCAAAATGAGAAAGCAAAACATGAGCAGAACTTTGTAACCATCAACTGAAAGCCGTGGTGTTTCTGCTTTGCTTTTGCAAGAATGCAAGAGCCCCCACATTTTAAAATGCCCATCCACGTGGATTTTCTTGTACACAAAATATTTCTCAAATATTTCACTTTCTGCCAGAGGGATAATAAAATCCATCAACCATTTAAGAACACAATGCAGAATGTTTTTCCAAACAGCATCACATTACAGCCACAAAAAGGGAATGCCCCGTAGCTATTCTGTTCAAAGCAAATGTTAATCTTCTCTAAAATTCACTTATATAACAAAATCCAAACCTAATAAAAACTATTAACTGAAACAGAAACACACGCTAGGGGCGCAGCTTGGAAAGTCACTTGAATAAAACGATTGCCCAAATTAAAGGAACAACTTTTATGTCAAACTCTGTCCTGTAAAACCTGTAAAAGCATTCTATCCTTGCAATGCACTGCTTTGTTCTAGCAGCTCACAATTACAAACAGCCCAGCAGCTTACACACAGCCCCCAAAAGGTTCGGCCTTACAGAGGAGCAAGAATAACCAACCACGTGGCCCCAACAACACCAGCAGGCTAAAGCTCAGTGCTTTTCCTTTGGAAAAACTTCTAGCCTAAAAAATAAAAAGCACAAGTCCACGTGAGTATGGCTTCTCTTTTCTGGAAGGCTGTTCCTATGCCTACACACACAGCAATACTCACAGTGAATGATGCTTCAAAGCTTTCAAAGCTCTGGGGTTCAGCAAGTGCCCCCTCCTAGTTTTCAGCCAAGATAATGGATAGATTGTAAAAAAAAAAAAAAAACAGCAAACACAGGGAAGCCCAAACCAGGGTCTTGGATTAGAGAAATCTGTCTCGGTTTTTCACTGCTCTACATGATCCTGTACAGAGCCAAGAAAGTTACTTAGTCCTTGAGTTCAAGTCTTCCATTTCATTTCCATGAAATAAATTGTGAAAGACAATTGCTCTGGAACAGGGACAGAGGAGAAAGAAGTAAAACACTGATCCTATCCACATCATTCTCTCAGCCTAATCAAAGGTCACTAGTGTGTTTTGAACAGCAGTATGGCTATCCAACCTGAATTTCAGGCTTAATCACCGCGTTGTAACTAAACAAGTTTCTTCCAAAATAGCTCAGCAGTTCTGTGCAGAACCACACATTCTTCCCTGACAGTCTACCAGCACTGACTGGGTTTGGTCTCTGTAGAGCCAGCAACCTGCCATGTGCATATGGAAATCCTGCCTCCAAACACTACTAGCAATTAGCATGGGAGCAGCCAGGATTAAATGAGATCGCAGCCTCACAAAACCATTGTGAACGGCCAGGAAATTGACTTACCACACAGTCACACACAGCAGATTGCAGATGAGTGGAAAAGGAATACTGGATAAATGAAAAACAGCAGTCCTGCAAGCAACAGAACCATGCTGATTCCCCGCTGAGCTAACTGAACTGTGCTGACTTTGCTTCACATTCCTCATGAGATATCAGCCACAATGCTTAGCTTTTTTTTTCCTGAGCTCCTAGAGCCACCAGAGTTCCAGCTCTTCAGAGGATTAGCAATGCCTTTCAGCTTTTTGAGGGCTGATTCTAAGTGGCTTCAGTGTGGGGAAAGCTATGTCCATCACAGACGACCCTGCTCTCAAAGATTCCTCCCACAGTGAAAGGGCTCTGGAGAGATATCTTTGAAGAGAGACAGAAGCCTGAAGAAAGGTACCAAATTTGGAATGGCATTATTTAAGAAATCAATGGTGCTTTGTCGTGGTGAGAAGGCAGCCTTCACACAGCTTCTCCCTGCAGCAGAAGCCTTGCCAGCAGAGATACTCATAGTCCCTCTAAAATACACACTTCTTTCTTGTTTTACTTTACTGCCTGGAACGCATTCCCAAAACACCATCTTCACAATTCACGTGTTACAATTCATTACCCTGACATAGGCTTGATAGAAATCTAACCACGAAATCACCGTGCAATGGGTGAATCTATTTCTGCTGTTATCTTGGCAGACTCTCACTGTGCACATGACCGCTGCAGAGCTTTACCTGCAGTGAAACGTCCAAGGGAAAGCAAGAGACTGTATGAGCGGCAAGAACATCTCCTGAATAACGGAGCCAAACCGCAGCACGGCTGCCATACAGCAGTAAGGCAGCTGTAAAGCAGCTGTAAACGGAGCGCTAGCACCCAGCCAGAAAGAAAAGCGCCCTCTGCCAGGCTGTTACCTATGGCATCAGACTCGGTCCACTCGCCCCCGTGGATCCGTTTCAGGAGAGCATAGAGCAGCCTCCAGAAATCCAGCGTCTGCAAAACAACAAGAGGGACGAGCTGCTCCGACGCGGCCACGTACGGCACAGCTCGGCCCCGCGCGGGCTGGGAAGGAGTGCAGGGCCGCGGCCCGGGCTCACCGCCTGCGGCCGGTCGAACCTGGCGCGCCGCAGGACGTCGGGGGCGGACCGCGGGCGGGGCGGCAGAGCCCGGCACAGCGCGCCCACGGCGCCCGGCAGCGCCCGGCAGCGCCGCATCGCACCGCCCGCCGCTTTCCCGCCCCAAGTGCTGCGCATGCGCATCCCCGCCCCTTCCGCGCCAGCGCGGGACGGCGCTGCAGCGACCCCTGCAGGACGGGCGGACGCACAGCGGCCGTGCGGTGGGTGATGGGCGGCCGCCTGCGGGATGCTTCCTTCCCCCTTCCTCCCGGGGCCGCGGGTTTGCCCCGTGCGGTTATCTCGGCCGTTGCCACCGGTGACTCAGTGCGGCTGAGGCCGCGTGTTTGCTGCTGCTGTGCCCTGGCAACGCGCCGCGTCACATTGCCTCTCGCCGGTTGCACGTGGCGGCTTCCTGGCGGCAGCCGTGCTCCTGGGGAAACACCCAGACGCTGTTCTTCCTTTTTTCTTTATCCCCGCATCTCCTGCCAGGCCCTCAGGCCGTGCATCCAGCCGTGCTTCCCTTGCAGCCGCCCGGGAGCTGCTCTCCTCCCTCCCTTAGCAGCTCAGCAAACGCCCCAGGAGCAGCAGCCCCTTCCCCATGGCCGCAGCACTTCGCACACGTGGCTTTTCGGCTTGCTTAACATCACACGGCCGTCACAGGACGGCGGGTCCCCGGTGGGGACTGTAATAATAGCTGCACTCAGGCCGGTTTTCCCATGCACAGCACCAGCCCTGCAGTGCCAAAACCCGAGGTCGGCTCCCGACAGGCGGATGCTTTGGATGCTTAACATAGGCGTTGGCGTCTCAGGCCCTCTGATGCGGGGTCTGCACTTCCAGTACGATAAACGAATCAGGAAGGATTATGAGACATTGAAATGAAAACATCTGCAGGCTTGCAGTTCCCCGTTCTCAGGGGCTTCACCCTTTCCTTTTGACTTCAGATGTTCCACTGCACCACGGGGAATGCACTCCGTGCCCTGATCACATTAACCAGGATCCACCAAAGGCAGGCACAGAGGTTTGGTGAGAAGCCTTTGCACTCTTCTCCCTTTATACTCTCAATTTCCTTGAAAATAAAAGGAGAGAAGGTGAAATGCCGCACCGGTGCCTGAGGCCAGCTGCAGGGCACAGCCCCTGGAGGGGGATGCAGAGGGCAGCGTGCTGTTTGCAGGCTCCCAGCTCAGGCTGTCCCCAGGCCATCTGTGAGCACAGGGACACACCTGCTGTAATGTTGACAGGACATCAGCCTGAAGCAAGTGGGAGCATTCAGGGCCAAGTCAGATGTCCCAAGCTGGTCTTTGCAGTCTCCTACCTGGGCTCTGCTGCAGAGCCCCACACCTCTCACAGCACAGCCAGCCAGGGGGGACCAGCCAAGCCAAGGGCCCCTCACTCTTATTCAGTCCCCCTCTCCTTTTTTCTTCGGTGCAGAAAGCCACAAAGCATAGGGTGAAACCGCAGCAGTTCAGTTTCTGAGCCCATCCTGTTTCCTGTCCTTTGCCAAAACCTCTTCTGCTTCCCTAGCCCACGCTTTCGGGCTCGCCCGCACTGCTGGAGGAACGGGTGATGTCGTTTGTTTTCTTTGTCACCAAAGACGTGTTTATAGCAACCAACGGCTCAGCAATCCACAAGCACCATTGATCTCAGCCACAGCTTCCGAAATAATGTCAGAGGAAGCACTGCCCCGTCCTCTGGGTCAGCAACTATGATGCTTTGTATCACCAACATGAGGCCTTCATGCTGTGCTTCACTGTGTTGGAGGTCGCCTGGCACCCCATGCTGTCCCAGACCCATAACTAGAGGCTGGGGCTGCCCTGACCTGTGATCCCTCAGCTGCTCCCCCATAAAGCCAGGAAATCAGCCAGCATCCTGCTCCCCCTTCCTGGCACAAGCCTGTGTCTGCTGGCAACCCACCTCCTGCTGCACGCTCGGCTTCCCTTCCAAACACCGTGCAGCTGTTCCTTCTTCCTCTCCAAAGAATGAAGTGAATGTAAAATCAATTTACCATGTATTTTCTTTGACCAAAGCTCCTTCCAGATGTGACCTGAGCCTGAACTGCCCAACCTCACGGCAATGAGCTGGGCTCTGCTCAGTGTGCTGCTGGCACTGGGAGGTCAGCGTGCCAACAGCAAGGGCAGGGCTGCTTGTCTCTGTAAGAGCATAGGCAGAGGGACAGGGCAGCCAGAGGGAGATTTTGGCAGCAGGAATCATTATCTTAGGGCTCATCCCTAAAGCCCGCTCAAAATATCCCAGCTTTTGTTGCCCAGGCAAGGTGCAGAATAAGGATCAGAGCAGGCAGCCCATTACACATCTCTCTGTGCAGGAGAGCAGCTCTCCTTCATTACAGCTGCACTCACAGCTTGCAGGGGAAGAGGATGTGAGGCTGGGGGAACAATTCTGACAAACACACACACACAGGAAGTTGTAAGATGTTTATCAGATGGGACTGCTTCTAACAGCCAAGATGCTGGTGCCAGACATGTACCTCTGACCTCACAGGGTTTGGCCAGGTTCTAGCAACAGCAGCATAACAGAAAACACTGCAGTTTCTAAAGAAATGCATGTGTAAAGCATAGACAAAAATACCTGTGTGTGTTGTGAAGCATATCAGAACATGTAAATGGGGTGGTTCGTGTTACAGAAACCATTTCTGAAACAGCCAACACCTCTCGCATCTGTTAGCACTGCTCTTCCTTCAGGGAAGAGGATGAAAACAAGAGGCTGAAACGGAGAGCAAGGGGCTCAGAGCCAGCTCCTGCTCAGTAATACTGCACCTTCACTCTCACCAACAGCGGGGCCTCGCCTTGCCCTGCTCCTAACCCCTGCCTGACGTGGCCTTTCTGTATGACTGGTCAGAGAAGAGGCAGCAAATAACTCTTTTCTTGGCATGTCCTGCACTACCTTGCAGCAGGAGCCTGCCCAGCCCCGTGGAGCTCCAAGCCTGGCTCCCAGCCACATACCAGATTTGGGGGTGCTGGGGGGCCTGGGGACAGTGTTCCAGACTTCATCCCACAGTTCTGCCCTTGTTGGGTCCTTTGTCAGCAAGTCCCTTAGATCCCTGGTGCAAAAAACAAGGCCACGACATGGAATAAGCATCGGTTGGTTGGGGTTTATTAAAGATTGGGAATACAAGGGTGGGCCCTGCTGCAGAGCCGGGTGCCAGAAGCAGGGCTGGGTTTGGCTGGCCAGGTGTGGTCTCCTCTCCAGGCAGCCCTCAGTGGCCGAATTTCCTATGGAGCAGCATCCAACCTCCCACGCTGCAGCTCCCTCTGGAGCGGAGCACCTCTCCGTGCCAGCCTCATCCTGGGTTACTTATTGCTTTATTGTGCTATTTGATTACAGAGTGATGAAGGACGAGAAGGCATGTCTGTTGCGGTGGATTTGCGCTGTCTTCAGGCTGCGTAGGGAGTTCTGCCCATCAGACCTGGAGAGGGATGGAAGAGAGGGGCCGTCAGCAGGGACATCCCCAGGACAGCGGTGCACCGGAGCAGATTCCATCTCTGCCAACAAGCCTCAAAGTGAAGCACCCACTGCTGGAGCCGAGTGGTGGCAGTGGCCGCTGGGGCTGGCAGAGGGGATCTGGCACCCAGTGGGATGCTCCCAAGCATGGACATGAGCAGGGGAACTCCGAGGGGAAGCACCAACCTGAGCTCTACTTGAATGTGTGGCTCTCAGCTCCTCCCCGGCCAAATCCTGCAAGAAATTGGAGCAGGTTCAGTAGTGCAGCAGGATGCACCGCTCTTGCACCGTGGAGAGTGGGGGGCAGAGAGCCCCCCCTCCCTGACTCCCTCCTTCCTCCCAAACCTCCAGCCCCAGAGTGCCCTACCTTTGGGTCCAAACAAGGCAGCATAGCATGGGTGGTTGCAGTAGGGCTTGCCATCGTGCTGCAGGAGGAGAGGAGAGCATTAGTCCCTGCACCCTGCTGGCTGCACTCACCCTGCTCCATGCGTGCCTCCTGGGCACCACACCTACCTCTGCATGCCCCCCAGATGTCAGGGTCTTGTTACACTTCTCACATCGCAGGCAGGGTCGGTGCCAGTCCTTCCCCAGAGAAGTCACCTTCTCAGCTGCCGTGCAAAGAGATGGGTTAGCCAAGGCTCTGAGCAAGCACAAGTCATTTGGGGCAGGCTGGCCTCCTGCTGCCAGCCCTAGGGAGGATGAAAGGTTTGGGGGCTATTTTCCCAGCTCTTCTTGCCCAGGGCAGAAGTCCTGTAAGTGCCAAACGAAAGCCAAGCACACATCACCATGCACACCTAGGTGCCCAAACTCAAACCTGGGGCATGGTACTGCCAAGAGCCCTTACCCTGAATATGGTGGTTGCCCTGTTTGAGGTCAGACTGCTGCCACTGGTCTGACGGAGAAGATTTGGGCACCTCTCCCAACATCAGCCTGCATGGAGATGAATTTCCCCCTGACCAGACAGAGCTCCTCTGCCCAAACTCACATAGGATTGGTGGGGTGAAGAGGACAGGTATCAGATGGGAGCACTGGGGCAGCAAAGTCACCGCCGCACCCTCCCTGCCACCAGCTACAGTGACAGCACTGATTTGGTGTCACTGCAAACCACAGCAGGGCCGGAGCTGGGCCAGGGTTTGGGGAACAGCACACTGCTGGCTTGGGCCAGGACATGTTTGTGGAGAGGGGAAGAAGCAGCGTGGCTTCTAATTGCAGCCCAACAGGGGAGGAGGTTGTTTCTGCAGTATTTTCTGCAGACGAATGTGCTCTTGCTATTGGCAGCTGCACCCCTGGGGATTTATTAAGTGATAAAGCAGAGCTTTCTACAGGAACCCAGCCACATCCAGCTCCAAGCATTCATCCCATGCCTGCAAAAGGCAGTCAAGGAAAGGGTTTCTTTGGGATCCAAATCTGCCCACAGCAGCTTACACAAGGAGCCAGCCGGCAGCTGCAGGGGTGGAAGCAGGGGCAGCGCCCAATGGCACGAGGCAGCTCCATGCAGCACAAAGAGCCTCCTGTGTCCTTTCTGAGTGCCAGCTGGGTGCAAGAGGAGCCCTAGCTCTTTGCAGACGCAGTTTGTCCCAAAGCAGCCCAAGGCATTCCCAAGGAAGGACCCAGGCAACCCTGGAGCAGGGATCACTCTACCTCCTCTCCCAGCACTCCCTATCTCCATGCAGTGAGCTCATGGCTACAGCCACTCCTGAAGCCTCCCCTGCACTAACTGTGCCAACTTCATAAGAGTGAGCTGATAAGAGCAGGGCCCAACCCCTCCTTGGTCAAACGGTCCCAGCACCGCCACGGCCACACCTGCAGGCACAACAATCCCATCTGAGCCAACCTCACTACACAGCTGCAGGCACAGGGCTCGGGCTCAGCTAAAGCTGTGCCCCATCCGAAGCTGTGCCCCAGGACAGGCATCCCCAGCAGATGGATTTGTTTGACAGAGAGAGCAGCCATGAAGAAATCTCTGTCCCTGACCCTTCCACCTCGTGTTTCAGCATTAGATTTCTCCAGCAGAAGTGGAAGCTGCGGCACACCCACAGGCAGAGCAGAAATAAGGCTGAGTGCAGAAGTGGTGGCACTCAGGTCACTGATCCCTCATCTCAAGGAAATTAAGTGCAGAGACGCTTACACGCTGCTCTCACAACCCGCAGCAAACTCAGCCGGCGAAGTGGGGAGGTTCAGCTGCTGCAACCTGGCTGCTTCAACTCCAGTCTTGGGTGAGACAACAGGACCATGGCACCCAAAGGAGCAGAACATAGCACTTCAGCCCCACTTTGGAGGCAGCACACTTGCGCCAAGCCCCGCAGCAGCGGAAACCCAACAGCTTCAAAATAACACAGCCACCTCCCACTGTGCTAAGCCACAGAAACCAACATCGTGCCCACCGAGGGCACAGCCATGCACCCTGAGCCCCCTGCAGCCCACCTCTCGAGGCTGGGGGCTGCATTAAACCCCAGCCCAACACCCTACAGGGCCGGTAGGGCTGCGGGGAGAGAGCAAGGCTCAAGCACTTTGCTGACCCCCCACGGGGGCAGGCTGGGGGTACCCCGCAGCACCTCTCTTGGGGTGGATTTTGGGGGCTACCCAGCAGATATAGCACAGGGGTGCATGGTAGTGGGGCACCTCAAAAGTCTGCAGCACCCGGAACAGGCAGCACGGGGATGGCTGTGACCGGGGGGAGAAGGAGGGGAGGGAGGCAGCCCTTACCGAAATAGACCTCCTTCTGGCAGCGGGGGCACTTAGGCATGGTGTCGGCTCGGCTTGACTCCGTTCGCTGCTCGCATCGGCTGTGGGATGCTCGACGCCGGTCCCGCCGGAGTCATTGCTCGGGGGCCCCGCCCCGGCCCGCCCAGATGTGCGGCCCCGCCCACAGCTGGAGCCACCCTCGGGCACTGCCAGCCCGGGCTCCGCACCCCTCGCATCCTGCACTCTTTGCACCCTGCACCCCTTCAACCCTTGAATCCCATATCCCTGCACCACCTGTGCCACCACCTGCACTCCCACCCTGAACTCCTTGCAACTTCTTTCCCTTTTTGCACCCCTTGCGTGCTGCTCTCTTTGCATCTTGCACTTTGCATCCCTACACCTCCTATACTCCCACCACCAGCACCTCTTGCAACTGAGGCACAATTGGCATCACTAATTAACCACACCCAGACAGACCACACCTGTGTGCTGACACAGCTGGCAGACCTGCATTATCCCTCCAGTGCAAAAGTGCACCTTGGGGCCATGCATGCTGCCTGTGGTTCACCTTGGGGAGGATGTGAGTTTGGGGTGGGGGTGGGGGTGCGGGGAGAACCCTTCTTGCAGTGCCCCGGAGATGGTGTGGGTGCAGCACACAGGGCCTGCCCATCTGAGGCTGACTGTTGTCATTTTATTAACAGTGAGGACTTGTTGTTCCTTTGCGTTTGGCCGTGAAGGAAATGAGGAGCCTATCCAAAGGTCTGTTTTGCATGAAACAATCCTCCCCAGGGCACGTTGCTGCACTGCAAAGGTCGAGAGGCCCTGTGAAAGGCAGCACCAGGACCCAGCGCCCAAAACTGGGGTGCTCCTCACCCCACAGAACCATGCCTGCCTGGGGGTGCGGGCTGTGAACCCACCACCCACTGGCACCGGCCTTGGCTCTGCAGGGAGGGGACAGCTTGGGCCAGGCATGAGTCATGCAAGCCCTGCAAGGCTGCAGCCTCCACCCTGTCTCCTCCATCCTTTCTGCTGGAGCTGCAGCCCTGAGGCAGCACATATGTGCACACACCACGTTTTGCATGTGCCACGTCCCGAGCCCTGTGCTCTGATGGCACACGGGGCACGTCCCCTCTCTCTGACAACCCTCCTCCCCTCCCAGGCTGCTACGAGGCCCTGCCAGCCAGGACAGCCGGTCCCAGCTGTCTCCCTTTTAAGGCTGTTTTGGTGCTGGTGGGCAGTGCTGCCCAGCCCCTACCCCTGCTCCCCATGGACCACACAGTGCCTGGCCCCGCTCCTGCAGTAGGAGCCTTCCAGCCCAGCCAGGCAGGCTGTGTCCCCATGGCACCATTGGGGTGAGCATGGGGTGCCCACGGCACTGCTGGCTGAGGAGGGAGCACGGCAGCACCGCACGGACCTGCGGGATGTGGCCTTTTCCATGTTGTACAGGGAGTAATGCCAAGGCTTGGAACCGCATCCCACCCGTGGGATACACTGCAGCCCCCCACCCATGGCACTGGGAGAGCTGGACGCCACTCCTCGGAGAGGGGAACAACGCAGACACCAGCTGCAAACAGCCTCCTCAGCAAAGCTGTCGTTATCTTATCTGCAGACCTTGTTCCAGCTCATTTAACCATCAGCATGGCACGCCCGGGCTGCCTGTGTCCTCTGATACCAATCTGGGGGTGGAGGCTCCATCCCGGCGCATCAGGCGCCGGCGCTCCTGAACAGCATGGCAACACCCTCACGGCAACCCGGGTGGCCGACTGTTTGTTTGGGGTGACGCAAACAGTGGCAGGCAGTGTTGTCATGGCTGGGACACAGCCCCATCCATGGGCACGTGCCCCCAGCAGCCCCGGGCTGAGCTGCAGCGTTAGGGGCAGGGCTGAGGCTTTTGCACAAAGGAAAGACGAAACAGTGATGACAAGATCAGCCAGGTCCCCTGTGCCATGCCATTTGCAGAACTGCTGATGCCTCCTCTAACTCCTTCCCCAACCATGGATCCTCCCAAGCAGCTCTGTGTCCCTTCCCTGAGGAAAATGTGACTCAGTCAACCCCAGGAATGTCCGAAGCACGTTGCTGCCGTGGGGCTGGCGGGGGATTAGGAGATGCAGACGTTTTCCAAGCACTTTCCAACTGCAGCTTCTTCAGATTTTCCCTCCCTAGACGTATTTCAGCCTGCACTTGTGCAAGTCACGGGCCCACTCAGCCGAGACAACTCACTGTAAAATATGTCCTGCCGAGCCCAATATGTAACTCATTTGACAAGAAAATTACAGGGCGGATTAGAAAGCCCAGAGAGGCCAGGGGAGGTTGCCAGCTGTGGGATCCCAGGGAGAGGCTGGAGAGATGCTGGAGCCATGCCAGAGATGGGGTGCTGGGGGCTGTGAGCCCTTGCCTGGCTCCGTGTGCGGCAAATCCCATTAGGGCAGCACTTGGGAGCAGCATATGGAGTGGGTTGTCATGCCCAATTACACCCTACAGGGAAATTCTGGGGTATGTCTTCATAAAGCTGACAGGAGGCCGAGGGCTGGGAAGAAGTGGGAGCAGTGCTGCATGGCAGGCAGGGATGGGGACACTGATAAGCCGGAGCTTCGGTCCCAGGTGGTTTTGAGAGTGTGAAACATATTTCCTGCCCTGTTTGTGCAGCGTTCCCCCTCACATTCACAGACAATCACACAGTTGTTTCTAGCAGAAGCTGCTAAAACATTCCCAGCCCTGCTTGGGCTGCTGACTGCCCACAGCAGCCGCTTGCCAGGTCATCGTGAAACCTCATGAGCAAGGGTGCGTGTTATTGTTGTGAGTAAATACAGCGCTGCACAGGCAGGCACAGACACATGATTTTGCAGAGCTCAGCTCCTGGTCCCACCAGTGCTGGGGCAGTGGCTCATCTTCCAGTGCCCATCTTTCTCAGAGGTGCTGTGGGGTTCCCCATCCCCAGCAGCACGCACGCAGCCAGGCCAGCCCAACCCCACTACACATGTGTGTAGGAGGGTGCCTGGCTGCCCCCATAGGGCCACCCTTGGCACATGGCTGCTTTTTCCAGACGTGGGACAGGAGAACTTCTCCAAGTCCCAGCTATATGGAAAACGTCCTGAAATTCCACCCAGGCACAACTTCCCACTGTCTCCCCACACAGAGTCTGGCCAAAAATCTGTTAACTGCCTGCTCTTTCCTGCAAGCTTTCCGTTAGCAGCAGCCCCAGGAAAACTGGCTGACAGTCCTATCGCAGGGACTCCCACTGGTTTGTGGCTCTCAGGTGTTTGCTCTCTGCAGCAGGGCTGTTCACGTGCTAAGGGAAACCTGCTGCCCTCTGCAGTGGTGGCACATGGAGGGAGAGGGATGGCCACATGCTGTGAGACTGAGTCCTTATTTTAGATGGAGCTGTGTACACAACTCCATCCTACCAGCACAGCTATTCCCAGATCCACCCCACATCCAGTCCCCAGACACCCCAGGAGCCCCCAGAGTTGTCCCCTTGGAGATGGATTTTCAACCCTAATCTTCCATTGCAGATTCATGCCATCCTGCCTCCACCCCTGCCCACCCTCTTGCACCCACGCTCTCCAGTATTTAGACCTTCTCTTTGACTCACCCCAGGGATGACCCAAAGCCCACCCCAGCCAGCCAGAACTGCACCATTAATTTTGGACAGCCCCAGAGCTGGTTCCTGGCCCTGTGGAAGCAAGCTGTGCTCACTGGGCCTCTCGTAATACCCCTCTTAAATCACATGTTCCAGCACTTCACTTTTGGCTCCTGTTTCCAAGTTCCCAGCAAATGCTTTAAACCTGTCCTGCCTTCGTGCTCAGCCACACAGCACCAGCTGCACATGGCTCAGTGCTGCATTTCGGGTTCCCCTTCCAACTGTGACCATTGCACCTCTCTCCTGCAGGCAACCTGTATCTGCTCTGGGCTCTGTTTCCCCCCTGCCCTGGAGAACATGTCTGTAACCACCAGCTCTCGCCAACTTTCTCATCTCACCAGCAAGTCCTAGCCTAAAGAAATAATAAAATACTTGATGTCCCCGAGGGGAAAGATGTTTTCCAGGCCCCTTTTGGCAGGAAGGGGGCATTTTCAGCTAGCATAAGTCTCCCAAAAATAAGTACAAAAATGCAGCAAGGATCAGAGGCTGAGCTGCCTTCCCACTCCAAACCATGCTCTGCTACACCAGCACTGAGCCCTTGGGCATGGCTAACACCATGTGGGACCCCAGAATTACCCTGGTACAACCTGCACTGCTCGCTGCCCTGCCCGGTCCCCCCAGCCCTGACAAAATGTGGGTTCATTCAGCTCATTAATTAAGAAGAGTTTCAAGGAGAGCAGCAGAGCGTGGTGCCAGCTGATGTGACAGCAGCCATGAGCAGCGCCATTGTTACCCTGCCACGCTGCAGGATCTGGGGGACAACGGGACCACCCATCCCAGCACCACTGCAGCACAGCACAGTGCTGCTGCCCGTGGGGCCGGGTCCTCTGCTGAGACTCAGGGAAGGAGCTCGGCGGGGTCAGGTCTCCATAGGAACCCCACCAAACACAAACATACACATCCGCTTCCCGGGCACAGGCTCTGCTGCATCGTGCCTGGGAAAAAGCTGCAGCTGCCACGGGGAGGCAACAGCACCCTCTGCCTCTCTGTACCCCACAGCCCATACACCCCATAAGGAACAGAAGGCGACAGGAGGCTCCCTGCCCACCCCCAGAGCCCAGCACACACCACCTCTCTCAAAACCTTTATTATCAGCAAATAACAAAAGTCCGGGGAGCTCACGGCCGGGTGGGTGGGCAGCGCAAGCAGCGTGCGCACAGGGACAGGGAGAGGGGGTGACCCCACAGCCAGGAGCACAATGACAACAGCTCATAAATAAACACCGCGACGGGAAACCTTGGGCTCAGGGCCCAGTGCGCTCTGCCCTCCCCCACGGCACGGGGAGCAGCTGGACCACACAGTGGGGTGAGCTGGGCAGGGGATGTGGGAGCAGGGCTGCTGGGGAACCACGTGTCACTGGTGTCACAGCATCCCCTGAAGCTGTGGGATGGATGGCACACCGGGACAGCGGTGACCATCCCCATCAGCCCTTCCTGGGGAGGGCAGAGCACACAGGGGATGAGCAGAGACACCTTCTACCTTTGCCTTTAAACACTGAAGCTTATATTAGGGACTACGGTATAGAACCTGGAGGTTCTATAGAGACAGCAGAGAGCACAGCTCCGTGGCCGAGGGCTGCTCCGGTACTGGTAGGTGAGCAGGGCACGGCGGGGCCGCCTAGGGCTGGTTCTTTGCCTCAGGGTCTTTGTCATAGATGTAGCTGCCCACGGCTCCGGTGTTGACACCTGCAAGGATGGACGTGCACAGCGGTGGTGATGCGAGTAGGACGGACATCCTCCCTGCCCCGCACCCCAGCACTCACCCTTCGGCCCGAAGAGGATCCCGTAGCAGGGCTTGTGGCAGTAGGGCTGCCCGTCGTGCTGCGTGGGGAAGAGAGACAAGCCGCGTCACCGCGTGGCACAGCGGGGCTGTGCAGTGCGCTGCGCGGAGCAGCGCTGCCCTCTCGCGGTGGCACAGCACGGCGGTGTGGGGCCGATGGTGGCCGCCCTTACCTCGGCGTGGCCCCCGGGGGTCAGCGTCTTGCTGCAGCGCTCACAACGTAGGCAGGGCCGGTGCCAGTCCTTCCCCAGCGAGGTCACCTTCTCGGCTGCAGCAGGGACAAGAGGGTCCCCCCCAGCACGTCACCAACACGCGGGGACATCACCACCGTGGATAAAACCCAGAGCCCAGCCACCCCCTCCCAGCTTCCACGTGCCCCACGGGTCCTTGCCACCAAATGCACCCAGTGCCACCCAGTGCCAGCACCCACTGCAGCCTTACCAAAGTAGACCCTCTTGCCGCAGCGCGGGCACATGTTGGGCTCCCCGGTGAAGGTGGTGACGCTGGAGGCTGTAAGATGGAGTGACGTGAGTGCGGGACACCTCATCCAGCCCCCAGTTCCTCGTGCCCCCCTACTCACCTTTGCTCGGTCCCTTGGGTGGAGCAGCGTTCACCTTCCTCTCCTCCACCCTGGCTGGGTGCTCGATGGGCCCCGGTGCACTCTGCCCCTCAATCTGCGGCTTCTCGTAGATGTAGGACCCGGCACCGCCGATGTTCACCCCTGCAGTAACACAGGGGCTGCAGCAGCTGAGGGGTCTCCATCCCCTCCCGACCCCATCTCACGTCCCCCAGGCCCCCATCCCTTCTGGGCCTCCACAGTCCTTCTGCCCCAGCTTCCTCCCCACCCAGGCTTTATGCAGCTGTGTTTGGTACAGGGGAACAGCTCCACCTTCTGTTCAAATGGGAATTTGCTCTNGAAAAGAAAAGAAAAGAAAAGAAAAGAAAGAAAAGAAAAGGGAAAGAAAAGAAGATAGCTGTTGGGACTGAACCTTCCCTCCTCCCTCCCGTGCTCTGCATCCCCTCTACACAAAGCAGCTGCACGTTTGGGACCGGCTCAGCTCGCAGCAGCCCAGCTCCTGGGTTACACCTGGTGCTGCAGGGATGGGAGCAGCAGGGTACAGGCAAGGCCCAGACGTACCTTTGGGGCCAAAGAGCGTCGCGTAGCAGGGCTTGTGGCAGAAGGGCTTCCCATCATGCTGGGGAGAGAGGGCAGTTAGGGCGCTGGGTAAAGAGTGTGCTCCTTGTGGTCACTGCCATCCCATCCCATGATCACAGATAGTTTAGTGGCACAGTGGTGATGGGTTGCTCGTTGGACTTGATGATCTCAGAGACACTTTCCAAGGTTAATGATTCTATGGGAGCACAGTGGCTGTGCACTGTGTGCCCACTGGCCACTCTGGCCTTGTTACACCAAACACCCAGGGTAAGGCAGCACCCCCCCACCAGCTCCATCCCGGCACATCCCCGGCCAGGCGAGGAGAGGCCGTTTGCTCTGTGTTGCCTCCACCCCTGTCACTGTGCCCCTCGCCTTGGCTGCAGATCAGAGCCCTGCTGCTATCAGCCCTGCTATCGGCTGGGGGCGATGATGGCAGGAAGGCACCGAGCGGGTGATAAGTACCGCAGCACTTCTGTCCCAGGAGAGGGGGCCCCAAGATAAGGCCGCTGCAGCGCTGGCTCCAGCAGCAGCTTCCCACAAGGTGCCGGGAACTGAGTCCAAGAGAAAAGAAAGAGTCCTTGTGCCTCCGCACCCTTGGCCCTGAGGTTTGCAGGACACAATCAGCCAGGCCTTGGCTGCCGTCATCCAAGCAGAATTTGGCCTTATATGGAGAGGGACTGAATTCCCCAGCCTTAACTCAGCCTCGCTGCCCGGCTGCCCTGGCTGCTGCCAGTTGCCCCTCAGCTATGCCTCGCTGAGGAGCTGGGGACATGCTGGTAGGAGAGGCACAGGGGACGTGCAGCTGCTGTGGGGCTGAGCACCTGCTGCCAGCTCCATCACACTCCCAGCAGTACAGCTGTGGGGCTCACTGGGCGCAGTGTCAGGTAGCAGCCCCAAACTCCTTCCTGGCCTGTTCCCGTCCCTGGGGCATCAGAGAGCACGTCGGCACGGCTCCTGCTCCTTCATCTTCTCCAAATATTTACGTTTTCAGTGAACTGGGGGCTTTCTTAGCTCCATTAGGAGCTGCATGGGGAATGCAGCCAGCTCAAGGGTGGGGTGGCTCGCCCTGCTCCTGCCCAGCTCCGTGCCTAGGTTCCACCCCCAGACCCCATGCCCCCACCACCCCACTCTGCTGCCCATTGTCCCTCACCTCGGCGTGCCCACCCGGGGTCAGGGTCTTGTTGCAGCGCTCACACTTCAAGCAGAACTTGTGCCAGTCCTTGCCCAGGGAGGAGACCTTCTCAGCTACGGAAAAAAAAAACAAGAATGAATGAGTGCCCTGTGCCAACGTGGGGCTGTGTTATTACAATGCCTGCACCCCTGCTCCCATCGGCTGCTCTGCTCTGCACGATGTTCCCAGGGCCGCTCCAGCACCGTGCTCCTACTCCTCAGGTCTATTTTTACTCCCTGCATTGCCCCACACAGCCCTGCTCCCATTCAAATATTTAGAGTTGCCATGCCCACCCAGCCCGGCCCGGTGGCTCCTGCTCATTTTCATGCCTCAGCTGCCGTGCCTCTGGCTCACACCAGGACAGCAGACAGCCCCCGGTGTCACCGAGGCTGCGTTCAGCCCTGGAGAGCACCCATCAGCATGTGTGGAGCTGGGAGCAGGCACGGTGCACAGACAGGTGCGTGGGCACAGAGCACACCATGAGCCTGCAGGGCAACGCACTGCAGGCACCAGAAACACCTTCAAAGCCTCCAGTTCCAGGAGGGAGACTGCTCAGAGACCTGTTCCACAAATGCACCTCCTCCAGCTGTCCCCGCTGCACAGCCTCACCCATGTCCCCATCCACATGGTGCCAGCCCTGCTCCTCGACAGCTCCTGGGGACAGCAGTGCCCGGTGGTTCCCTCCCAGCTGGGGGGTCCCCAGTTCTGGGGGTGCACGCAGCAGGGACAGCTGGAAAGCAGCACCATCCCATGAAAGCCACCATAAAACTAAATCGTAAGGGCCAAATAAAATATTTAACGAGCAAATAAAAGCTCAGCCTTCCACAGAGGAATGTTTCCCAGCCCCTCTCCCCTTGTAAGGACTTCAGCAAATGTCACTGGGCTGCACTGGGTCGGGATGAGGGCCGGGAGCTCACCGAGGGCAGGTCCAGCTCTGAGGGCTGCCCTCCTCCCATGGCAAACTGCTGCACCCAGGGCATGCCACAATGCCAACATAGGCCAAAACCACCCCGTCACCACCCAGTGCATCAGCCCTGCTGGGAAGCAGGTGGCTGCGAGCCACAGAGATGGAGGAGGATGGAACTGGGAAGCACGGACGTTGGGTTTGGTGTGAGTTGGGAGCACAGCTCAGCGAGACAGCTTCACAGAGCAGGAGTGCTTTGCGCAACAGCAATCCCCAGCTGGGTCAGCAGCTTCTCCCAGCAAGGGAAATTCACTGCAGCCCTGCTCGGGCCGCATGTGGGTCACGAGGGTGCACACAAAGGGACATTCTGGCCCGGGGCTTTCTGGATGCACAGCGACATGAGCCCCAGGTATCCCTCCCCGCAGGGAGCAGGGGGAAGAAGCTCCTGGCGGATGTTTTGCAGCAGCCACAGCCCCCACCGGACGAGATTCGCCCCCACTGCTCCTTGGGGGCCGCAGCCCCAGCAGGGGATGGAGCAGGAGGTTCGAGGTGATCTCCGCTTGCCATCCTGCTCCTGGGGACATCCCGGAGCTGTCGCTCGCCCCCGGGTTGGGGCACAAAAGGGACATGGAACCGGGCCAGGCGTCGGGAGCCGGACGGCGGTCGGTCCTCATTGTTCGCCCCGAGCAAAGGAAGCCGCACGGAGCCGGCCCGGCCCCTTCCCTTTTGTGCCGGCGCTGCCCATCAATCACGGCAGCGGGCACCGGATTGCACGGCGTTCCTCTGAGCTCTGACAGGCAGCTCCAGGGCTGTGAGAGCGTTCCCTGGCCCGCATCGGCAGAGCTTTGAAGCAGTAGCGGAGCATTCAAGCCCACGGCGGTGTTCCCCAGCCCTGCTCTGCACAAGCACAGCCGGGTGCTGCCGTTCTCACCACGGCAGGGATGCTCAGCACCTGTGTGTGTGCTGCAGCACCAGGACCCACCTCAGCTCTCACCTCCTGGCAGCGGTGCCACCACGGCCCTATCGCAGCTGAGAGCACACGCCCTGGCTGCTGGATTCGACTGCAATGCTAGGGAGGCAGATTTTCCATTACCTCTCACCGGGGCGTTCCTGCTCCACCTTTCCTACCCTTTCCTTCCCCCTCCTTGGCCCAGTCACCTCTCTCCATCCCCATCCCAACGGGAACAGCAAAAGAGGATGGAGCACAAGGTTCTCACCCCCAGCTTGCATTCCCAGGGCAACCCACACAGCACTGGAGGGCCTCCTGGGAGATGCACTGACCACGCACAGAGTGAGGGGCAGGGGCTGACGTCCCGCAGACAACATCCCACAGCTGACAGCAACCAGCAGCCTCCCACGGCCGTGTCCTTCCCCAGCAGTGCCCTCTGTTAACGTTTTGCAGAGCCCACGCACGCTCCGGGTGAGGCCACCCAGGGACACGGGGCAGCAGTTGCATAAGGAGCACGGGCAGCGTGCTCAGAGCGGCCCTTTGTCAGCACCACCGTGTGGATGGAGCCCTGCACCCTCACCAGGCACTCAGCAGGGTGAGCTGCTCCAACGCGAGGGCAGCGGTTACTGATTAATTGCTCTCCGGGCAGCCTCTACAGTTGGATTCGTGCCGGGCAGCCCTGCCTGCAGGGCTCAGGCTCCAAGCTCCCTGACAGCAGGGCTGGAGCCCCTGTGAGCGAGGTGGATGCTCGCAACATCCCCGGGGCTTTGGGTTGTTCCGTGCTTGGGAAGTGTGGTACAGGAAAACAGGAAACCTCCCAAACCATCCTGCCAACTCCTGCAAAAAGGGGCCCACTGGGCTGTGGCTCACGGGACCCTGCAGAACCCACTGTGGCATGATGGGTCCCATGGTGCCCCGGCTCCTGGCAGCCACATCCCTGTCCCAACCACAGCCACCTGCAGCACCACGCTGCCCCGATGGAGGGGAGATGCCCTGCTCTGCCTGGGATCTGCGCTGCGGGCCGAGCGCACTTCCAGCAACTGTCTGACAAAAGAGCCAGAAGACTATTTTTATATTTCCCTGCGCTTTTTAAAGAAAAAAAAGCTCATTCTGCAGCTCAGGAAACGCCCACATCCTTCTGAGTACAGGGAGGAGTCTCTGGATTTTTCCAGGGAGCGCGGAGCAACAGGCGGGCTGGGCTGGAAATGAGTTTTCCATCGGTACCCACTGCTGTTGGCTTCGGTTGGCCATGGGGCCGGGAATGGGTCACGGGGGTATTTCCCACACACCATTCACAGCCACAGCCCCACGTGCTCCTGCCCGTGGGTACCAGCACCAGCAGAGAGCTGGGGATCACCACCGAGGGATGCCCGGGTGTGCCAAGCCCTGCCAGCGGGTAACCCTGCTCCGTGCCCGGCTCTGTGCCGGTGGCAGCCCAGGGAGCAGCTCCCGGCCCTGCACGGAGCCCTCACTTGCCTTCTGTGCATTAAATAAACCAAGCCGGGGTTATTCCATGGGAGCCTGGGCGGTTCCCGGGGCGGGGGGGGGGAGGAAGCTGAGGACGTCGGGAGCGCACCGCAGCCTGATCCAGCAGCGGGAGAGGAGAAGTTTCCGGCCGGCTCCTTCTCCATTGTAGGGTGGGGGGAAGGTGCCGCTGCCCCCTCCCTCCCGCGGGTCCCCACGTCCCTGAAGGGGACAGGAGAGGGGAACCAGCGGGGCACCGGCAGGGGCTGCCCACACTCCCCAACTCACTGCCGGAGACAGGATGGCAGCACGTGCCCCGTACAGCCAAGATGGCTCAGGGATTCCCGAGACCCCCTCAGCCCCGGGGGCCGGAGTTGCACCCCCTGCCCGGCCTCCCCTCGGGGCCGGAAGAGCGCTGACCCCGGGCTGTGCCCAGCAGCCGGCCAGCGGGCTTTTTCTNGGACTCGCCCGAGCCCCGGGCTAGGCCCACCAGGCGGCCACCTGGCTTTTTCTTCTGCTTAAAAAGGAAAAAGTTCACACAGGGAGAAATGTCTGAGGCCGAGCCGTTCCCATCGCCCCCCCCCTCCCCAACAAATAGGTTTATTTAAAGGAGGAAGAGAGCAAATTCCTATTTCTGTGTTTACTTGGAGATGGCCGGGAAGGAATGAATGCTCCCAGTGCCGCCACCGCCGGGCTTTCTGCGCCCAACGAGCGCACCGAGGAACCGGGGGGCACGGGGTGGG
>VXAB01002726.1:196097-236513 GCA_013399175.1 Odontophorus gujanensis | reverse complement strand
TGGGGGGGGGGGGGGGGAGGAAAAAACACTTAACTTCAGACACAGTGTGTTCAAATTAAAACCCGGCTGTAATTGAAATTCTCCTCAAGATGGGAAAGGTACAGGAACGCAATTTAAGAGAAACCAGGTTTTGTCCTGGGAGAAACGTGTCCAAAAACACGGATGCAACAAACAGGTTCAGAATTCTAAGCAAAATGTCCCTGGGCGTTGGTGTACTTGACTCTTGGAGCCAGAGCAAAGCAATTCATCACCCTGCTGGGCCTACTGCTGGGTGTCGGTGGCAGAACAGCACGTAGGGTTCCAGATGTCAGAGAGAAGGCAGCACACAAACTGCTGGTGGCAGAGAGAAATGCCACGAGCCAGATCTCCCAGGGATTGATAGGGCTAGGGCACCTAACTCCAGCAGCCTGGCCTCCACTGCACGCACCGTTAGCGTAACGTTCTGCAAGGTTCCTCAGTCCTTAGCTCACTCCTTTCTCAGCCTGAGTTGTTTCTGTCGTGTGCATGAGCACGACCGGCTGTGAAAAATTATCCAAAAAACAGAAGGGACAGGACCAAAGAAAACAGGCTGAACCTGGGGCTGGCTCCCAGCTCCTATTTTTCCAAAGATCAGTTAGAGGTTGGAAATTTATCTACAAAAGAAATAATATAAATGAAATAAAAAATGGCACCGTCCACAAAATTAAAAAAAAGAAAAGAAAAAGAAACAACAAAAAAAAACCCCAAACTTACAACACAGCCTCGTAAAAACGGCTTTGCAACGAGAGCTCAGTCACAAAATAAGGGTTCTAGCTCTCCGTACATCAGAAGAGGAAACAAAGCTAAGAAGTACTAGTCCACATTCTCTTAATAAGTTAAACTTACTTTCCCTCCCCCTGTCTACAAAAGGGGTAGAAGCAAAGGAGAAAATAGGCTACCAAAAATAACGAGAAAAAGAAAGGAGAGAAAAGGAGAGAGCGCGCGCAAGAGAGAGCAGTCTGTGGTCAGAGGCTCAGAGCAAGGCTGAGTTCCTTTTAAGGGTTTAAAAGATGCAAAACAGTTCTCAGAAGTTCCCTCTCTTCAACAGTTAGTTCAATGCTGTAGCCATAGAAACTCAAGTACACATCGGAGGAGAGATTGTTTCAGGCAGGTCGGCCGCCGTGTGGAGAGCTGCTCAGCGTTAATCCTCAATGATTATGGGCTCATCATTCATGGGCTGGCGGAGCTGCACTGCCTGGATTGGCCGGAGGATAATGGGTTTGTAAGGGCGTCTGGCGGCTCGCTTGGCTTCGGAGGAGGAAAGCAGCTTGCGGATTTTCCTGCAGACAGTGAGGAAGAAAGGAATGCGTTACAGAGACCGAAGGCTTAGGCGTTGCAGGCCTCTCTGTTTCCCCAAGCAAAGCCAGGCCTGCACACGCAGAGGCTGCTCCCTAGCGGGACGGACTGATGCTGTTTATTCTGGCAACGCCTTCCCCGGGGAACTTTTCCCATTTATAAACCCATCAATGAAGAGGCAGAGTGCATTCAGCGTTCCAGAAGCCTCTCCCTGCAGAGCAGCAGACACCTCGGCCCAGTTTCACGGGCCCAGGGTCTGCTGCCATGAACACATCACATGTAACAGTTACGACAGCCACATCACTCATTTGTTTTGATGCATGCAAGCACATCCACACAACGCACTGCACGCAGCTCTGTGGGAATGCATGAAGACAAGCAGCAAACAAATCTCTGGCAGCTCGGGTCTCTTCCCTGCCTGCTAATCCATCGCTGCCGTTCCCAGCAGGTGCACACAGCTGCCTCTCCCCACAGGCAGCAGCCCTAGGAGCTGTGTCGCCAGGGTGAGCTCCCACGGGGGAGCTCCAGGGCGGCCACTAACGAGGGAACCAATGCTCAGCTCTGCTTTTTCATCATTATTTTCTTACTCCCTGCACTGGGAGTGCTAGCAAGGCATCTTCCCCTCCTTACTTCTCCCGATCAAGAAATGGACAACATTCAAGTTTTGCTCTTGTTAAGAGTTTCCCTACATGTCACAAGGCCAGTAACATGTCTTACGGGATGCAGGAAGCAGATTTCCATCAGAAGAGAAAGTAAAACATAGATAAAGGCACAATGAAGGCTTAAAATTAGCAAAATAAAGCAGAAAGAAACAATACAGAACGATTACTTGCTTCCTCCAGTTGATACCAGGCTTAGAGCTAGAGGAAGTGCCTTAGAGAAACCAGCAAAAACAAAGTATACTGTATAATTAACAAGAGGAACTCACTTCCAGAGGATGCTGTGGGGGTCAAAAGCATATAGAGATTAGAAAGGGAGGTGATAGATACTCACTGGAGTAGTCCAGCAGCACTGTTATGTGCAGCCTTCAGCTCAGGAACTGGGACCACAAGGAGGGGTGATAAGGAAGCCTGCCCTGGAGACTCCTTCCTTAAAGGTTTTCCAGCTTACTGTTAGAGGAAGGGCAGCCACACGGCTTCACAACCCACAGGTAACTGCAACATTTCTGACTACTCGATGTGACCAGGGCCAAATCTCTCATTTTCAGAAGACCCACATGTGCGCAGACATCTTTGCTCACTACGTGTCCCCATTTCTCCAGTTTCTTATGAAGATGAAAGGGTTCGGGGGTGGGGAGAGAAGTGGGTGGGAAAGTGTGTGGGAGCAGAGGGAACCTCAGCATGAGGGCTTTTCCAAGACTCACTTAGCTGAAGTCCATCTACTTTTTAGCCAGTGGAGCCACTCACAGCTATCCAGTTTCCCAGCATAGTCCTCAACAGTACCACACAAAGGGGACAGAGGGGGGTAAAGCTACAGGAAAACCTGCTCTCTGTGGCTGAAAACACAGCCCGACCCTCAGCTGGAGGACGATATGCAGATAGTGCTGCCAGATTGATTGCTACGGAGCCTACACAAAGCTCAGCTTGTTCCGGAGCACACAAACAAGTCTCACATTCCTGACGCTGGAATGCAGCAGATGGTTCAGGGAGAAGTTAGAGGTGAAACGCCCAACAGAAAACCCTGGTCGCTCACAATGCCACATCGCTCAAGCTCCCTTGCTTTTCAGCAGGCTGCCAAACGGCTCCTTTCACACTCATCAGCTGCTGGACAAAGCAGCCCGTTCTTCCTTTTTGTTTTGAAGAGATACCATCTCACTGAGCTGATGCCTATGGCTGTGCTGTGATTGCCATGCTGGAGATGTGCTGCTTGAGGTGCTGCTCCTTCCTGCCTTGCTCTGCCCCCTCCTGTAAGCAGTACACGTGGCCAACCCTGCAGCTGATGAATATACTCTGTTCTGTACAGGTCCAAGAGCAGGACTCTGGTCGTGTTGAGACATTTCCACCACAGATCTGCAGTGCTGCTTGTGGCTGGGATGAGAAACGTGGCAAGCAGGTGTTTTTTGCAGATGGAGGATGGTGAAATATGCCTTGAGCATGTGCGGATTGAATTAGAGATTGAAATCCCTGCATTTGACACAGCACGTGACTGTGTCAGAGCTGCAGATCTGTAACAGGATCCCAGCATCCCTTCACCAGAGCAAGATGATAGAAACAAAGAGATGCTTCCCTTAAAAACCAATTATTTATCCCACTTAGCTTTCAATTATACAGGGGATCCCGCTGCATATTTCACAGCACCTCACAGAAAGAAAAGGAAAAGGAGAACAGAGGCTAAAGATATGAGCAGGGTGAAATGCACAGGTGGACAGTAACTTGAATATCACCATCTCAGCCCATGTGCGAAGCCCACCTCTAGAAACAGGCCCACAGCACAATCCCTTGACTCTTGAAATGCTCTGCACTTTAAGGAGGAGGTTGAGGATGTCAGAACTCGACTAACCACTCACTTCATGTTTAAGAAATGAACGCTCAAAAGCAGCATCTTATTTTGTAGTACCACAGAGAACAAGCTCCCAAAGCTCACGTCCTCCTTGGTTACCTGCAAGGACTTAGACACTCCGTAATTGTCATGTCTGTCTCTGCTGGGTGCTGGGCAGAAAGCTACTGCTCCTGCCTGCTGCGTGGTACAAGCAGTGTTCTGGGGAGCAATACGACAGATTTCAGCATGCAAGAAGGCACAGAGGGCAAGTGCAACCTCCAAAAATTATTGTGGCCAAAAGAATCTGCCCCAGGGGAGATATACACGCTCCAAGAGTGGATAATGCAGTGCATAATTCAGCAGTTTTCAGTGGATGCAAACATAAAAGCTTTTATAGCAAGGCAGAGCAGTGAATAGGAGGGCTTGGCTCCTCAGCATTACCCGTGCACCAGAAGGCTCTTTTTTCTGTTTCTGAGACACTGTGATGGGACCTCCAAAGGCATTTATAGGTCTAAACCAGGTGAATGTCTCTCTTCTGTCTTCCTCTCCCCACCCAGTCTGCAGCAGTAACCTCTGCACGGAACAGAAACCAGGAGACACCACTTGAACCCTCCTAAAAGCCCTCGCTTCTCACCTGGTTTCTTCAGTGGCCATGTAGAAAACATCATCTGGTGCATCAATCCAGTTCATCCTCCTCCTTTTCACTGGAGGCATGGATCCACCACGAATTAATCGGACTTTTGTTGGGTATGATTTCCCATTGAGCAGCAAGTTTCGGCTTGGTCCCTGACGTGATACATAAAAAAGTACAGTTATGGGCTGCAACAAACTGCAACAGCACGCCATAAGCACTTACAGGGAAAGAGAACTACATGTTTTCATACTGGATGTTATCAGAGGTTCTGGTAAACATGTACCCTCCTTGCCCATGATTGAATGCAGAATTCACACAAAAGCAATTGTCCACAAGCAGTAGAAGTTAGGCACCTCCATTATACAACAGGGCAGCAATACTTGAGCGACAGAACAAACTGTAAATGGAAGGCATCACCAGTAATCTGTTGTGTCTGAAAGGTGATGTCAAGTTTGAAAGACTGAGCACGTGACTCAGATTTCAGCTGCTACCATAAATCTAGAGCAACTCCATTGATTTCAGGGAGGGAAATCTAGCTACGCAGCACACGAAATAGAAAAGTTTGAATTTACATTTATTCTGGGGCACCAAACTTACCCGCGTCCTTTTTGTTCTAAGGAGGTTAATATTTAATGCCAATGGTATACAATTAAATGAGTTATTGAAAACAAATCTAGAACTGCAAAGCTTAACATCTTTCGTCGTAAAATCCCTTTAGCATTTAACAGCACAGATTTCCCAAACAGAATGCATTCACTTTGTGAAACGACCCAGCTATCATTTCCCAGAGCCACAGCCCCCTCCCACTCAACTGGAAAAATATGAGCTGTTAATAAGAGAGGTGCAGATGCAAGGAAGCAAAAGATTAAGCTTCGCAAACGCAGCTGTCCTTGATCATTTGAAGTCCAGTTCTGCTGCCCCTCTTCCTGCTGATTAGCACATTGAGAAATCCCACTGCAATCGGTAACACTGGACAGTCAGGAAAGATGCAAAGTGAAGGGCCCAGAAAATTGATGTGCGTGAATTAAAGCTGGTCAGAAAATGCCAAGAAACAGGAGAGAATTTAATCTGGTACATCACAGGCCAGACCACCTCCCCTGCTGCAGCAAGGCTTCCCAGTGACCACAAAATGGGAAACTGAGCACATGCAGGAGGGATGTCCCACCTGGGAGAGCCACCTCAAAGGGAAAAGTGGGGACACGAGGTGTACTCGAGCCCTAAAATGGGCAAACGATGGCAAAAGCCCACTCGACTCATTATATGCAGACTTCAGCTTGTTCAACAAGAGAGAAAATAAAAAAAAAAACCCACCCTGCATCTGTCACGTTTCATCTGAGAAAACAAAAATTGATCAATGACTTTTTTTGACCAGCCTTAATCAACTATGTTAGACATATCTGCTCCTTGTCGAACAGCTAAACAAACAAAAGCCCACCTTTTAGAATCCTAAGCTCTTTAAAACTGTTGTACACAAGTGCAATAACAATTTGATTTCTCAGCTGCCCAGCTCCATGTTATACACAACAATTTTGGCACCACAGCAAACCACGGAAATACTTCAAGAAATTGCTTTTATATTCGAGGTTTATTAAAGACAAGGCTTCCGATGAAAGGCTTTTGTTTCCTCTGCCCCTCCAGATTTCTCCAAGAACATTCTTTCATTCGTGCTGTGAAGGATACTTTCTCCCCATGTGCTATACACGCAGAACAACTCCCGAGAGAGTTCTTGGAAATACCTAGGAGGGGGACCTGAGTGCTTCAGAGTCACCTTTTCTCTACCTGCACAAAGCAATGGTTCAAATGGCACATCCTGAAACGTGGACATTCAGTTTTCAGTTCAGTAGCATCTTTTATCGAGCAACCACAAGTGAGGCAGTTCAGGGTCCCCACCCTTGTAGCTAACAAGTGTTAGGTCGTCACACTGCACTGAGCTGGTTTATACAGCAGACACAAACAAGTAGCCAGTCTCCTCCGTGACAAGAAGTGAAGCTGAACGCAATGAGGAACGTAATTTACCATGGCATATCAGATGCTCAAGAACAGCATTCTCCAGGTACAGCCTCCTGCTACTGCCCACTGTCTGAGCGCATCGCTGTGTTAATAATGCCTGCAGTCACTTTTCAGTGCCCATCACTCAGACCAGATTTATCCACATTGGAGTGACGCTGCTGACAGAGAGGAGGCCAACTCCACTTCATCAGCACCCGAAGCAGTTCTTCTCTGGCCACAAATACAATTATGCTTCAAATTCTCTCCCGTGGGCAGAGAGATGCCAGATCGGGGCCCCACAAAAAACTACCAGTGAGGGAGCAAAGTGAAGCACAGCCCCTTCTCATGACATTCGCTCTAATTTTTTTTTGCCAGAGATGCATCAGTCAGACTGGCTATTTGCTTCTGTCCTTTGATAAATCTCAGCATCATGGATGAAAGGAATCGTTATTACTCCAGAAAAAAATAAAAGAACATAAAAGAACAAGCATTCTCAGAAGACACAACTCGCACACCAACTTACTAAAGAAAAAAAAACAACAGAACAGAGCAGACTTTTCCAAACAAACCCTTCCATCGTGAAAGCCTTCCTCCTTCAGTGAAACACATTCCATCTAGAAACACATCCCAGAGCTTTGCTATAAACAGCCACTCAGTTTCCATAGGAGCAGAAAGAAAATGTTCCGTTCAGAACAATCTCATTGATGTAATCACTGATTTGAGGTTTCAATTTTACTCAATCATTTGCACTTTTCATATGCCCCAAAATCATTGTTTACTCAAGTTTCTCGAGGAATTGGGAAGCGTGACCAGCTGCAAACAGCAAAGATGGAAGTGAAGCACTATGGTTTAATGGGGTGTTCTATCTACAGAGGGTTAATAGTAATTGTTTTTCTTTTCCCTGTTTTGGTTAAACGAGCATTCTCTTACCATTTGTCTGGTTTGTCCGTGGTTAGGCAGACCTAACAAACAGGAAAGAGAATAGAGCTGGTAAGACCATTGCTTTTCCAAGACAGAAAAAGTACAAAATCAAAACACGCAACTACGATTGCAACTGTGTTGTTTTGCTAAAATGAAGAGTTTTCTACCACGCTAACTTCTCCCCTCCTTGGAACGTAACTGCAAGAAGAGCTTCCTTAATGAGGTGGTTTGCAGAGCCCCCACATTAAAGACATTTCATCTGCTCAGTCTTCTCTCCATCTTCTCACACTATCAAACTACCACTCCAAGTACACCTCCTCTTTTAGACCTGAAGTTTTCCTCAAGTCCTTAAGAAAAACTGATGTTCTGGTTTTACTGAGGAGTTTAATGAT
Source organism: Odontophorus gujanensis (assembly GCA_013399175.1). Taxonomy (NCBI): domain Eukaryota; kingdom Metazoa; phylum Chordata; class Aves; order Galliformes; family Odontophoridae; genus Odontophorus; species Odontophorus gujanensis. The sequence continues at coordinate 228,785 of VXAB01002726.1, read as the reverse complement.
ACTGAGAAGGAGAAAGTAGAAGGTATTATACTGTCAAGACAGCAACAAGTAACATATTTCCTGTCATCCCTAGGCGTCCAGGGCACAGCACTCTCAGATGTCAGCTCTAAGCTGCAGTAAGCAGACTGCAGAGCTAACCTGCTCTCACCTACCACTGCTAAATCCTTCCACAGGCTCAGTTCCACCCATCATTGAGCACAGCCCTCCACACACGGCCCTCCTCCAGCAGCACAACCAGTGCCAGGAGCCACCAGGGCTTGGTTTTACTCAATTGCCACTTCCTATCCCATCTGACACCCCACCACACCACCGTGTTCCTTGCCATGAGGAGAGCCTGCAGGTATTGGGACACAAGAGAACAAAGTGTTGCTCTGAGTTGGTAGTGTATGGCACAGGACGGACTAATAGATCCAAGACACACTTCTGTTACCACCATTTGGTTTCCTGAGATGCACGCTCCCAGACAACACCGTTTCATTAACATTAAAGCACCAAACCATATTTCTCAGCCCCTGCTGGCTGAAAACCAAGAAGGTTGGTGTAACAAAGCAAACACACGTACTACTGACACCGCCACTGGGTACAGATGCAGTGATGAACTCTGCCTTCACAGTACTAACTAGCTTCCCAGCACAACTCTTTTGGAGTTTGCCATTTCCCACTGACAGCCAGCTAAGCTGGGATAAAAACAGCAAAGTCTCTATAGATTCCAGTAAAAATAGAGCAGTACAGGCAACGGTCTGTACTCCAGCAGATTCCTTGAAATTCTCCTTGGTAAAAGCAAACTCGTGGCAGGTATGGCAGGAAACAAGGCACAGAGATGTGAGGGAGAAGGGTGCCATGGGGGACACTTTGCTAAGCACTGAGCATCACAACACCACGTTACTAATCAACAGTTTACATAAAGTTTATAGCAAGTTTATTTCCATTCAGGAGAGATGCATGCCATTGGCTACTTCAAAGGTGAAGGCACATGCTTTTTGTGATGTTTCTGTGCTTAAGTATCCACAGAGATGAAGAAACAGTTGCCAAGATGACTTTCACTAAATCTGCACAACAGAGGTACCAAGCACCAAGACAACCAGTAACAACCTCTGGATGTTGAGAGAAGCGATGTGACTGCCAGATAACTGCTCCTCTTTCACACAGGAGCAGCAACACCCAGCTGCAAGCAGCTGCCTGTGGCTGGACAAAGAGCCAGTGCCTGCCAGGACAGCACAGCCAGCAGGACACGGCCCAGAGCTGCTGGCTGCAGCCCAGAGGCTGAGCTCCAGGCCTTGCTTTCTTCCTCCCCTTTCCTAACAGGAAGATAGTATGTTCCTCATTCATAGGAGCTGTGGGAGATGTATGTAAATCCATGGATGCTAGGCCTTGGACTGAAGCCATGGATTTCTTGCTAACCACACTCAGGATTAGCTCTTTTCTCATACTATGGAATATGAGTCTACAGGAGCAGCTGATACATGGCTGCTGCTGCTGCAAAGAGTATTGCTGGTTATACAACAGACAGTAGAACTGTTAATCCTTGACACCAGAATTAACCCAGAATATTCCATGAGATGCTGGGACTGGTGGAGGCTGAGAGCCAGCTCTGAGCCCCAAAGTTTCCAGTCCTCAGACAGCAAGGAAACAGTGATCTCCAACAAGGACACCCTCACCCCCAAGCTCTGGCTTCCGGAACAGCAGCACATAATAAAACATTGTTTCAGTAAAATAAGACACAAAAAGACAGAGTGTTTACACAATTCATACGCTTGCTACCATTGTAATAAAGTAGCAGTTAGCTACCTGTGACTTCTCCCCTTAGTCACACTCTGGTAACCAGCACTTGAAAGAATCAATATAAAAGCAGGCACGAAAAAGACTGTCATTGGTTTGCAACAAAAATAATTACAGTAGAAGTATATGCAGCTGAAGTGCTGCTGCTAAGTGAGCAACTTTCACCCAGATCAGTCACCTAAGAGAAGCAGACAGCATAACATCTGCAACACACTGCAGCACAGCTGGCACAGCGACAGGACACAGCTGGGCTGGAAACCATAGATCCTCACCCACAGGTTTCAGTGGCTTCTATGCAGGAGATGAGGTCTATGAGAAGTGCACCTGTAAGAACTGAACCGAGTATCACAAAGCAAAAAGGTCTGCAAGATGTCTCCAAGGTCTTCTACTCTCTTGCAGTCCAAGACACTGATATGTGTACTAAAACCTCGAGGCCACACCTGGGCTTTTTTTTCCTGTAGCACTGAAAAAACAAAAGGCACTAGAAAAACTCCTCCCATTCAGTTCCTCCTGCCAAAATTTCTACTATTCATCAGAAGTACCAAGAAGTCTCAGAGGATTAGGTGAGGTACACAAGGTAAACACTGTACACCTGCAGATGCCCTTTGCCACAGGCCCTTCTACACACTGCTACTGAAATGGCAACTGAACAACTAAGCAGAGCAGGGTTTAACAGAGGCCCTGGAGCGAGCCCCTGCTCCTGACTACTTGGTGACCTCAGTTCCCCACGCATAAATGCAATTACAGATGAGATTTCAGCCCAAGCAGTCACAGCAGGTTACCACAGCCCAGTGAACTTTCCACTCTCGAATGATCAAAGCTGCAGATATCAGCTCTTGATCTACCAACCTGGTTCTTCTCATGTAGCAATCACCTGGAGCTAACTCTCTTTCAGAAATGAGCAAATAGCAAACTGTAACTTCTTGCACCACCAAGAGCAATACCCCAGGAGCACGGCGTGGGGGTGGGGAGGGTTGGAACCAACACCTGGAGGGAAGGTAGGCTATGGTTTCCTGATGGGAGAGCAAACCAGCACACCCTGATGCCTGAGAATAGATTCGCAGCAAGACTTGCACACGTCTTCCAGCACTTGTCTGTGCTTGAACACACACACTGCTGCCTGGACACTTACAGACCACGTGCCAGTGTGGCACAAGAAGTCTGCACAGAGCTGAGCTTGGTGCCAAGGAAGAAGAGCAGCCCAGCCTCCAGCCTTTGGAAATAAGCTGATGCTTTTTCTTTCCTTGTTCCTAGAACTTACTCACGCCACTCTTCAGCATATGCACTGTGCAGAAAATTACAGTGTGAGCCTTACTTTTTGTTTTTTATTTTTCAGTCTATACAATCAGTCACTGATGGCATTTTGCTTTCACTTCTGCTTACCGAAGTACCACACAATATGCAGCAACACTCATAAGCACATCTTCAATTACAAGGAAAACAGAGAACTTAGTCAATACTCTCACAACCAGTCAGCTTAAAACACAGGCCACGCTAAAATACACTGCTTTCAAATCCACACACTCTTTATATACATTTCCCTTCTTCAGAAGCACTCCTCCTGGGCCTCCATCTTTCCTAGCCGTAACAAAAACACCAACAGTACCACATTGGTGAGCAAGCTATTAAAATAAACGAGCATGCATGAACGAGGCATGATGAACAAGGATTCCGTTTCCAAGTTACTGGTTCACTTGAAAAAAAAATCTCTGTGTTGACATATACACAGTTTTTTTAAGTCTGCAAGAAGGGCTTTAGTGCCTCTCTGACACTGTTAACAGAGTGTTCCTGCTGTGAGCAGGCTGAGGGCCCATCTTCCAACAACTGAAGGCTATAAACCTTCAGGAACACAAGTGCAACAAGCAGAACAGATGGGAAGTTGTACCTGACACCACCTCGACTAACATTTTCTTCAAATCCTGCTGTATATAAAAACAATGTTAAAATCGCAGTTTACTTACCTAAGTAAGTTCCTACCAAGATTGGCAAAGGAAAAAAATAAAACATCTAAGGTTAAAAAAAAAAGGGAGAGGTTCACATAGTTCAGAATACAGTAGCCCAGCCCCATGCAACAAATACAGAGACACAGACTGTTTTGTTTCTAATGGAACACAGAAGTGATTGCTTGTTGGACAGATAAACCCAAGACAACACTGAACAACCAGCATTCCAAATAAGTAATTCCAAACAGAGCAGCTTGAATTTTGTACGAGTGAGTAGCTATTCATTACCCACCTCCTTCCATTAACCCTCACACATGAACTTTGCTGGATTTGGACAGGTATAAATGCTCAGTCTAAGAGTTTGCACACTTTGCAGTGCCTCACAGATGATGTGTCTTTTGGTTCAAAGCTGCACCTTCCAGCAATGGGGAGCCAGTAGCTGCCCTTGGCCAAGCAGGTCCTGGCTCCAACCGAACATATCTCAGCACTGAGGGAATCACTACTCCTCAGCCTCATTCCTAAAGGAGGGCATGGTACATTCTGCCCAACTGTTAACACACTGAGTCGTTAAGAAGAAAGTCGTGAAGCCATGCAGCTTGCTGCTTTAGGGTTTGGTGATCCTAACTATATAAACTAGAAACCACTGAATTATTTGCTGTTCTTAGAATCAGGCGTACTGCACTTTATATATACATACACATATCACACATTGAACTCCTCATACATTCAGGCTTTGTATCGTTGGGGTCATTTGCAATTCCACCTTTGCATTTTTAATCATTCTTTTCTTCTCTGATTAATTGCACTCTGCTTTCATTAAATCACTATTTCCATTTTATTCCATGCTATTACTCATCAATTAAATGGTTTTCACTATTTGATCCACAGAGTGAAAAGTCCATCTCCCCATTTCATTTTCAGTTCTGTCTCCCTAACACCAAAAGAAACTCATCATGGCTAAGCTGGAGACAGTGGGGAAAAACGAATCACTCAACATCCAAATACAAAATGCCAAGTAAAATTCTCAAAAATAACCTCTGCTTTTGTCATAGAATCTAAAGCAAACAAACTGCATAGGCATGTGGTTGGTGGGGCATCATAAGCAACACAAGCAATGTGCCATTACTCCCAGCAATGCCACTGTTGGCAAGAAATAGTCACTGCTTCAAGCAGCACCAAGCATTTGCTCTCCTGGCCCTAGCATTACACTGAGCAGGGTATCAACAACTGAAGCCAGGACTTCTCCTAGTATGCATTATTATTTCTCAAGGGAGCAATACTGGCACCTATTTACAGCCATTCCAGGACGGGCAGGGGTACTGGCCAGGAATCCTCTTTTGAGTGGAAGCTTTGGAAGTGTTACTGCTGATAAAGGCAGAATTTTAATGCAGCTTATGCACCAATGTTAAGACCCATTTTTTGTCAAGCTTATGTGATTTCAAAGGTCTTTTTTGGCTCAGTCAGTTTTCCTACCTAGTTGATGCCAGAGAACTTTCCTGTATTCCCACCTCTACAGCTGTTTTTGATCACAAACACTGTATCCATTTTCACATACATCTCTTGATAAATAAACTAATGCTAGGCACACAAAGCTGTAATGCTTCCAGTTCTAGGAGTTCATTCATGTTATCCTCAAAAAGCTGAGATGCAACAAATCAGAACACATTAAATTTGACTGATGCTCCATTTTGTTCCAGAAATGCCCAGTAGCAGAAGCAAGGTATTTCAACAGTTTAATTCACCTCACTCAAAAATCTGCAGCTTGTTTCCAGCCCAAGTTTTCCTGCTGTACCTTCTGGCTACTGCAGCTCATTATTCCAGTCCCAGCTAGACTAAACAGTCCTCTATTATTACACTTCTGCTGCTCTAGTCAGCAAACATCTATAACTTCCACTTTGATAGAATTATTTTCCATGATGCAGTGTGTTTCTCATGCTTTCATCCTTTTCACAGCTCTCTCCAGTTTTTCAGTGTATTACATGAAGCTGCCACTTTTATCAGTGTATGTTTCTTGCCAGGAAAAGCCTTCCCCCTTTGTTCCTGCTATTCCTTCACGCTCCCTCTCCTTCTGCCAGTTTTACAATGCACATGATGACCTTGAAAAGCTCATTTGATTAGATGAAAGCTAGCATGGTGCAAGGGAAAAAAAACCTCCCAGTGCTCCCTCCCTCCATCCTGTACGGATCTGTATGGAAGAGCATCACTTAGGCCTCATGCTGAACAGCTGGAAGGACAAAAGTAACCAGGGTCCAGAAAATAAAACATCCCTTCATCTTCCTCAGAAAATCACAGTAAATACTGCCTGAAAAGCTCCAGAACGTAAATGGAAAAAAGGAGTAAATGTATCCACTTTTAACATCACATTGATTCTACAGCTTATGAGACTCCCTGTGCTTCTCATGTTCCAAAAGCAGAGATCTGCACCAGTTTGCCCATGTAGCCTAATGCTGCAGGAGTGCTGGGAAAGACAGGGTACGCCTAATGATGCCTGTATTGCAACTTAAAGAGGGAAAGCAAAAATACAGATGAAAGAATTACACTTTTCTTTAGAACAAAGCGGAGGGGAAAAGAAAGATATTCAGCTGGAGTTACAGTAGCAAGAGAAGGAGCAACATTTTCAAGCAAAGAAAACCTGAAGTACTACCCCTTAACATTTCAGCCATTCCCAATGTTTCCATAGTCAAGTTACACTAGTTAAAGCTGCTGCTCAGGAACAGCAGTCTCTTTTTCTTCTCATCCTTGATCTCTCCCCACCAACATTCCTGTTTCTCAGCCTTTCCTTTGCTCCCACATCTCTTCACAGGGAGCCCAAACTGAGCATACAGACGAGGTGGTCTTCTACCCCCAATCTTTCCACTCTCAGTCACCACTTCGGTATACCAAGTCAGTTAGGAACTGTTTCCATTTATACGATAACATTCACAGCACTCCATTCATTAGGTTTTTCTGAGGCTGAATTCTAACCACCCCCCATCACCTAACAACAGAGGGTGGTAAAAGCTCAAAGGAAAACCTTCCAGCAGTGCTGCCTGAAGGAACATCCCAAAACCTACCCCAATGGTTTGATATTCAGCAATACTGGATCTCCTAATTCTAAACGAGAGCAGGAATTTACGTGCCTTAGAAACCTGACCATCAAAATATATGTATACACACGGATCTTAATGTTTTACAGCAAGCAAAAATACCAGCTGCTATTTGGCTCATTCCCTGCAAAGCAATTCTCTCGATTCCATACTGCTTTAGGACCTGGCCACAAGGCAAGCCATTCCAACTCATCACACACTGCCAGCTCTGCAACCCGCCACCCCCAACAGCACAGATACTGTCCCCCACAAGTTTGGAAGTAATAGCCCAGTGCCAAAAGGCTTTTATCACCAGTTTTCAGCAAACAGACTTCAACTGAAGCCCACTGTACCAGCTGTGTGCCCTCAGAACTCAGAGACTGACGCAGGCCCCTGCCCAAACCATGAGGTATCTTCCAGATGCCACCAGCACAGCACGTCAACAGGAAACAGACTGGATATTGCACTGCAGAAAGTTATTATCTCCTTGAAAACTGTTTCAGCAGAGGTAGACAAAATGTCTTTCAGTCTATCTATTCAACTTTTCTTCGTGGTACACTCCTGTAAAAATGACCTGAACCAGGCAGGATGCCACTGTGTATCACTGAGGGTACACCCTCCTGTAGCAGCTGTGTAACACGTCTATGTTTACAAACAAGAATCTGAATGATTATAATAATTCAGTTTTACTCTCATTTTTTTCCTCATGTTTTAGGACTGTCATAATCCCAAATTCGGTCACTTCTGGATAAAGGAGTTAATTCAAACTTTTTACGTTGCCCTAACTTGTTGGCTCCTAAAGTTTGGTTGCATCACTCTCAGTGCCTCTCACCCTCCTCCACAATACTTTCAACTCATGCTCTGCCTCTCCTCTGACCTCCTGCCCTCCATCTCACCAAGCAGACCCCACATTTATCAGCCAGCATGACTCCATGCAGAACCAAGGGGATGCCTCACACCACATTCCCTGTCCTGGCACCACACAGGCAGCAATCATTAGGTAGCCATGCCCAGTGCCAGCAAAGCTTACCAGCTCCTGTGCAAGGCAACTGGAGACCAGCACTGAGCAGCACCAACACAAATGGGCTCCACAGCACAACCAGCTCTACCAAACTTCCACCATCTGATTCCTTGTGTCCACCAGATCTCAATGTAAGTTCTTTAAGACTTGTTTCTTTGCAGGTGGTTCTTCTGCTCCACCTCAGCAAAGCTGCCAGCAACCTAGGTATGGAAACTGCTGGGTGGCAAATATTATCCATTCACAATTAATCCCAACCAACAAGCTTCAGCTGAACTGCTCACAACATCCCGTTAACACTCATTAGTCCAGCAGGTAAACAGTCTGGATCTGAGTCAAACTCAGTTACCTAGCAGTAATGGGAACAAATGGTGCTCCGAGCCTTTCAGAGGCTGGTTGGGGACAGAGCAGAGAGAGCAGCAGGCACTTGACAGATGACCCCTGCACAACTTCAGGTATGCTTCAGAGGAACATGTATTCTAAGCAGCCTGGGCAAGTGCTTCTCTGAAACTGTGCACAAGAAAATGTTCTCTGGGTATGAAATCCAGCACTTTCCATAGGGACAGTGTGAGGAAAGGAGTCGGCTCTTCTTCCTTCCTTTGAGCCTCAACACCTCCACCATCCTTCAGGAGTGCACCAAATGCTGAGCAACTTGGCTCTCACCTTGCTGACGAGGACGTTTAACAAGGAGCAGCAGAAATGGCTGTAAGCCACCAGGAGCTGTGGATGTTCTGAGCTACTCCCCAGCTCCCTCCCTCCTAAACTGGACACACTTCTGAGGAAGCCAGACTGAGTTGGAAGAGCTCTATTATTTTTCCCAAAACTGAAAAGCACATTAAACTCAGGAAGAAAGTATCAAAGTGCAAGATCCCAAGGACAGCAAGACAAAAGATCACCATCCTCACCCTTGCTGTAGCCTCCACATGCACTTCAGTATGCATGCACATAGATATTGGTAACAGTCATCTGCTATCTCAGCCATTACAGACAAAGCTTAACATCAGGGCATGCAGTGCAGGTCACTTAATGCCTAAATCTAAGTTTCTGTGTTCTGCCTGTCTCACGTTGATGTTGCATATACCAGCTATTCCAAATTGTCTGTCTGCCTGAACTTGGACAAGCACCATCACATGCACTTCTGCATTATTCCAAAGAAAAGCTTTCAGGACTGTTCTTTAGTCAAAACACGCTGGTTTGGCACTTTTCCCCCTGCAGGAATTATAAAAGCTGTCATTTCTACTGCAAGAAAAGAACATGCAGGTAGCTCCACGTTGGTGAGACTGTCCACTCAACAATGGGAAAGGCAGAGGTTTGAACCTGGGACCTGCTGTGAATACCATCTTCTGTTTCTTTTGGTCGATGTGAATTTAATGCAGTTCAGGATGTCCGAAACTTTGATTTCTTAAAAGTCAAACAGTGAAACAATAGCTAGTTTCAAACTAACCATCACAACTTTCAGTAGTTTCACGCAACTGCTAAAAACCGTCAGACTGGAGAAATGAGTCATCAGTTCATGACTTCAGTACGGTTGTGTATGATTTCTTATCTGCATGTGGAAAGCTTGGAAGGTGAGCAGCATAACCACAGGTGGAAATGGTTACCCAAGGAACACAGACATCAACACAGAATGTACACACAGCATCATTAGCCACAAAGCACAGACAAGCCAGCAGATGAAACTAGAAGTCACTGTCCTAGCATAAGCTGAGCGCAGCTTCAAGGTCTTACCCCTGCTAGGCATCAACAGGCGCTTCTTCATGTTGCCTGACAGAGCACAAGTGAACAGAAAAGAGAAAAATATCACATCAGCAACCTGAACAACAGCAGTTTTATAAGTTGTTAATGTTAAAACACAAACAGTAAGGTATCAAATGTCTGTAATTATATGAAGTTAAAATTTAAAGGTAAAAAAAAGAGAGAAAGATTCTACTTGGCTCTATCAAAACTTCACTGCAATTACACTCTATTATGACAGCCTAAGTCTATAGGAATAAGACACAGCAGGGAGTAACTGTTTTCCCTCCAAGGAAAAATCTGTAAGGTGATGTAACTTAACTTTTGCTCACTTCTGGGCAGACAACAGAGATCTCCCTCCCTGCTCAGAACCACTATAAAGCTAAAGTTCCTCTTCCTCTTTAAGGAGAGCTACCCCTCCATCTTCTCACTTCTGTTAAGATCATCTGAATTCAACAGGCCCTTTTATCATCATCTGAAAAAAAGACTGCACTTTCCCTTCCCAGCACTCTCAGGCAACAGCAGCTCCTCAGAAGGGAGCCCTGCATTCCACGTCAGAACATCCTCTGTTTGCTTCCCACTTCAAACACCTTCCCCTTTGCCTTTTACTCTTGGGGAGACAAAGCCCAGCCTCCACTGATAAGAGGTTCTCAGTGCCAACAGAAGTGCAAGGCAGGAGCGGGTCCCTGGCACACCAGGTCTGGCACTTCTGCCTGCCCTACCTAAGCAGCAGCCTGCATCTCACAACGGCATGCAGCTCTGGGAGCTTTTCTGAAACCCAGGTGACCCACACATTACAAAGCCACCTGGGAAACACACTGCTACAACATACAGATCAAAAGCCTGCAAACCTCACGAGTAACAGAAAATAGCACTGCATAAGGCTATTAAGGCTTTCTTCATACTACTCATTACAAAAAGAAAAGAAAAAAAAAGAAGGGAAGTTTCTCCCTGTCCCACTTGCCAGGTTGGTAAAGCTAGGTAGAGTTCCACTAACACGGTAACCTGATGTGTATGTAGTACACACCATGTGCCATAACCAACTAGAAATGGAGGTTGCAACTTCTACAAAAGGAAAAGAAAATACAACCCTAACAGTAAAAACCTGAACTTCAGCCTATGATCTTAAACAGTATCCCTGCATACTGACAGGATAGAATAAGGAGCCTATGCACACAACGGACATGCAGCAGAAAAATATTTACCATCCATTCCATTGTGTTGTTCGTAACTTCTTTTTCCCAGGATAGTTGGGGACCCATTATTAATGACAGGTGTAAACTTAGCAGGAGTCAGATTGTTGAGAGAACTGGATAAGCTCTTTGCAGGGTCTGGTTTCGGAGGACATGGATGAGATTCTGTTGTGAAACAGCAAGGAGTTACTTGTATTAATGAAGACAGTGAAGCTACAAATCTGGAAGCATCCTGCAAACTTTCAAGGTCACCAAGTGTATCTCCCCTTACACAAAAGTTACCTCTGCCAGCAATTTTGACTGAAGAGTTATTAACACAAATCATTTTCAGTATATTAAGGAATTCAATTCTGTCAAATATATTAAACCTAATGCCGTAACATCCAATGTTCAGTGTTATGAACTGATTACAAGACACTACAAGTCTATTTTCAAAACACTATTCTGCAGTGATCTAGTATTATTTCTGGACTGCTCCATGTTACTTGGGCACTCACGTAGGGCTCCTGAACTCTGAGCAAATCACAATTTTACCAGTTCAGCAAGGTTTGTAAAAATACAGTTTTTAACTTGGTGAAGAAGTGAGGATTCAGAGTAACACCATAAAGAACACTAACTCTGAACTCTTCGGGTTGAGAAAGAGTCCTTCAAAGTACAATGGTCCAAGCTAGCTTTCTGCGGTCAGACTGCTATAATGTGACCTAAGACACAGCTTAAGGGTATCTCTAACAACCAACAGGACTAGGGAAAACTATTTTAGTCAGAGCTGCTACGTCATGACAGAATTACTTAGTATTCCACCAGAGATCAGCTGATGAGAGGCCCAAGTACTCAAGAAAACGGAAAAAAAGCCAAGGTTAAGATGAATGGAAGTATATGCCCCATAGCCTAGCTCCAGCACAGCAAAAGCCAGCAGCTGCTTCACAAGCTGTGCTAAACCTGAGCAGCTCTGTGCTATGTTTGAGTCTCCCTGGAGGGCCCAGATGCAATGCCTCCAGAAGCCTGAAAACAGGAGGAACACACCAACCAGATGCTCCCAGAACATTACATCCACGCCTGCGTTAGCAGAGGGTAACTCGTCCACCCATGCAACACAGGACACAGCAAACAACACTGTTTCCCCCTGCCTCACTTAAGAAAAGCTCTGGATTGAGCTTAGCAAGCTCCCAGCACGTCGCTGAGCAACTAGGCCTGTCAGATTGAACAGCAAAAGGAAAACAGAGAAGTTCATGGGAAGGTTCTCATCTTTTGTTGTTGTTTGTTTTTAAACCCAGAACAAGCATCTGAATCCAGAACAACATGGAAAAAGAAACAGCAGAATTAGCTTGTAGGACTCTCTGCTTGTTTGGTTTTTATGTTGTTGTTGTCTGTTTTAATACCTAAATACCGGAGTACTGCTTCTAAAGGCTTTCGAACCACTTGCTTTAATAGCAATGGGTTTTCTGATGCCTCTGGTAAACGTGCTGTGCCTGTAAAACAAAGAGAAAGAATTAGAGGGTAAAAAGATTAAGTTAATGTAGCAGAGCTACGTGAATAACTCAGGTGTTCTGAGAGAGCTTTCCAACCAAAACAAGCATTTACAGGTTGCAGGCATGCACGTCTCAGCAGCAAGATGCAAATGCAGGAGAACACCAAAGGTAAGAGCAAACAAGAATATTTTAAAACAACCAAAAAACTCATGAATTTTTAAAGTTATTTGTTTAGCCTGCCATCATGTAGAGTACTCCACAAGTATAGCCAGATTTTGTGGGAGGGCTAACAGCAAGCAGGAGTATCAGGAATTGCAACTCGATAGCAAAGGAATTGCAAAGAACTCCTTTGCCCTTTGCAAGTAGGTGCCCAGCTGCATTGCCACTCACATTCTGCTTTGATTGCTGCACTGTTAATAGGCAGATAGGGATGTCTTGCAGCATGCCAGGGGCGTAAGATATCTCGACATAAACGTCTGGCAATTCTTGTCAGTTTTGTTGTATGGAGATAAAAAGCTTGTCGTGTCTTCATAGCAAACTTGGGGCTCCCACTATTTCGTACTGGCACACCATGAGGACTCTAAAAGGAAAGAAATAATTATTAGAGAGCCTTAAAAAACAGAAATAAAACCATCAAATCCCTTTCCATTACTGATTCAGAAACACATGAGAAAAAACAGTATTACAGACAAAACTATTTTCAGTACAGCTATGTACCATTTCCCAAATCTTACCATCAGTGTTTGTTATTTTTTTCTGTAATATTTCAAAGGAGGTTTACGGATGTAAACATTTTCTCTCCACAGGGATTTATTTACTTCTGTGCTATCCCAAATTTTCAAGTGGGGATCCAAAAGTCAGTCCTAAAAAAGCTGCTGCATGCTATCAAATGATTTAGTGCTTACAGAGTTTATAGAAAGACTCCCAAACGTTGAGTGCTTAGAGTTGGTCTGGATATGTAATGCAAATTCTTTATAACAAAGCGTTTGTAGGAGGAAAAGGAAAATCAAAAGTAGCTGTATGCACCACAAACTTACTTTCCAAAGCAAATTCAGGGCACACGAGAACATTTGTGTCTCTAAGTTGCAGGACTTTGTTTTAATTCCTACTCTGAACTCAATGAATCAATTTCCAGAGTTCACTATACGTAATAAAGAATAATAATGACTTTTATATACTACAGAGAGCAAAAGCAGCACCTTTTTCATGAAAAGCAAAACCAAGTAAACCGATCAAGTAATTAAAGCAACATCTCCTTGCTTCAAACCTGTCTATGGGTAGGGAAAATAAGGAAATTTCAGGTTGGGAAGAACAAGGTTTTTCCCCTCACACTATTTACATACGTTTCAACCAACAACAGCTGTAGGGCTGATAAAAGCTGGTGGTTATCTCTGCACCTAAGTTGTTTCAGATGGCAAAAAGAAGCCAGGAAAGCAAGGAGACAAAATGAAAGAAACGGAATAGGAAAGCAGTGAGAGCAAAACTAGGAGTGAGAAAAAGAAAGAATTGAAGTACAGAATTCAGTGTGCACCACTCTTCTGTCCATAGCCACCCTAGTGATGCAGACACTCTTTCCAGTCAACTCAACTTAGGATGTTTTGAGCTTACACTTACCAAGTACCATAGGCAAAGAGAAGCTCACAAAATGCTTACCCAAAGACCATACAGAAGAAAGGAGGATTGATTAACAAAACAGGAGGAAGCAGAAAAACAAGATAAGGGATCTCTAAAAAGCTACTATCTATCTGGGATATCTAATTCTGATAACGCCTAGGGAAAGGGAACAGTTTTCAGGAAGTAACAAATGCCTTTATGCAAAATCAGTCCTCCTCCCCCTACAGCAAAAATCATGGAAACAGACTATCAGAAATACAGGCTGGCACCCCAATTTTTGCCATGAGGTTATGCCATGCATTTGACATCACACTGGTGATTTTTCCCCTTGGGGTGGTACTCGACAACAAACTACACACAGCTGGAAGCAACGTGCCAGCTTCTGCAAGTCATGAAATATCAAACCTGAGGACTACAATGGGGGTTGAAGGCATTCCTTTTGTTGTTATATATTTAAGAACAGTTAGAAATCATGGCATTGAGCTTCCCAGACAAGATCACCAAGCGGCCTGTTGTGCTGATACCTACCAAATTATTGCGGTTTGGTCCTGGTCTCTCTCCATCTAACCGAGTTGGCATTTTCAAGCCACCGTATTTCTTCCAGTACGTCCAACAGGATGCACAGAGGCGACACTGCATGTTAGGGGGACCCCAAGAATACCACTGGTAAGACTGTGTGGCTAGAGATAACAAAGGTGGAAATTATATATGTCCTTAAACGGGAGAGTTTTTCAGAGCTTATTTTCTTCAGAACCATTACAAAAGAAAGCCCACATCATAAAGACAGTGCAAAAAGACCTTAAAAACCTCATAATGGCTTTACTGTCATCACCACTATGTTGCTGTTTCACTGAAATCAACTACACACAAAACTCATTTAAAACATGAACAGAAGAAACACATAGCAGGATGGGAAAAATTCCTGCCAACAAAACTGAATTTTGCAATACTGGTCAACAACAATTTCTTCAGGGAAGGATGGAAGACTCTTTGTGAACTCCCTTTATGTTAATTTTACAATGGAAGAACATGAGGCAAGTCTGTGACTTGACTCCTCCTGTAGTCCTATGTTTCAGAAATCAAAGGCTCTCCATAAAGGAGAACAAGTGACAGAACTCAGTATTTTAGTACCAGGCAGCAGATCAAATACAACGATATTCCATATTTCGGAATGCACTAAAAATTTATGAAAAATGATAAAGTTCACAGCTTGGTGATTGAAATCTCTGCTCAACAGCTACCCACAGTTACATAGGGCATTTACTGACTCACCTTTATGTGCTTCCTAATTACATTCAGCAATGTAAAAACAGTGACTTCAAATAACATTTTGCTTAAATGCTGCTATGTCAAATTCAGTCCCCCCGCCATTCCAAAGCCTTCTCTGCCACCCACACCCACACCACACAGCTTCTCCTCTACTGCATATAGCACAGCACTTGCTCCCTATGCATGAGTGCCATATTTGCATGTCACTTACTATAACAGCTTTCACAGGCCCGTCCTGCTGCCGCGTTCTGTGCCTGTACTCCAGTACCATTTACCACTCCTGGTTTGACATTATTTACATTGATCTGGTTGGGGTTTGGCTTGTTACTTAAAACACAAAGCAAAAAGGAAGAGAAACATTAATCAAGGCATGTAATTTCCGTGTGACTTCAGAAAAACCATGGCCCAAAACATCAGAAATTGAAGACTGAAGTTTTGTTCATCATGTAGCTTTCAACAAAAAGATGCTGTACTTACCAGCAATCCAACACTCACAAACATACTCTCTCTAATGTCCATATTCTATTAGTTAGATGCCATTTTTAAGAGACTCAAACCACTGGGGCAAGGCAGGCAACCTGATCACAGTCCCAGACATTCTAATCCAACTGGCAAAGAGACCTTATCTACAGATCTCTCCCTGTCCTCAATGTGAAGATGTTTTATGTTAGTCTCCATGATACAGCACAGGGGATGGAGAAGGAGAGTAGGCAGAGAAAGGCCACGCTTTGCCTTACTGAGGCTAAGATAACCCTACAAGTAACTATCACATACATATTTTCATATTGTCCTACTGCAAAGGTTTGCATCATGTAGCCACAATTTACACGAAAACCCTCAATACTTTAAATCTTTGGATGTAACACATAGATAGAGACATTAAGGAATATAAACCTTCTTACAAGTCTTAATCCATAATCTGCACTCCTCCTAGTAAGCATTCTGGCTTCTTCTAAATGCAAGAAGTCTCAATATTTAATATCCTTTGAGCAAGAAATCCATTAACATCTGTCAATACATCCTGATACAACAACATCTGAATCATCTCTGCTCATCCCTATATGCTGCTAAAGATGTTGACTCAGGAAAATAAAAAGTTACTGGCAGGAGCTGAAAATGGGAGGGCGAGCAAAACCTTGGCATGGAGAGCAGATGGAAGAGTACATAATCTCTATAGAAGATGTCAGAGAGAGAAAAGGAGACATTCAAAAGAACCTCAGCATGAGAGGGGGAACTAGAAGCACAGAGAATCAATATTGCAGGGACAGACTTTGGGGAAATGGAGGAAGATGGGACGAGTCACGTGAGAAGGTTTGCAGAAGCATACAGAGTGCTTACAAAAACCACAAGGACTCCAAGCTGCTGCGAGGAGCTCAGCCTATGGAAGCAACAAAAAGCACACAGCCTGTGGTGCAGGCTTCTGGATGCAAGCCCAAATTCTAACACCAATTACATCTCAGTCATATTCTCTTCTTACCTGAAAAATAAAGGGAGTGGGCATATTCTTTGGTTTTCACCTAACAAACAGATGTTTTGGAGCCCACATACTCAAGGAGACATGTCTTAAAATGGGCTCTATAAAATAGCTTTCTGAAAACACACATTCTTACACATCAGTTGGACAGATCTAAGTGACACAGAATATTCATCGCTTTTCACTCAGCCTGGTGTTTCAAGAGCAACACTGGTGAAAAGTTCTTTCCAATGGAGCAGAATGCTGGTTTCACCACCTCAGCAGTGACTCCTGAAAGCAAAGGATTTCCAAGTGACCACATTCTGAAGTTAACTGACCCTTGCAGCTACACCACAAACTCTACCAGAAAGCTTACACCACCCTGGAAGCCAGAAGAGGTCACCTTCCTCTTCATTTTTAAGCATCTGGGCAGACTCAGTACAGCCCCATTTCTGTAGTGGCACAGCAGATCATGCAAGGAATGACCACCACAAATCACACATGCATTTGCTAGAGATATTTGCCCAGCCTGAGGGAAACCTGAGGCAGTGCTCCAGCAGTGCTCCTTGCAGAAATCCCATGAAAATACTGTTCCTTCACTGCACTGAGCAGCTCGTACACAGACCAAAAGAAGCAGAGAAGAGGGAAAAAAATTAAAGATCTTTAGATTTACAAGCTCACCCAGGTTTTCCTCTGCTTTTATTTACTACCTTGCCTGGTTCTTACAAGGATTAGAAGGTTCTGAGGTCCTTAGCAGAATGGTGTGAGGTTGGACACCACGAGCTGTGCAGACTTGACCAAACAAAGCAGGAGCTGAAGCAGGGCACGTTCACGCTTCCCAGCATTTTGTGCTGGGACATCTCTATAGTAACCTGCTGCAGCACCACCTTTGCCAATGATTCACCAGCAAGCCCCACGTGTAAACATCCCCACCATGCTGAAAAACAAACAGTCCTCACAGAGGCACACCATCACAAGCAGTGTTTGCCCAACAGACAGAATGAAAGACTGAAGGAAAGGCTCTGCTTCAGAGCTTACATCACGACACCAGGCACGCTGCTTCCCTTCTATACACTGATCCAACCTCAGAGAAATAGCACTAAAGGAGGCTGAAATCCAGCAGTACAGCACACACACAGGCTTTGCTTTCTGAGCACTGTGCCGGGAAGTGCTGATTGGAATGGCTGTAAACAGCCCGTTGAGAACAAGGCTGCACACACTGGCACATACATCCAAAGCACCAGCATCACGTGTGGCAAGGCAGGCAGCCTGGCTCTGTTATCTTCCCAAGAATCCTTATCCAACCTGTACTGCAAACACAAGTGAGCGTGTGAAAGTTGATCACCAACACTAACAAGGAGGAGTTGTGGCAGCATCTTCTTCACGTGTTGGGGTTTTGGAAGCCTACAGCCAACGTAGCTACGACAAGCACCAGAAAGTGCCCTGCTCCAGGGCAGAGCTTCAGCTTCACAGCTTGTGACAACAACATCTGGTCAGCTGTTTCCAGCAGATGAGAACCAAAAGGCTCTTGATTGTTGACGATTTGTTAATTAAACTTGTTTGATACCACCAAACCCTGCTCTAGCTATTAACAAGAGAATCAGATGAATAACTGAATGAATCATTAGGTAATTAATGAAGCTTAAGTGAAAAATGAAAATGAGGAAGCGAGAATATTAACGGAGTGGTAAACTATCATTTCCATTTCTTAAATCAAGAGTAGAAGCCTCCCAGATGGATTTCACCTGCAATGGAGCACCATTATGAGGGAACAGGGATGATAAAGCACAGGTTGCAGGGCAGTGTTACACAGCTCAATCTCATCTGAAGAGATGGAGATGTGAAAGCATGTGCAGAGAGAATGCAACCATCAGACAGTGGATAACCCTGGGCCATGCTGAACAGCACAGGCACATTTTAGCAGTTGAAAGTAACAACCAACCTAACGCTATCAGTAAATGATACCACTTACTCAGGAAATGGTCCTAGATGCAACACAATAATTAAGAAATAAAGGCTCAAAAATAAGAAACAGGATCAGTTTTTTAATCTTTTCTAAGGATTGTTAGCCTTTCATTTTCTAAGTGTTGAAGGTCACTCTTAACTAGCACAGCTACAAGGAAAGAACAGCATTACACCTCCAGTTTCCCATGCTGCAACGGACCTCTGCACCATTAAAAAGGACAGGAGAAAAGTCCTGCACCTCAGGCAGAGGATGACAAAGAAACAGATAAAGGAATTATCTTCAGCTTGCCAAGCATTCTCCCTGTGTAGTCACTGAAAGCTTTGACCTAACCCTCCATTTCCCCATTAGCTTAAATTAAAAAAGAGGCAGGGGAAATAGTATTCCCCTATTTTATGATTTTTTTGTGAGGCAGCATTTACAGCTCATAGAAAAGCTCTGAGATCCTGAGCTAAATTAATGCATTCTATGCGCAATATTTTACATCTACGGATACAGTCAGAATTTACATTTTACATCGGTACATTTTAGAGACTGGAGACTCCACGTGTACTGAGCACTTCACTTTCCCTTTGCTGTTCCCCTGCTGATACCGTTTGGATTAAAGCAGAAGAGAAAAGCTGCAAAACACTGCATGCCTTAGCCATCATGATTTGCAGATGTCCTAATCCCCAAAAGCACCAGCTCAACAAGCAGACTGTCATCATACAGAAGCAAGTAAAAGTACACATGATGCCCAGAAGATTTGTAAAACCAGAATATGACTTTCACAAAGGCTTAAGAAGTATGTGTGGCTACAGAAGTCACACAGAAGAACGACTGAGACTGGAACAACACTGCAAACCCTACCACTACACTGGTAGAATGAAAACAACAAGAATATGGAATCTCTCCACACATTCAGATTCTGCTACTGCTTTATTTAACACCACTCCTGCTGACACAGTCCTACAGATGCCTCACGAACCCACACACAAGCACTGGGTTCAGACACATCAACTACAGGTGTCTGCCCAATACCAGGGCTGTTCTGATGAACTGATGTCCAACATCCACAGTGTTGCCTGAGGACTTGGGAACTTCACATCAATTACATGAATGACTGCACAAAGTGTGCAGTCTCTCCATGCTTCAGTCCCTCATATTACAAATTTGTAGTATACTCCTAGGTTAAAAAATATCATCTTGAAAGCTTCACTTAGAGCCCTTATCTTTCACTGTATAATACACATGTAGGATGGCAAATCACTCTTGAAGGTTGCTTCTATTATTTTTCTTGCAATTTTTCTTCCCTTTGCTCTAGATTTTTCTATTAACATCGCAGGAACAAATGGAAGTCCTATCAGTGGAAGCAAGCCAGAGACAAATGATATCCTTCTGGGCCTCCACTTGCAAACAATTTTATTCCAGTTACTGCTGGAATAGGTTTCACACTATCTGCTGATGTGTTTCTGCATAGGTCTTGTGACAGGTTACATCCAGTCATTCATTATGGAGGTGACAAGCAGATCATTGTGGTTCAAGCCTTGAAACAGGAATGGGCTCAGTAACACGATAAGGACAAATCAATAATGTTGATATCTAGATCCTTACACTGTGTATTGCTTTTAAAAGCCAAGAATATAATCTTCTAGGTCACAAGGCAATGTAGATGCAATATATTCCCCATGTGCCAGATCTTGCAGTGAAACTTGAGTAGAAATAATCCAGAATTTTAGAAATACTTAAATTGTTGCCATATTTGCAGGTATTAATAGAGGGGGAAAAAAGCAGCAGAAGCATTCAGGTGGGACTGTCATGTACACAACTGATATCTTCCCTGATATGTATGAAGGACACTGAAGGAGGAGCTAAATTTTTTGTTAATTAATATGTAAGTTAAGGAACAACACTGATAAAGATCACCTGTGACTGGAAATCAACACCAGAGACACTCTTGTCCTGAAGCAGAGTGGTAAGCTGTTGATTTCATTGCTTTCTCTAGATAGCAACAAGAGTTATCTTGCTGAGATAGAGGGCTGAAGGACAAGATATCACTGCAGACAGTCATTATCAAATGAGCACCGTAACCCTTCAGAAACAAAGCTGCACCTACACACATCGTAATCCAAGATCAACAGAAGACTATCAACCTCTCATCTGCAATAACCTCTTGCATTTGCAGTTCAAATTACATCTGGACTTTACAAGCTTAGCCCATTCTGAGTTCACATTTAATTTGATGTCCCTACACACAGCAACACCCTCCAGAAAAAGGCAATTCTGTTGAAAAATGGTATGACAAGTATTCTGTTTGGCTTCACTCCTAATATTACACCTAAGTTTTGGTAAATTTACATGGGAGATATTGACATGACAATAATTAAGGAAAACAAATGCATTAGGATTACACAGTTCATTAGCTACCCTTTTGTGCATGACAGTACAGACCCAACTTTCAATAGCACAATCAATATAGAAGTCAGAAGATAAGCAATGGTTGCTTCAGGAAGCGTACGATATGAAGAAAATGAGCAACGTGGCAGCAGAGCAATCCAACCAGGAAAGCCCTGAAGGGAAAGCCCTCAGCTACCCGTGGAGAAAACACCGTGTGCTCCAGAAGCAGGAGGTCAGCTCGTGGGAACAGCTCAGCCCTTTGTACGCTCAGAGCAGCAGCACAGGCTCGCTGGGAGGAGCGCTGCTTTGTTCTCACCAGCTTTGAAATACCACAGCTATCATCTTCTCTTTCACAGGGCTCCAAGTTGTTTATTAGCATCTGGGTGTTTAGCATTAACTCAGCTGAAATAAAAAGGAACTCAAGCCTATTTAAGCCTCGGCAGAAGGCCCATTATATTGGTAACCTAATTTAGTAATTCTCTGACATTGTTTGTTCGACTGTGGCTCTCATTATATAATTAAAGCTAATATATAACACTGACAGGCCATGGAAACTGCTACACCAGACACAATGGAATAAAAAAGAACAAAACAATAAAGATACTTACTAGTTGGGTATATACACTTGTTTTAGCTTGCTTTCTGCTTCTGCTGCTTTCAATCGTTTCTTTGAAGAGAAAAAAAAAATCAGAAAGAAAGGTTAGGGAAACAAAAAGAAAAGAAGGGCTATTTTACCCAGTCATGTAATGCACCTGTAAAAACACAAGCACTTATTAACAAACAGGTAAGTGTTCCTTTCCCTGAGTAGCTACTACAAAATCCTTTTCCAATTGGAAAACAGACACTGAAACAACTGTGGGTATTAACCAACTATGTACACAGCATTTTGAAATAAAAGATAAAAAAACAGAGATTACAAACGACTAAGGACAATTTCTCCCCTCCCACTCACTCCAATACAAACTCATACATGGTTCCTTCCTCATCTCTTTCTCTTCCCCTACAGAGAAAGATGTGACATAGCAGCCTGTGCTTGTACTCCGTGGTAATACGCACCGACTGGTTGGGAGAAAACATCTGCTCCATCATATTTCCTCAACAGGTGGAAATATATATCCAAGAGTCTGAAGGACCCTTTCTGTCAACAGTCCCCTTATTTACTTATTTTAACTGATTGAAAACTGACTCAAAACTGGAGATTTCCTTTAAAAGCTACCAGCTTAACTACTGAGACAGAACTAACAAAAATTTTAGGTAATTATGGTACGTAATCAGTTCACATTAAGTATCAGCCATGGGCAACCCATCCGTTTCACTTCCTAAAGGCAAGAAGCTTTCTGTAGACCAGCTCTACATGACTGTCCCCCTGTAGACAGAAAGGAAACAAACCCCAGGCAGGAATGTTTATTCTATCCATGATTCTGGAGGTGGATTACAGAATCCTTTCAATGGGAAGTGGAGGATAAATGCCTTCAAAACCATACTGCTTCTTACTTTGAACAAAGCACACGGCACAAGAAACAAGGTAGAGGAAGACAACAAGCAGGAGCTTTGCTAACTGGCCAAGAACTCCTTCCAAAACTCAAATCTTCACATTCATTTAATAGTAATAAGGGACATTCTAAGGTTAAAATGTCCTCCTTACTACATAAACTAAATAAACTTAGGTTGGAAGGAACCTCTGGAGGCCTCTACCCCGATCCCCTGCTGAAGGCCCACACTATTCAATACCCATGCCAGTTAACAGCAGTCTGCACAAAGTCCTGAATCACAGAATAACAGAATCACAGAACATTAGGGGTTGGAAGGGACCTCTAGAGATCGTCTAGCCCAACCCCTCTGCCATAGCAGCTCCCTAGCCCAGGCTGCATAGGTAGGCATCCAGGCAGGTCTTGAATGTCTCCAGAGATGGAGACTCCACCACCTCTCTGTGCAGCCTGCGCCAGTGCTCTATCACCCTCAGACAAACCAGCAGGGCAGTGTTTGCTGGAGGCCTCATTCATACTCTATACAAACAAACAGCCTCAAGGCTCAGTCTTGGAAAATAACTGTAAAGCCAAAGTCAACATCCGTATAGAAATAAGAAGCACAAGAAAATGCAATAGAATTGAGAAAAAAATGGCAAGTGGGAAGATATAAATTCTTTATACAAGGAAACGATGGTCACGTGCAAAAACAATTAAGTAAAAGTTTACAGTAAGCACAAAGCTTGCTTTGATCAGAGGGGTAGCCTGAAGCATGTTCTCCATTTGACAGCGTGACAGTCCCTCACCAAAGCTCTCCAGGTTCTGAAAGAATTTCCCTTATTCCAGCAAATAAAAGCCAACCCATCTTAAAAATCGAAGAATGAAGATGTCAAGGAAGCCTAACATCAAGCACTGATAAACACTCCTGTTACTGCTTGATGAACTTTGTATAAGAAACATATTTCCTTGAGAGCAAAGCAGAAAACTCAGGGAAATTCCTCTGGTACAACACTCTTTTATTCTGTTTTTTAAAATTAACATTATATTTCTGCTGCAAATTGGGGAGTGGGGGAGGGGAAGCTGCTGTGTTCTTGACTAAAGCTCCCAAGGGCGCTAGCTAGAGTCATTATGTTGTGACAGTTTTGGAAATCTATGAACGGAAAAGCTCCATGGAAGCACAAAGCATTAGCAATAGCAGAATTATTTTGCTATCTGCAGTCTAAAGTCACTTGCCTTCGAGAAATGGTTAATTTAGCCTGTGAAGCAATATTTTAGGGAAGGGATGACGAATGGTAACCTCACACCAGATTTGGTTTGTGACTGATGACCATGGTGCAAGCTCTGAGCTACCAGCAGGTCACCTGGGCCCAGCAATGCCCTCAGCTGACATAAGATCAAGGCCAAACATTTCATATAGCACACTCCTTTATTACACTCAAGTGTACCAAGAAACCTGAAGGTTTCCAGGAGGCCCAACAATGAACTGGATGAGGAGAGGTAGGTTCTGCACTGAGCATTTGCAGCTGACAACCAATAGAGCAAACTAGAGAGCCTCCTGCTCTCTGACAGTGACTGATGGCAGACATTACAAGAACAATCCCTCCATAGAGGGATCTGGGTTCCTTTACCTGTTAGGAATGGATTTGTGCCCAAACGTTCCCATTCACAAAAGAATCCTGTTTGTAACTTCTTGAGACTTGGCCCAAATGAAATCTTGAATCTCTCAGTTATATATGCATATCCATCTACCTCAAACACATCCTCATATACTTCCTACTAAAGGGAGATATTACAAACTTTTTTTTTTTTAATCTCCCATAGGGCTAGCACACAGTACTTAATGAAGGCCAGTACATTAAGATGTCACTCAGTGCTCTTGCCTAGGTATGAAGGTTAGTTTTCCTCAATAAAGATGTTATCTATCTGTATCAAGATCTACCACAGCTCCCCCCTACCTCACATTGTCAAATTTAATGGCACTTTCATTTTCTCCATCTCCTCCTTTACTTTTTTGCTTTTCCAGCTCCACATACCTTGAAACCAGTTCTGTATTTATCAGCTACTTAAACTCTGATGTGTAGGACTTAAACAGCACTTCTACACAATAAAAAGAGAACAGAGCAGGAATTTGTAATGTTTGAGCTTCCTCTTGAAGTTTCATGTTCCTCAAGCACAAATGAAAATGCAGTAAGAAAGACTTAAGTCTTTAACTCTCCAAAAGCTGGAGTGTTACACTTTGAAGTTTACAGGATTTCCCCTCGTGATACACAAAACTGCATTAAAGATCTTCAAACAAACAAAATTATCCTGGAACACACACGCCTTGTGTTACTCATTTCCAGAATATTCTGACTACAGGAGCTCTAGTTATAAGCTTGCACAGGACTTCACACTTTGCTTATCATTCAGCTCTGAGAAAAGTTCTTCTGTTTAAGTCCACTCAAAATTCAGCTTCCGTAATGGCACAGAGAGGATTTTTCTTCAGGGATATGATAGAGTTCTTGCTCCAAGAA
Organism: Odontophorus gujanensis; assembly: GCA_013399175.1. Classification (NCBI taxonomy): domain Eukaryota; kingdom Metazoa; phylum Chordata; class Aves; order Galliformes; family Odontophoridae; genus Odontophorus; species Odontophorus gujanensis. Next base: position 203,930 of record VXAB01002726.1, on the reverse strand, counting down.
ATTCTCAAAGAAAATACAGAGGAAAGTAAACATTTCTCAGTAACTGGTTTTCAAAGCAGGCAGTCTACATGTGACAAAGCCTTCCCAACGAAGTTGTGCAACTCTCAAAAATACTTTAAATAAATGCTTCTAAGAATGGAAGAATCTACAAGAATGAGTTGGCAGCTGCGAGTGAGGTTTTTGCTCTCACTTTCAGGACAATAACACGTAGACTTGAAAGATAAATTAATCACCCCCTCAAAAGAGGCCAACAACTCAGGATACCAAATCACCATATCCTTATGTGTATTCTCAATGTCTCATGTACAGAAGTGCTGTAAGCCCCAGAACCATTTTGTGGTATTAGACTAAGGAAAGAATCGACACAGACAAAACACTGAAACAAAAAAAAAAAAGATGTTGAGAGTTGTGTTTCATCAAAGAATTTGAACATATCAAAAAACAAACGCAATGCACCATAACTCCAAATAAAACTTCCTATGCTTTGTTTGTGGTTACATACAGATAGCTCTCCCAGGCTTTTTGTAAGTGTTTCTTGTATTATTTCCTTGTGCAGTCTGGGAATTTGAGACGAGGTCTTCAGCTCATTTCAAACAAAATGGATGTGGTATCTCTGTTCTGCAATTTCAACCTGTTCAGCTTACCCTCACGTTGTCTCCTAAGTGCACAGCCTCTAATTGCAAGTTTTCCCCAAATCCCACTCCCTGGTACTTTGCGGGGCAGCACACATGAGGTACAACAGCACAACCACAATAGAAAACTCGCTGCAGAATTATGCAGCAAAACTATACAAGAAACTGTGGCGCTTTTTTAATTACTGTTTTATTGCTGCAAGAACAAATAACCAAACTCTTTCATGCAACTATCCCCTCTGCAATTTTGTCTTTGTAATTGGAAAGTTTGAGAAGGTGGAAAAGGCAGAAGAATGCAACTGCTACTTTGCACTTTTTTTCCACCCACTGCACAAGCTTCCATCATGGTCTCACATTCCTACTGTGCTTTTCTTTAGAGGAAGGAAGAGTTTCAGTCAAGGAATGAATTCAGGAAAACATGAGAATGAGGATGCAACAGTTAACTCTGCTTAATATATTAAACAAAAAGAAAATAAAATGTAATACAGAATTTATTCAAAAAGGGTTCTGATTTGTCCTGAGGAGCCCTCTGTAATTGGAAGTGTTCTGATCACAAAGAGAATGGCAAAACAATTGCACTGCAGATCTTGATAGACAAATCTAGCACATGCCAAATACTGGTCAATGCCCCAGGCACTGACTCTACCCTAGGCTGAATATCTAATGAAGCAATTTAAGGTGGAGCATTTCCATAACTCCACTTTTTCTAAAGCTTTAAATAGATGCCTGAACATGACACTGATAATTACCACCAATAATTCACTATGCATTTCTCCCTTTTAATTAGTTTACCTATTGAATATTCCAAGTATCTCTCAGCTATTGCTATTCTACAACTTTTCACATACTTCTTGCATCATGCTTTCATTGCACAAGGTACCAAGCAGCCTTTGTATTTAAACAAGGAGGAGATAAAAATGACTGCAAACACCAGTCTTGACTGATTCTCAAGTAGGAGTCTGGGAATTTGAGCCATCAAAACTTCCCAAACACCTTACAGCACTTACGTGAGGGAGACTCAGTGCAGCTGCAATCAAAGTCACGGGCAGGTAGTGGAGGGAAATAACAATACTTGTTGTACATCAACTACTCCCTCAGTAAAAACCCCAAACTAAAGTTACTGCTGACCTTGAACTTGTTTACAGATAGCTTGAGGAAGTATATACAGTTAATCTCTATCTCATTCCAAAACAGATATAACCATGTGGATACCACATTTTTAAATGTTTGCTGCTACTTTACTTGGTTCAGAGCTTTCACACATCTACAGGATGGCTGATGAGTTTAGTGATAAGAAATTAGAGCTTTGGATTATAACAGAATCCACCTATTGGGAAGCCTGAACTCCACAAAGAAGAATAAATCTGCAATGTTTGCCTTCAGTGGCAAGTAAAACAGCTTCTCTTGGAATGAAAGAGGTGATTCTGACTTTCTTACCTGCTGAACATATCTGTCTGTAGTTTTCCACATATAGTAATACTCTATTATGCTTGTTAAAGATTTCCATGGGAGCTGGGGACATAAAGGAAAAGCAACAGTCATTGCAGGAAGCTGGCACACAGCCTCACCGAAATTCACAGAATTCCTCTGGCAGACAGTTAGTAACAGAGTTTGCAATTACTAATCCTGCTAGCAAAAAAAATAGGAGATTCAGACACTAGCTAAGGACATTAGAGGCACCCATGTTAAACAGGACCTTTCAAAAAATAGTGCTTTCAGTGTAGAAGCAGAGCAAGTTACAGGTAAATCTTCACGCTGCACTGGTTTCACAGCAAACCATTCCAGGGAGTCAGCATGGAAGAGAGCCCACAGGCTGAGACAGTCTTGCTGCTTTCAGCAAAGACTCAAGCTTAAGAATCACGATGGCAGTCTTACAGCTTTGCTTTGCACAACTTCTACAGAGCTGGTCCTTAAAAAAAATAATAATAATTAAGTAAAATGATAACTACTAACAGAAACGTGCTCCGCCAGCTCTGTTCTCTGCATGAAAAGTAAGAGGCTTTCAGCAGGATAGCAGGAGTGTTGTGCAGCTTCCAAGTCCCTTCATCTAAAAGATTAGAGCACAGGACAAGCAACACTGACACTACTTGTTTTGTTCTGAGGAGTCGAGCAGTGATACAGCACAACTTGGCTCTCCTACAGTGCTCCATTCAATGTGCTGACTGAATACCTACGGAGCAGATTTGGCCAAACTACAGGATGCTTCCCACGGATGCCCAACATTCCTTTTTCAAACTTTCAGAGGATCCTTTATTGAGATGATATAAAAGCGACTAAACTTTCATGTTTCAGAAGGCTCAGTACTCTTTCAAACCAGTTAATCTACAGCAGCTAGGCTGCCACAACACTTTTCTATACCCATTCTCAGTTGTAGACGAGCACACTATTTTAAATTATCATCTCTGAAGGAAAAATCTACCATCAGTGATTTGAAATTCTGACTGTACAGTGGGCTGTCTTCAGTATGAGGTCTGCCTTACCCCGGTTTACTGCAAGACACATGCTCCAGTTCAAACCCCTCTTCTTCAAAATGAATTAAAAAACAGTTGCTTAGACAAGCTGTAAACCAGCTCTGTCACTGACCAGAATCAGCCTCCATCATGTAGGCCCCCATTTTATATACTTACAAAATCTTGCTGAATGTCAGTGAAATCTTTTCCATATTTTTCTAGTGCTTCCTCAAAGAGGTTTGCCTCTGAAGCAGACCACTCCTCCATCTCATCTCTGCACAGGACTGGCCCACCTTGTGGCACAAGCGCAGAGATCGCCTTGGAAATGTCATAGACATTTTTGTGCAAAGTGTCCATGGCATGGAACTACGTGGTTATAAAAGAGAGAGAGAAAAAAAGTAAGAACAGGCATCTGACAGGAAAAACGCTTAGCAGTTTAACAGCATTAATGAAAACCATGCCACGATATTTGTGGATGCAGTATACTACATCTGCACCAAGTCAGTAAAGAATACTTGCTCCAACCTTGGACTGAAGATAATTTTCAGTGTACAAGTCTTATGTTCACTCAAAATAGTGGGATTTTTGGAATGTGAGCATCTGCATATGAGTAATTCCTACTTTATCTAATCCCCAGCACCACCACTGTAGCACTGTTAAGAAAATACAGAGGATAGAGCCCCACACAGTAGATGGAGCATGAAGACAGAGGTCTGAGGGTGTGTTTTCTAATACATCCAGCCATGCACTTCTTTTATCAAATGATCGTCACAAATTGCATATAAAAAACAAATATTTAAGCACACACACTCGCCCCAAATGTCACAAATCCCAAGAAGGATTTAAAATAGCTGAATAGAAAGAATTACTCCCAAGAGTGTGCAATTATTCATCAGAAAGCTGAGCTACAACTGCCCATGACTTGTGATCTACAAGAGGTAAGAACACACTGAGACTGAGGAATTGGTACTGGAAATGAAAGCTGTGTTTTATTTCTGTTTTTCTAATCAGGATGTTAATTGTCTTCCATTTACCAGAGTTTTGTGCATGTGCATAATCAATCTACAGTGTTTTGTTGAGTTTGTTCTACATATGATTTCATATTACACCAGTTTGAGGTGAGATCTTGATAACAGTACTTTGGAGAATATTAAGTTTTATTCACACTTCCATTTAACTCTTTCTAGCACAGAAATTTAAGTTTCCCCTTTCCTCTCTTTATTAAGGACCCTTTATAATTTTAAAATATTAACAGTTTCATCACCCCTTTGGTGCTCTAAAATGAATCTCAAAGAGAACTCCATCAACTGAAATTTCTTATCTGACTGCAAACTGTTTTCCCCACACAATTTTGCCCAGGGATGCCAGTGGCAGCTGGGGAAGCAGTAAGCTGTATTTTGGCATTACAGACGAGCAGATACCACGTGGATTCTTTTTAAGACCATTACTCACTAAGCCCACGTAAGAAATGGGCTGTTAAGTATGGTCAAAACATTAAAGAAAGAAAAATCCTGAGCTACCCATGATGGATCATAGGAGGCACAAAGCCAGAAAAAGTTACTTCAACGTAAATAAAGGGCTCCTTTACAAAGACAGGATCTGGTTCACAGCAGGCCACAATTACAGTCCATCTGCCCCTCTCCTTTTGCCAACTGTTTCTGAGGAGGTGAATTATCTTACATCTCTCAATAACTGAAGGCCCACTTAAAAACCTTACCAGCGTGATGTCCCTAGAGGCTGCTGCAGCACTCATGTGCAAACTTGGCTGTCTGACAGAACTACTGCAATCTAGTGCTCGGGCAAATGTACCAACGGACCTGAAAGAAATAACAATGGAGCCATTAGCTCTGCATGCAAAGCAAGCATAAGTATCAGCACCCAACCAACATTTTTTGAGATCAGCAGTCTCCACTTCTCGGTAACAAGACTACATGTCTTGGCACTACTTCTGAGCCAGGGACCGCTCCCTTCAGAAGTGGTTTGTTATTATGAATGCTCAACTGTGCTCAGTTTGTAAGACCAAACAGGTTCGGCAGGAGAACAGTGGAGGACTCCAAGATCACAAATGGGCATCCTGAACCATCTCATCCTCTGTCTCTCAACACAAACTTTTGAATTAAGGTTTAAAAGAAAGTGACCACAAGTGACCTTTATGAACAGCCGCCTGAGCAGCACTGCATTGTCCAAAGGTGCATCAATAGATGCCAAGACATGTCAGGAAAGAAAGAATACAGTAGCAATCATTTTCCAATGCTGCAGAAACAGTATTAACTTTCTGACAAAGAATAACGTTGTAAATGTATAAAGCATATAAATACAAATATAAAAGCATATTTCAAGTATAAATAAACTGTGTAAAAGGATAGCAGTTCTCAAATGCTTCCCAATGCCAGCCACTTCTGTTTGCTAGGTCAGAATTCCCAGGCTCCTCATTTTACCCCTAAAGAAATGAGCTGGAGAACTCTAACAGGAACACTGGTTCCAGTAATTCCCACTCCCCTGGCTGCTCGTTGCAGCGCACAGTTGGGAACACTCCTGCACAGTGAACTGGACCTGAACCCCTGTGAGAAACTACAGAAAAAACAAAAAAATTACTACTCCCCCCCCCACCCCCACTCTGCTCCCTTCCCCAGACTAGCTGACTAGCTAAGTGCATAGAAGAAAAAAAGGTAAATACTTAGGCAGTAATCCATCAAATACATGATTTTGGTCAGAAGCCAAAGCCGCCCCCGCAAGGCTTTGGTGCATTCACACTTCACCCTCTTCCCAGCCTCCTACTCACTCATCCTTGTCCCAGCTTCACAGCTCCCCTGCTTCCCGAACTGATACTTTATTTTTTTTGTGGTACCTAATTAGAAACTGGATCACTCTGCTGATTCTGTGTAGAAGCAATCTTTATATGGATCTTTCCAGCAAAACAAGCAGGTAGCAGAAAACAGCAAGAAAAACTAGAGGCAGCTCATCAATTCTGTGAAAGTTAGCTCACCAAAGCAGCTTTTTGTTATGGGTCCCATAAGCAGTAGGAATACCCTTTGCTGGAGATATCCCAGCTATCTCCATCTCTTCTCCCACGTCACCAGTAGAGATTATCCTCTCCCTGCTTTCAGCCATTTCCCTGTGTGCATTTCATTACGGGCTGCTCCAAAAGTAATGCTCCTATTCTATTACATTGATCCACAATGCCAGAGGCCAACAGAAAGAACACCGTACGGAAGCTTATCAAGACCTATTGAACCAATACAAAATGGAAGGTGACCATTTCCTGGATGGTACAATCACCAGCAATGAGATGTGGTGTCACCTCTATAAGCTGGAGTCAAAACAGCAGCCCACAGAATGGCAACACATCAACCTCTCATGGAAGAAAACACTGAAGATACAGCACTCAGCAAGTAAAGTTCACTGCCTTTTAGGAAAGGAAAGAGGGGATCCTTCTGGATTTCTGAGAACTCAAAGCATCAGCTCTTACTGCTACATCACAACACTGACTAAGCTGAAGGCTCAAACTTCCAGAGTCAGGCCAGAGAAGAAGACAGCCTTAAGCCAGGCCCCATACCAGTTTGAAGATTGTGGAGCACACTGCCAGTTTTGGCTGGACTGCCCTACCACACCCACCATATAGTCCAGTTTTGGCACCTCCTGACTTCCATCTGTTTGGGCTGAAGAAAGATGGACTGCATAGGCAATTTTTTCCTAGCAACAATGCCATCATAGCAGCTGGGAAACAGCATGTCACCACTGCCAGTGCAGATTTTTATGAGTGTGACATGCAAGCTCTTGTTCATTGCTGGGAAAAAAAAAATAGGCATAGCTAATGGTGGTGACTGCTGAAAAAAACAGCATTTTGGAGCTGGGAATTTGCTCGAACAGCGTTATTGCTCTCTTCGTTGCAGTTTCCATAGAAATAAATAGGAGGCACTACTTACGGAGCAACCTACATAGAACTCATCCTCTGCACATAAATCACTTAGTTCAGCACGTTTGACTTTACTGTTGGCACAAGTCCAGGGAAGCAGCAACACACTGTGTAAATAGCACAGTGAAACTTCAAGAGACCAAACCTTAGAGGGATCCCTTAGTGCAGCCGTAACACCACAGATCTTATGAACCTTAAAGGAAAAACAACCACAAACCCTAGACAACAGAAAGCGATATTTCACTAAGGACTAAAATGTATTAATGGATCTGAACTGTCAGATTTTCATCAATCTGGACAGCAGTTGATGTTTTTCTGCTCTTACCAACCCAGTTTTACTCCTGGCTCCCTGTCACTGGGCCAACCCATCCATGCAGAGGTTTTCAAGCATCCTCAAAAACTGCCTGACTTTCATAGAAACAGCAAGCTTTAGCATCAAAGTACATAGAAAAACAAATTCTGTTGCACGTCTCAACATACAAACTTCTCATCTTGCATACTTAAAACTCTATATTTTAACTCCATTTTCCTCAGCTCTGCCCTTTTTTCTCCCCCAGTGCTGCTTCTACACTGAAACAACACAACCAATGTTGTACCATTCAACATGCTGAAAGCATTTGCTGCTGCTTCATAAATGCACTCTTCTTGCATCGTTCAACAGCTCCAATCAGAATTAAAGTCCCTTCCAGACAAATTCTTACACATGAGCTCTCATGTTATCTCATCAGGATATTTACCTGTCCTATTACCATACCCACCACAGACACAGCAATAACACACCCAGGAACATTCAAGAAAAAAGTTCAACAGTGTGATAACTCAAGAGCTGGGGGGG
>VXAB01002726.1:86801-196080 GCA_013399175.1 Odontophorus gujanensis | reverse complement strand
GGGGGGGGGGGGGGGAGAGAAGGGGAAAACACACCCCCTTCCTCACCATATCTAATAGTAACTTGCTCCAATGACTACAGAAGGTCTAACTTTCCATCTACTCACACCACTCTCCTCCCATGCTTTCACAGTCCTATAAACTCACCTAGAAGACAGAGTTTGAATAGCATTACCTTTCTCTTTCACTGCACATATTCAATTTTAGTACAGCCTTCTATTCAGATAAATGAACAACACTGAAAAGGGTCACACACGTTTAAAAAAAAACCAAACACCGATGGACAGAGATCACCTTGAGTTTAAATAAAAGCATAAAACACACCACTCCCCATCTGTGCACACTTGCAGGGTTTTACTTTATTCATTCTACCTTTTCCTAGTGCCAAGTTTCCAACATCTTAGCTTTTAACTACTACAACTTAACTATTATCGCATGCTGAAACGCGGCTGGATTTGAAAAAGGGATAAAATGGACTCCGTAATGAACTGTCAGGAATTTAGTTGACTGCATGCTCTAAATACTTGCCAAACAACTTGAAAAACCTCAGCAGTTACAGGATAGTTTTATATAAAATAGTTTTTATCATAAGAAAATGATTAACTTTTTGAAAGCGAAAGTGGTAAATCCAAGCAGTTGTTCACGAGGTCATGCAATTCCCAGGAAGGCACATTAACATGTCCATCATTTCAGAACGAAACACATGAATCAAGCAACCAAGTCAGCACTCATACCAGAAGAGGAAAAAGAACACACAAAGAAAGTGCTTAGAAGAGATGCGTTATTAAAATCTTATTCAAAGAAGTGGCAAATTGCTCTTACCGTGCTACCACCAGGAACTGGTCTATCTGCTTGTCTACTAGCGGGTTAAAGGCTTCCCAAACTTTTGTTTCAAGTTTTGACTGATCTCTTCCATCATCCTCACCTGGCAGAAAAACAAGTTAGAAATGCTCAGCGTAGCTGTTCTGAAATAAAATTCTGATTTCGTACCTCACTGTAATCGCTCCGCCAAACCACCTCAGACACTCTGCCTGACAGAGAAGATTTCATTCACCCATTTGGCTGTGACAATTCCAGCTGGACAGACACAGCAACCCAACTCATCCAAATCAGGCTATCAGGTGCTGAAGACCTGATATTGAATGGCACAAGTAATGGGGAACAGAGGGCGTCCTTCCCCAAACCAGCCTTCTCTCTTCAGCCTCCTGCCCAGATTCTCTCTCCTTCTCCTCTACCTCGCAGCATTTCCAAGAGAGCAGGTACACTTCCAGCTGCTGTGAGCAGGCAAAGGGTAGCTGGTTCTGCTGGCACCAGCTGCTTTCTAAGGGGCAAACCACAGCATCAGATTCTCTTGTTTGTATTCTCCAAACCCTACACAAACCAAATATCTTGGGAAAAATACAGGAGCTACTGAGCCTCTTTATTTATTTATTTATTTTTAAACTCTTTTTGAAACATCTGGAGATTGTCCTTCACTGAATTCCCATGTTGGCTGGCTGAAGGAAGAGAATGCCTTTCAAATTAGTTCATCCTCACTTAGGAGGCTAGCCCAGCTGCTGAAAAAATACCACAGACAAATTAAGCAAGAGTCCCGGCCAATTTGTTTGCCTGTTCTAACATTAGCTGAATAGTACCTGCACATCTGCAAAGCTCTGAAGCAGAGTGAGGCACCTCACTGCTTTCACATCTCTGCCTGGGGAGTTTGTCAGAGCCTCTTTTAGCACAGCTCATAACACCAGCTCTCTTAGAAGAACACCGACAGATCAACCTGAGCCCTACACAGGCCTCAGAAAAGAGTTCTTCCACGCAGTGCAGTGCAAGGAGCAGTGTGAAGTTGGTATCTGGTAACTAACAGCCCCTTTTCCTGGCCACGTGCCCTTGTGCTCCTGCTCCAAGATAGAGCAGGGCAAGCAGAGCTCTTGCAATGTGCTCAAGGCAGCAAATTCCTCCTGCCTGCTCTGCAGGTGAGAAGTCTAGGCTGGCAGCCAACAGCAGCAGACGGGCAGGGTGCTCTGAGGAAAAGGCATCCAGCAATAATGGGCAAATTGATGTGGGGAGACAGCATTTAATTGGCAATAATTTGGGAGTGGCTCTTACAGGGAAGCGAGGCTTGATTAAAAACACAAAGGCTTTGCAGATGCGATGGAAATTTGTGCTTCCCATGGAAATTCTGAAATCTCCTAAAATGAGCGCAAGCTCTGAGAGAGCCAATTAATTCAATTAGTTTCAACAACTTTTATGATTTGGACAAACGCCCGCTTAAAGCCTGGTTAGAGACACAACTAATTGTGTGCAGTGGGCAACAGCTTCAGTCCCTAGCAAACCAAGCCAGTGGTGTACACATGACCTGGTGGTAGGAAGCCCTGTCTCCCACACAGGCCACATACATAAAAGTGGCTGCATTGCACACTGCCACTTGACAACTCAAATTATGGAAATTACCCTCTTTTAATAAGTCTGTTATATCTGCCTGGTATCTGTTTCCAACTCGAATTTCTCCTTTGTCAGCGAGTAGAGTCTTTTGTTGAGGATCGTATACTAGTGAATAGAAGAAGAAATCCTAAAAAAATAAAACAAAAAAATAAAGTATTACTGGCATAATTTTTTATCATTTCATATATAGCAGAAAGCTTTTGCACTAACTTTGCTCACCCACTCTACTTGTAGCAAGTAAGAACAAATTACCAGTTCCTTTCTCAGCATTCTCCTAATAAAGATCAGGATGTGGCCTGCCTTGTCTCAGGGACACGCTGCTGACCAACCTGCTTCCCCTCATCACTAAAGATTAAATTGCTGTCTTTCTTCTGCTGCTTATTGGGCAGAGGGAAGCTGATTTGGCAGCAGCAGCAACTAGCTGCAGGTGGTACTACATTAATTTGTTGCTTTCGCTCAAGTAGATGAGAAAAAGGCAAAAAAAATCTGCTTGGCTTCTGTCACCTGGGTAAGCATGAACGATTAAAGCAAGAAGTCATACCAGAATGAAAACGTCCTGCCAGGGTGGAGGAAGAAAACAGCCTCAAGTTTAATCACTTAACTGCACAGGGTAAGTAATTGAACTTTCCTGCAGCAAATATGCTCCATCAAAGGGTAGCATGGGATACAGGGCAGGAAGAGAGCTCCGTTTGGACATCAAGATCTCTAGCCACAGTAACGAGGTCACCAGGAACAGAACAGAAATGCAGGATGTGCCATTTTTCACATCATGTGTTTCCAGCTCCTTTTCCCTTTCCTGCATTTCTGTGTAAATAGCTGGCAACCTGTTTTAGTGCATGTCATTTCAACTCGCCTCATTTTCCCTTTCCCTGTATTTGTATGTGTCATGCAGAAAAAAAATCAGGAAAAATAGCATCTGTTTTAATCTCTGTTCAAGCTTATGAAAAGGTGGCAAGGAAAAGAAAGTCCTCTATCTGCCATAAAAAGCCCCCAAAAGGAGGAATGACACTGAGTTCCCCAAGTAACGAGGTAAACACTCTGAGGACTAGAAATGCAAAGGTGCACTTTGGTTTTGTTTATCCAGCCCTGCACATCACATACATTAATCTAAGGCTGATGCCACAGAGGTAAGGTCTCCCATGTTTTCTTTACACGTGTAAAGCACCCAGCATGCAAGCAATTACGTAATTTTAAGATGTTGAAAATTAGAGCTACCATGTTTAACAAGAGGCAAGGCAGTAACTGGACTGATTCCCCAGCAGAAAACACACCATTTCCCCATGTCCTGCTACAATGCCAGGATGAAAGCCATAGCTAATGTTTGGGAAAACACAGTCCTAACACCCAGGTAAGCGAACTGGAAGGGCTGGGAAGATTTGGTTCTTGACAGAATTGATTTGTAACAGCCTACCAACATAAGGGAGCTTCAGAGTAGAAGACAACTAATTCACACAATAGTTGGGTAAAGAAATCTGGGTTTCTTGCTCCCTGACATACACAAAGATATAAATACTACAATACTGGGGATATACTGGTGCATAAAATAAAACATAGGAAAGCTTCTGTGTTACAGTGTTTTACTTGTTCCACTCCAGAATACCTAACTGTAGGACAAACAACATGCAGTGTAACCCTCATGCTTTTTGGGCACTGCCCAGCAAATACACCAACCAAACGTTGTAGTGCAACAACATGGTGGGCTCCCAAGGAAGACTGGACTGTACAGGTGATTTCTTAGCTCAAACTTTATTGGCCAGGAGAAGTCATTCATTGTGGAAAGCCTTTCTCCTATGGTATTTGACTGAGATGTCCTATTGCTTCTCCTCTATAGATTATCATTATGAATTTAGACATCTAATGGCAATCACTCAGTGGGAAAAAGGGAATGGATAACAAATTTCTTTTTGCTGCTCTTCCCTCGTCCCTTTCTTTGAGGCAGAGACAAGGAAAAGCCAGAGAGAGGGAGGGAACACTTCTCTCCAAAATAAAGAAATGCAGGTCTCTGGTCTATTCTAGCCAAGCAGAGCCTTCCCAACAGATACAAGATGGAAAATTAGGGGCAGATGCAATCTCCAGAAGTAAAACATTGCCACCATCATCACTGTCCGTAGAAACATGAAATTCAGCCCACAAAAATTGCATGCCATTTCTGAAAACACTAAAAAACATCAGTTTAATGCCAATGGAAACAACAGTCCAAGGAGCAGAGCAGATCTTTGCACACTCTAGAGTGAGTGTGGGTCACTGATCACCACCAGGAACGTGAGATTTTTTCAATTTTACCAAGAAATATTCACAACAAAATTACATGGCCCCTCAGGTCTCTCTGTGTTCTTTCTTGCTGTCAAAACTGTGTATGTTGAGTTCATAGCAGTGAAGAAGAAGAAGGGTTTTCTGTTTTAATTCCACATCCCAGGAAACACTCAACATTTGGAAAAAAAATTAAAATGACCTGCCAAGAGTTAAAATTAAACCATGGCTTTCTGCTTCTCCAAACTGTTATACGGACACATATGCTCAGAGCGTCCCTACCCAAGCCCTGAAGCTACCAGCAGCTACAAGCCAAAGCCACCAAGGGCAGAAAAACTGGAAAAAAAGCTCCACAGGAAAGCATAGTACAGAAACAGTGGTTAGTTCATTACAGCCTGCAAACCTACTCCCATGGAGTCAGTTGGGGTGAAGGGAGAAATTTTAGTGTTTTATTTTTAGGGAGTACCAAAAGGAACAAATGCCAGATATCTACCCAGCAGGCAAAATTCACACCATCACATGGATATCTTCCAGCAGTACAGTTCAATAAGTGGTACATACAAGATAAGATTTCCTGCAGAACAGGGAAATCTAGTGCTTTTGCCAGAGTGGTTATGCCCTTCTCTTGATCTCCCTGAGAATTAAAATTAAGTATCCATGGGAAATTCAGGTTCTCAGTTGCCTTTTTCCCCCCTTTTTCCTCCTATTCCTCAACCCTTTCACGAATGTGGTTGTGCCAGGCACAATAAAATCAGCATTGGTCCCTGAACATTGTGCAGCAATCTGTGAGGAGGACAACAGGAAAGAGGAGAAGGATGAAAGCACAGATAATAAAAATGTAGTTTTGCCATGCTTATTATCTCCCTAAAAACTTGTCTGCATGTTTAACCTCCTCCAAGGAAAAGAGCCTCAGGCTCAAAACCTACTTTTAGTGGTCAAAACAGGCAAGTTATCAAACATACAAGAAAACTGTTGGCACATTCCCTGGAATTGCTTTGAAAGCAAAGAGAGAATTAAAAACAGGAAGGGAAAAAAAAAAAAAAAAAAAAAAAAAAAAAAGGAGGAGCAGTTGAAGACAATAGCACCCAGTGCCAGGAACTGACCAGGCAACAAGTATCTCCCCACTGAATCTCTTTACCCTCCACCCCAGCACATTTCTGTTCCTAAGCTTCCAATTCCTTTACCATCTGTCCAAACTAGTTTGCACCATAGCAAAGCACTGTGCTAAGTGACAGGACACATTCAGGGAACTCTTTCATTCTGTGAAATCTCTAAGTGCCTGCTCAGTTTAAAAATAGCCTGCATCACTCATCTTGCATTTTGAGAGTTCAAAAAGATGAAAACAAGAAATCACTTTCTGTCCCTACATCTGCACCTTAGCAATTCCACAATTAGAGGAAGAAAGCCCCCTTCTCCACCAAGCTTCCTACCTGTACGATTGCTGGTAATAAAAATGTTTGGGGAGGTTTGAGAAGGAACATAGCAAAGTTTGGGTGCTGCTAAGTCTAAAACTAATTTCATTTTGATTAACTTTTGTTTTCAAATGGGCATCTCCTAGGCTGCTAGCTGGTAACAAGCATTTCTGAACACAACAGCCCTTGTTTGATGAGCTGCCATTTGGCAGTGCTGAGCAGGCTCGACATGTTTTTGATTTCACATTCCAAAGAGCAGCCTGATATTTAATCTCCATGCTTTGTTTAAAATTCTCTTAAACTAGAGCACTGGGTTAAAATTAATCTTACGTTTGAATAAATACTGAAGAAAAATAAAGATGCATTTAAGTAAGAGAGCCCAGACTGCAACATGCTCCTTCAAACCAAAAAACAACCTGCTTTATTTGCATTTCTTAGAGGACAGTTTAATGACTGTTACTCTACTGCTTTCAATCACAAGATTTCCTCTCCTATGTAACATTTCAAAGTTTTCAAATCCAAATGTGCTCACAGGTGTATTCAAACAATAATACACTGAAATAGTTTATTATTCATTAGCATAAAGTTTAAGAAAAAAAAAAAGTGCTGCTAGTTTCCAAAAGGGAATGTTTCATACTGTCATGTTCCAAGTCTGCCCAGCCCAGCTGGCAGCCAGTGGTTCAGACAATTAAACACATATACATAATAATACAGGATTGTAATTTTTTAAATCACAAAACACCTGAAAAAGTAAAACCCAACAGTGTAAGACAGTTCAGTTGCCAAGTGTTTAGCTGAGGTACCTTTAAGGAGTCAGATTGCTAAAATTTCTGCAGGAGTCAGAAGTTCAGTGACAAGTGGTTTTTCAAGGATCTAAGTGTCTGTGATGGCAAACGAAGGAGTACAAGAAAATAGTTTTAAAAGTGAACTCAAAACACAGGGAACTAAGCACCTCAGAGATCTGAGGTGAGATCAGGCATAAACCACATTGAAATAAACCTGTAAAACTTCAGGAGAAAATTAATATATAGAAAAATAGTTTTCTGGCTTGCTCCCTTTTCTACGGTTATTTCACTTCCCACTCTGTGTAGTCTGGGGGCACAAGCCTCCATCCTGAGCTTTCAGTCTGCCATGCTGACAGGCGAGAAGGGTTCCCTTAACAGAAGAAGGGACAGATTACTGTCACAGCAATGTAAACAACACGCCTGGCCTGCTAGATCCACCAAGTTTCACATCAGAATGAAAATGGTATTGAGCCTAAAGCCTCCCCCTGTCAACACCCAGTATGCTTAGACATGAAAGAACTGTTCTTTTTAGAAAGCTTGCAGAAAGCCACCAAACCTAAATTGTGCCAAAAGAAAGTGTTCAAGCTTGACAATTCACAAAATGGGTCCATACCTCCCGTTCCAGATATGATTTAAGGGATTCTGTCTCATTTAACAGAGTAACGCTGCATTTGCCTCTAAAAAAGAGAAACATATTTTATGAACAAACACACATCTTAAATGCTCGTGTGATTCACAAGATGGTACTACTGAAGCTGCACACAAATTTAATAATACACTGAAGAGCACTTGAATAACAGTGACATTTGGCTCTGAACAAAAAGCACAGCAAGAAAATGGCTGTTACCTAATGTGTGTGGCTGGCAGAGATTCGAGCTGTCGCGAGAGAAATAACTCACGATGTCGTAACTGATGCTTCTGTTTCTCTGGCAAGTCAACCATTTCAGGGTTTTCCATCTCTTCTTCCATTTCTCCTGGTTACAAAGAGACAAAACAACCATTAAGAACATGGTGAGAGTATGGATTCTGGGCCAACCAGAAAGAGCAGCTCCAAAACCTTCGCTAGATAATAAACACACACAAGGTGAAATCTAACTTTGAACCCTCACGTTTCACCCAACGAAACAGTCAGATAATCAGATATCAGATAGTACAGATGCTTTAAGTTGTGTCTGTAATGAACAGTGCTTATCACCACCAGAATGAAAGCAGCCCAGGTCCATGCTTGCAGTGGCCCACGAAGCTGTGGTCACAGATCTGCTGCCGACGAACAAGAGAGCTCTGCCCAAAGCCCATCTGTCCCCATAGCACTGGCTGCACTGGGAAGGAGCTGACGCATGATGAATGAGGCAGGGAAAGCAAAATCTTCATGCCAGGTGTCAGCTATCATGCACCCTACTCCTCTTCCAGTGTATCACAGTTGCACACTGCCCCATCCTGCCTTCAACAGCTTCTGAAAGAAATGCCTACTGGAAAGGCCAGTTTAGCTGTCGAGCGTATTTCACTCTCTTCACCCTAACCACAGGCAATAGATCAGAGTCACAAGATGAACTGGAACAAGACCAAGTGCCCAAGGCCAGCCTTGTGAGCAGCCCTCCCCTGCTGCAGCTCACACTCTGCTGCCACACAAAGCCTGCCTCAGCCTGGAGCCAGGATCCACCACTGAAAGCTTCCAGCCACGCTATCTCCATCCAACCAGTTTTAAATGAATGCCAAAGTAAATACATGAAATCACACCCATACAGATACACAGCTGATCCAAAACATCTCAAGGCATTGTTCTTGCTAGAAGTAAATTATTGTCGTGTTTTGAGTTCATTAGCAAGCATCCTGTCAATCACACGAGACAAAACTACACAAGATAAAGCACTCCACGAAAACCAAAAGCTCCATGATGAAGGACTGCAAAACAAAACAGCACACCTCCTTCCCTGCAAACTGAAGGCAGTCACTGCGATGTCCAAAACCGAGGCAAAGTTTCCCAGACTCGAGCTGAACGAGCTGTAACGTCTCACACCCCAACAGCAGAGCTCTGATTTCCCTGCTGCTGTGCTCTCAAGGAGCAGACCTACGCCTGCAGCTGAATTCAACACTTGTTGCCAAGAAACATTTCTAGTCAGAAACGCATGCAGGAGCAGTTGTGATTCATATACTCTGAAGATTAGTTACCTCTAATCCTCATTGCTAGCCCCAAAGAAAGCAAACAGAAAGCAGAGAGCGCCATTTTACAGAACACTGAAGTTGCATTTAAATCGCCCACCATTATGCCAAAGGGGGTGACAAAAAAAAAAAACAATGATATAGCTTACAAATTCCCCACGACTTATCACTCTGTTTTACTGTCCTGGAAAAGAGACCTGTGGTTTATAAGCCCTTCAGGTAAGCTGCTCCAGCGATGAAGGGAAAAAACAGCGTAATTAAACCCAACTGCAACACGCAACAGCTATTATAACCACATGAGCTGCTCAGCATACAGCAGCACGCATTACAATTTAGTATTTGTCTACACACTGGAGCACAGAATCTACATTTGTGCCCCAGTTTCACAGTTCTGGGATTTATTTACTGAAGTGGGTTCTGTTTGAGCTGAAAATTAATACCGTGGCTGCTGCTCTACACTATAAATATACCAGAAGCGACCCACAAACAAGTCAGCAAGTTACCAGCTTGCCTGCCCAAAAACTGATGGAAAAGGCATTAATGCCTGCACTTAGGAGAGGTTTTGGAGAAACAAGAGTATGCACAGTATAATGCAGGAAAAACACTAAGGAGCAGCTTAATACTTTAATACACATAAAATCTTCAGTATATTCAGTGGCCGAGAGCTTTCAAAAATTATATTAAAGAATTATATTGAGGACTATGTGCTAGTCTTATCTATGAAGAAAATGAAAGCACCCAGAAAAACCAAAATGGGACTAATGCAGCCTAAGGACAAGCACAACACATCTGCACCTCAACCTCCTACAGCCTGCTCTCAGAGCAAGGCAGACTTAAGGCTTAAGAATGGCAGCCCCTGAAAGATAAGGACAGTAGTCTTAGAAATAAATAGTAATAACAATACTAAACTCCTTTCAGGAGCACTTGCCCACATTTATGGCAGTACTGTGGAGTAAGTGATGAGAACACAGTAGGTGCAGTATATTGGGATTTCAACGATCTCGTAAAGCTTTGCTTCAAAATTAATCTCTCTGCTTGATAGATGCACTCATGTGGATTTAAAACTAAACATTTAGTCTTAACATAAGCAGTAATATTTCAGCTATGCAAAAGTAGCCAGTGGAATGCTGCAAGGAGTGCATTAGATTAAGCATTATTTGATATCTGACTACAGAATCATTAATAGCACATTAAGAAAAGCTTGACAGTGACACAGTGGAAGCAGGAGACAGGCAGATTGGACACGAACAGCAAGACTCACATGAAAGCTAACATATATGGGGGAAAATAATTAGAAAAAGTAAACTGAGTTGGCAGGAGAAGCCCAAGAGGCAGAAATCGTAATTTAAAACAACCAGATATATGAGATGTGAAATTAAACATCAATATTTGCTAGACACTACAAAGAAGAGCAACTTGATACAGATCTGACTGGGCTCTCCACTTTGTTCTCTTTGTTCCTCTCTGTTGTACTGAGGAGCATGGTTTAATGGGAAATACTGGTGAGAGATGGACGGTTGGACTGCATGGTCTTGGAGGTGTTTTCCTTGGTGATCGTATGATTCTAATTAGTTAGCATGGCATCACTACATTTGAAATGTAAATAGGAAGACCCCAGGATCGTTTCTAATGGTCTACACTAGAACCTCATTTAATTTACTCCCCACCAAAACCCAGGTACTGACTCATGGCTACAAAAACGTGGTGGAATTTTCAATAAGTGGAGCTCCTTACATCTT
The DNA here is from genome assembly GCA_013399175.1 of Odontophorus gujanensis. Taxonomy (NCBI): domain Eukaryota; kingdom Metazoa; phylum Chordata; class Aves; order Galliformes; family Odontophoridae; genus Odontophorus; species Odontophorus gujanensis. Next base: position 185,303 of record VXAB01002726.1, on the reverse strand, counting down.
GACAGTTCAGGAGGAGTCTGTCACAGTACCAAGCAAACACCTCACGATCCCATCCAAGACTTATCGTGATCATCTCCCTCAGCCGTGGTCAACATTGTGGGAAGAGACAGCACAAATGGGCACTGTTTTTGACACTGCACTCCTTCCCCACCACACCAGCGCTGGAAGAGAAAATCTCAACAGCAGGGCCAGAAAATGTCCACGCATAGATTAAGGAACTTGGCTCATTTTAAAACCACACGTGTGGGTTAGGGACAAAATGGGGGTAGAGGGAGTAAGATGGCCAGGAACTCATCAGTAAAGCTGTCACCAAACTGTGTTTGCAGTGGCTGGTGTTATCTAAAAATACTCAGCGGACCCCTAACACTTTGGGCACACGGCTCTCACGCAGCTCACGGACTGATTGAGTAATGACACCTCATCACCGAGAGAAGTTTATTTTTAGAAGATTGAGCACGTTGAAAAGCACGTTGCCACACACGCCTGGCACCCAAACATCAGCTGATGAAAGCTCACCACAAAGCCGCCAAGCGCTGCCCGTGCCACTCGGCTCGCGCCAACTACGCCGCTCTCCAACTGCTAACCTCGTGGTTTCACAATCAGGACAAATATTTTGAATGAAGTGAAAGAACTGTTGCTGCAACATGGAGCGCACGTAACCGGAGCCAGCTGGGGTGGGTGGTGAGGAGGGAGGACAGGAGGGCCCGTTCCTGCTGTTAGAAATAATTACTTAATTATAGAAGAAACTACGGGGAGAAAATACAGTCACAGCATCCAATTGTGGCACGAGGAATAAACAATAAAATACAGAGCATGGTTCCCTTCTATCAGGATCTGCCTGTAATTTTGTCTGCGTGCAGTATTCCACCTACGAGCACTACAAAGTCTTTACATTAAAACATTAAACAGACTCCTACTGGTGAAGCAGGTTCATTTCAGAATCAGGCAGAGAAATTCACGGGAATAATTTGCGAGGTGATTAAAGAGGCTTATGAATAGAAAGTGCCAGCAATGTATGGAAGCCGTTACAAGGCTGAAAGATTTATAGGACAGCCCAGACTAGTTTGGTACCATGTGATAAAAATAGTAAGATCACAGATCAAATCTCAGAACCCGGTTGCATACATCAGGTACTCATTTACAATCGCAAACTACAGAACAAGCTGCTTCCTATTTGTTTCTCCTCTTCATAAGGAGCTTTGAGAAAATACTGCATCACTCAGATTTTGAAATACCTCATGGGTTCTACAGTTAAAGCACAGGAACATAATTTCCTATTAAAAAAACCAGCTTTACAACACTCCTTTCACAATCCCACCCCTTTCTTTCCTGCACTGAGAGAAGTACTACAAAATATATATATATATTCCCACTGTTTGGTTCTCTCACTGCACTGATCCCAACAGTAGGCCTAAAATGAAGGCATCTTCACCTAAGACTGCAAATCTAGAAATGTCTGCAGTCAGAAAGCTCCATTAATCAGCTGAACAAAGGCAGTTAAATAAGCAGCGATGCAGACACGTACATCTACTGCAAATGCATCAAAATGAGGCAACAGGAGACCTCACGGAAGCAAACTCAGTGACAGCCTTGAGTTTCCCTACTAGAATACATCCACAAAATTTCATTTCATTATATCACACGGGATGTAATTTTTTTTTGGAGTAAAGAACCGCTGTCCAAAAAACATCATTTCACTCTCTTCTCCCTCCTGAGGAAGAACAGAATCCACGCAACAGCACATCTGTGTAAATGGAAGACATTTAGTAGAAATCTTATTTTGCACCAGAAGGAAAAACTGCAGTTACTGACAGAGTTTACAGGAAGAGGGAGCCCCAGAAACTCTTATTGCTGGGCTTATTCCATAGAACATTCTGCCTTTCAAACAGATAATAGAAATGAACAATGAATTATTTGTTTACATTAAAAAAACCTTCATCTTCTATCACTACAAGAAGCTGAAAGCACTGAGATGAGTTGAAAGGAAGGTTTCTCATTTTCAGCCTCAGACATGCATGTCTTTGAGTCATTCCTACCTGCTTCCTGTACTAAATCTAGCCAAGTGAGACACAGATGAAGGAATCAATAGTCACGTTGTTCAAGGCGAAGCTCCTAGGAAGCTTTCAGTGTTCTTGGATAAAATGAATAGAGCTGCACTGAAGAGATATCAGCAAAGCTTTGCCTGCTGCCACAGTTCTGCAGCACAGCTACATCTCAACATAATGCCACATGACTTTTCCCAGTGTACAGTTAAACTAGTGCAATAGATGGATTTATCTGGACTTGAATATAGGAGAGAAAAGATTTAAATTTACCAAAAGAGGGCTAGTTCGGGTGCATTGTTCCCCAACAGCCTACAGTGCTGGGAACACCTGCAGACACTACACTGTTACAACTAAATAGCACATTTAATGAATCCCCACACAACCCAGCCAGATCTGCACTACATACACATCACAGTCTATTCATGCATCTATTATGAAGCACGTTAAAAGACAAAGGTACTCGGCAGCCAAATCATAATTCTGACATGCCCAGATCTCATTGGTTATTCTTCCTTATCTGTGTGTCCACAGGAGAGCCTAGAAATAAAAGGACTGATAAGGCTGCCCATACTTCTTGCTCAATTTTAGCAATCTGAACAGTTCATCTCACAGACTCCATTATTTACAATCACAACCAATTTATTAACTGTGCCCTGCTTACATCCTCCCCACATTTTCAACATGTTTGTTTTGGCACCAGTTTAATTAATGCTGAGTCCATTAACCAGCAAGGACGAGGCAGGAGGGATGCTGAACTGGCAGAGGAAGGTGTAATGAATGTAAATCTAATTCTCACTGGCAACTACAGTGGAGTCAAACAGGTTGCAAGGACCCTAAATAAAGTGTCCAACATCATGTGATACGTTACACTGCTTCTCTCCCAGAAATGGGATGGATACTCCTTCTGAAAGCTGAGGAATGCACCATGCTGTTCCCTTCCCAAGTCCAGGATGTACAAATCTACAGCAGCTTCTCAGTTATCTCACGTTCATTTCTCTTGCTGTTGTTAGTTCATTTTTGAATTGAATGTCCTTGCTACATCTCACCTTAAGAGGTTTACATGGGGAAACATACGAACTATACACACAACTACTTTAGTATGCGTGTCAGCATTTTCAAACTACTTCTGTAATTGAAGAGCTGGGACATTAAGTTTTTGTTTAGAAATAAACTTCCATCTCTGCCCAGCTGCCTCGCATCTCTCATCTTGACAGAATACACAGCAACAGAAATTAACACAGTGCTCTGTAAAATAATAAAGCCAATTCATACATGAAAAGGATGCCAAGCTAAGGTAGCAGGAACAATCCTCTGAATTGCATTATCACAACATTATAGACAGTACTCTAAGAAAAAAGTTCTAAATAATCAAATCTCAAGCCTAGACATTGTTCTCTTCCTAACAAAAGGAGCTGAGCTATCCAAAGTAGAGATGGAATGTCTGAAAACTCAGTGCTTTAAAATGTATTTACTCAGCATGCTCAGAGGAAATCTGTGTCAGCTCAAAAAAAAAATATTACTAACATTGAAATTTAAAGACAACTCCTGCTAGCCAATTTTCAAGTTGGCCACGTTCCAAAGGCTGATTTCCTACCATCAGGTCACGTGACTTACTCTTCAAAGCAAAGTGGGGTTTTTTTGTATTATTGTTGTTTTGCTATCCAAACAACTCCTGGAGAAGTAATACAAGTTAAGAATAATTTTTGTCTTATTCCAAAATGGAATCCACTTTCACGAAGCCAATAAGATGGCTTTGTTCAGTCCCAACTGATTGGATTCAGCCCCAACCTTCTGTTCCTCCCACCGCAGTAACCGAGGTTTTAAGGAAGTATGGTAGGGAAAAAGAAGTCAGCCAAACCAGAATGCAATTTGCTTAAGATGAACGCAGGGAAATTACATTTTAAAATAAGAGTACTTGCAGATGCAACAGAATTCTACCTAAGGTTGGAAATTTTGCACAGAAGCAATACTGTGCAAGACAAAACAAACAAGCTTACTTGCGTGTTTATCTGCCAGTACAATAAGTGTGCTTGATATGTCTCTTCTTCTGTAGAAACACACCACCTTTGCCTCCACATTCCCATTGGCGGTCTGAAACAGAAAAAAAATTGAGCACAATTCAAAACCTGAACTGCACCGAAATAGAACACTTCAGAAACTGTCAGGAATTTTGCCACAGGGCTGCACAGATCACCTCTCAGCACCCTCCAGCTGGGCAGACTATTAGAAACACTCTCCTCAGCATGATCCATTCTAGAATAGGGAAGTGAGGGCGGCCTTTTCCTCCTAACCATTTCTGCAGGATTGCCATTTTAAGCAGCTACGTTTTTTTTAAGGGGTGACAAGTCACTTACCTGAAGTTTTCAGATGCAATGCCTGCATTTAGCAGAAGCAAAAGGGTTTTAAAACCCTAACGAGAATCACTGTGAACCACAGCAACAGGATTGAGGTTCAGGCTGCTGTCCAAACTCAGCAGGACAGCACAAAAGCAAGAAAGAACCCAGTCCTTACTGCTCTCAAAAAACGACTTCCATAGGTTTCCTTTCCCTGACAGTGTTGCTGAGATAAAGGATGACCAACACAATCATTCCAAAAGGAGAACAAAGGAAGCTGCATCCTGCAACAGACCGTACACCTGTAACATTATACAAAGAAGTTTAAAAAAAACCCTAAATGGTTGAAACATTTAACTCTAAAAACAAGATGGGTGATGATATTCTTGTTAAGATGATAGCTGCTGAACTGTGGAACTGGCTTTAGGCAAAGTCTAAAGGAAGCACACCTACTGGTTTGTAACAGACCCAGCCAACCTATTGTTTCTCAAATAAACCAATAAATAATGAAAACTCAACATAAAAGAGTTGTATCCTGCTACTGAAAAGTCCTTGAAAATCAGAACGATGGCACACAGATAAGAAACCAGAACACTGAGATAAGAATTCACCTCCTGGAAGCCTTCAAAATAAAAAGATAGTGGACCAGCAATCTGACCACAAGGAAAAAGAAAAGCAGAACTGAAATACACGCTTGCTGCTAACATGCAAATAGAGGAAAAGGTTGCTCTCTTATTATAAAAGACATACATAGAAGAAAAAAAGATGACAGATAATACATATATGTGTATTTTCACTCACATCCTACCAGTTTTTGTACAGAGCACGTAGAATTTCTGATAATAAACCAGAACTCTTGAATTGTGATGAAATACAAACGCAGGAGTCACACTGTAGCTGTATGTTAACAAAATAGAGTTATCCATTCCAGTTAGTCACCTAGGTTTTCTTGATACTCAGTGAAAACAACAGAAACTCAAGTTGCTGTTCATTTCAACCTGAAAGACCCAAGCCAAAGAGCAGAACAGGGAAACCACAACTCAGGCAGGAGTTGCACCAAGATGAGACATGAAGGGTGAAAGTACCATGTGTTCTTTTGTCGTGGGAGAGGTAAAAAGAATGAGGAAAAAAAAGAAAAAAAGAGAAATAAAGGCATTAGAGGACACAAGAAACCTCCACACACTTTCCTACAAAGTGAAGAACAAATCTGCAGCCCATAACATGGAAGACAGCCACAGGTAGCACATTGCTATGGATCCACGGGGAACGTGTAAAGGAAGTTCTTATTATTTCCTTAATGGAAAACAATCTACACTGAAAAGAAGGATGCCTTAAACTTCAGGTTCTTTGTCACATTGATGCATTTTCTCTTCCAAATAACTGTTTCAGGAAGGCATGTTTACCCATCACTGATGAAAATGCCCTATTTTTAGTCAGTTAATTTAAATTCACCACAAAAACAGCAACACTACACTCCTGTGAAATATACTCCGGTATTAAGCCTCAAAACGGCATGCTTAGGTCACAGTTGGTGCCTTCAGAACAGCACTTCCTCCTCAAATAGGTAAAATTTCAGCATCAAAGACTTCTAGCAGGCTTCCCACATCCAACTCATCACACCTGCTTTTTAGATCCAATGGAATCAGGCAAATGAAGTAACACAAAGGATGAATCGAGAAGACAAAAATCTGAAGAAGCAGATAATGGCTCCAACTCTTCCTGTTGAGTGAGTCTCCTTCAAGAAACATCAAATGACAAAGCTCTCCATCCTCTGCCAAAGCTGTTACTTATTACATAGCACATGATCATGGCACACAGTGGAAGCAAGCTGGAACCTTCTGCCCTAAGGGTGGGTACAATCACCTTGAGAATGACCGACAGCTGATGCTCTGTCCTTTCCCATCAAGGGAGAACAATCTAGCAGGTCTGAAAGCATTCCACAGAGTGATCACAACAAAAGTATTATTAAGTTACTAATTACCAGAGATTTGTTTTAATCAAACCAAACAGATCACCAGTCCAATTCAAAACAAAGCCTCGATGGCAAAGATTGCTTACCTTATTGAGTTCTTCTATTCTTCGTATCAAATATGGGTTACTTGATGAATTTTCAAAGTAGACGTAATCTGACAAAAAGAAGAAAGATTCTTTAAAATATGAGCTGCTAAAAACCAAATGAAACCCCCACGTATTGAGCTGTTCAAGACACCGTGCCAAACTCATTTCTTGACACAAGCAGAAGCTCCCACCAAGTCCCTGATTTTGAGCACAGAAATACAAAATCTGTGCCATGCACTAGTGCAAACTGAAGGTCAGAAACTGCTTTTCCAAAGAAACAGAGCTCTACTGCCTGCCTCTACAATGACCAACTTCTTTTTCCCTCTATCAGATCATTTCACTTGGCCTGCAGACACAGCTGCCAGCCTGAGCCAAGGAAACCAGCTCACCTCAGCTCCCCACTGCAGCCACCCTTGAAGTGTTGGCCTGCTGCAGTTCTCTCATGCATTCAGACCTGAGAAGATTCCTTCAAAGATAACACCAGCAAATTTCAGACCATTTCCTCTCAGATGTCCCAGTATTCAATGAAAAACACCCACAGCCTCCCCAGGCTTGACTAAGTTTATCCTCTAAAAGGATAAACTAAAAGGATCCCCCCCACTGCTAAGTGGGTGCTTGGCCATGCCAGCCCTTTGCAAAGGGAGACAACTGTTTAAAAGCTTTAAGCTTTCTAAAATGCAAAGCCATGGTGGCCCACAGGCAACCTCCCACCTCCTCAAGGGGCAGTCAGCCCAGCAGAGAGAGGATGGGACAGAAACTGAATTAACAAGCCTCTACATAACAGGAAGACACTCACATCTTGAGTCCTACCACAGAACAGGAAGGAAAGAGTGCTCTGGAAAAGAAAAAAAAGTCTAACAACAGAAAAGCAGAGGCTGATAAAGAGCAAAGCAACACGTGACCGCCATTAGCAGCATCACTCCTGTGTGTTATAGAGCTCTCCATCACCAGACTGAAGCAGTGACCAAGGAGTGGGACTGCAGCATGAGGTAGTAAGTAAGGACCCTCACGCATTGGCCATAAAGAAGATCTTTCTTCCCCTCTTGCTTATGCTGTTATAAATCAGAAGTACCCACATCCCTAAAACCACTCCAAAAGCTTCTCTCCAGATGGGAACACACACAGTGTACTGAAAAGCAAAGTTATTACACTGATACTGGACTGCCAAGCTAGGATATGACCCAGAGACCACAGAAGCTGGAAATATTCCACAAAGACAGCTCTCAATTAGCAATAAATACACCTGACCTCATGCTCACACACACTTATAAGACATGACCCCAACACTGCTTGCTTCATGTCCACATGGGTCCAAGGAGAAGAAAATAAGGAGGGGGTACTGCAGGAGAACACACACTGCCTAGAGGTCGTATATTTATAAGATTAGCTGTGTCTGAGCTACCTCATAACCTTACACGCTTTTAGGCGATCAAGTTGCAAAAATGCCCCAAAGTATTTTTATCCTTCCCAACCCGCATTCGCCTTGGAGGCTGTGCATGCTTCCTGAGTTTCTTTAGGTAATTTCCAGTTGACAAATTACTTGGCAGCCTGGGCCTGAAGCAGACAATCACTTTGCATTTTGGGTAGCACAACCCATCCCCATGCCTGTCTCAGGCTGCTCCCTCCCAGGGAGCCATCACCTGAGGAAGCATTTGGTTACAGAACAGGAACAGTTTCAGAAGTGAAACCCTTCGCAGCACAGTGCTGTCCTTACCGGAAGGGCAGAGCTGAAAGACCTGCTTCTGCCACCGGAAGGATTAGGAGACCCAATGCACCCAGCAGCATGCAGGAACCAGATGATCTACAACAAATTACATGTACAGGAAATCCTCACCAACGATGTGGTTTTCCAGTTAAGTAAAACGCTTGTCTCTCCCACCTGGGCAGTCCTGAGCCTATAGGGATTCACTGGGAAGACAACGTCCTCAATATTAAACATGCCAGCTTATCACCCCTGTGCCAAGCACTCCGGTGGTGAGCAAGTGTGCAGCCTCTCCTGATCCTATCTGCTCTGACAACATACTGTAAAGCACCTAAAAATGACTTTGAGGATGTGTGTATATGGGGATACATGGCATGCTTGGCTCAGCTTCCCCTTCTCCACGAAAGGCCGTGACTTAAAAGAAAGCTGAAGCTGCTGAGGATACCAGGCAGGATACGCACAAGGAAAGGGCAGCTGGGCTTCGTTTAGTGAAATAAAGGCTCTACACCACCACAATCACATTCCAGGCACGCATCCCTGGACACACACATGCACAAGCAGCTCAAGATTGCTTTGTCCTAAAGGAAGCTGAGCCTCACGTATTCACAACGCAAGGCAGAAGTCCATGTTCTCAGTTTCACACTAACTTCTCCTCTGTCTTCAGCAGTAAAACAGAGCACGATGCCATCCCAGGCTCCAGCAGTGAGGAGACATGGCTAATTCACCCATGCCAAGGTACGTGTTACCAAGGCCCCAGGAAACACACACCTGCACAAGGATGGGCAGAAGCTAGCAAGCAGTGCAAACACAAAGGCCGTGCCTGTGCTTTAATGCAGAGCCAGGTGGCTCTGCCCCATGTTTACTAACTCATCTTCTTGTGAGTTGAAGCAAATGCAAGTTGTAGAGACACTCAACATCCTTACTCCTGCACAGAACTGCTTGCTGTTCACAACACAAGGCAGATCCGTGGAGAAACAACAGGACAGCAACCTGCTGCAGTGGTGAGAAGAGGACAGGGTGTCAGTGGGACTTCACAGGGCACTTTGGTAAGAACTACACCACATCCAGGTAACTGCAGTTTGGGGTGCTGGCTGCAGGTCTGGTCCAGAAGCCAAGAGAACACCCTGCTCCACCGTGATTCTCCTTGCTAAGGACAGAGAGGAAAAAGCATTTTTCTGAAGGATAGTTCAGCAGTACAGAGGGTCAGAGGAAATGAGAGTTGTCACATTCCTTGCAAGCACCCCAAGAGCTAAAACAGCAACCTTCGAGGTCCTCAGACACCAAGCCTGGTATCACCCTCCTGGAGATGTTCAAGGCCCATCTGGATGCTCACCTGTACAACCTGGTCTAGGGAGCTGCTTTGGCAGGGAGGTTGGGCTAGGTGATCTCTAGAGGTCCCCTCCAACCCCTGCAGTTCTGTGATACACAACACAGACCCAGAACGAACTGCTACCACAGCTTTGCAGATGTTCCTTCAAACAAAACTGCCAGAGGCAGGAGAAGCTTACATGTTCTCTTTTGCTTGTAAACTCACTTTAAAGCTGCCAGCTAACTTCTCCTTGCTAAAGCTAACCTCGTTCATCAATGACAAGCCAAGGCTATCTCAAGAACACTTCCTTCTTCCTAAAGACTGCCTTCTCTGTTGTGTCAGGTCAGGTCTCATCTGCCTCCAGAGTTCCTACATAAACACCAGCATTTCCCACGGACGCCTGAAGTTGGCTTTGTGAGGCAAAGTAAGTAAATCAGAAGCCATTAGGCTCTTCTCCTTACACACTGATCTCTTTGTTGAGATACAAGTAGTTCCAGTGCACCTCAAGGCACAAAATCGAGTGGGATCCATTATAAATCTTCCCTTGAAAGACCAGCGTGGGACAAATGAGGAGCTGTGGCATCTTCTGAAGTTTCTCTTCAGCTTTACTGCCCAATTGGTGAAAGGTTACCAGAGATACCCAGAGCTTATTTTGTCATGCTGAACATCCAGCGCTGCTTCTGAGGATCCTGCAAACTGCCACGCTGCATATCCTACCGGACAACACGAGGAACTTGCTATCTGCTGCTGGGAATAAATTACACTTTTCATCTAAGAACAAGGATTTGATTCCTTTTGAACCTTGGTGTAAGAAAAATTCCTTTAGAAATAAGTTTGCTGTGGTTTTTTAACATGCAAGTCTCCTTGATGCCTTTTCCTACCGAAGCGCTTTCTTACACATTAAACAGTTACAGTGGAAACTCATTAGTTCTTGTTAACAACACAGTCCAACAGACCAAATTTGGCTTCCCAAGTTGAGAGGAGGAATCAAATGGGACTTGAAAACATGCTTTGAAGCAGGGCTTCTTTGCATGTGAGCACTGCAGCAGCCATCTCCGACATAGGGGAGACCCAGAGCTGCTTTATCTCACAGCAACACCTTTCTCAGCTGTTCCAGCTACCTGACTTCCAGCAGAAGCTCGGGCAGCACGGTTAGACTGAACAAACCAGTTCGAAAGCTGCAAGGATGAACACTGATTGTTATTATCTTTGCTGGTGATTTAACACCTCTGATCACCAAGCCCACCCTCAGCTCAAGCTACCTTAAAAAATTCAGCTTCAGCTCCACATTAACAAAGCAAAGAGAACCCAAACCCAGAGAAGACAGCTTACCCCTGATAAGGAATACAGAGCCATGAGCAGCACTTCCAGTAATGCCTCCTGCAGTGCATAATATCTACACACTGATAGTAAAGAAAGGGACGGGAGAGGGTTTACACACACGCCTTCGTTAATGTATGGATTGCATGCTGCAGGTCTGGCATCAGAGATGTGCTTCTGTGCAAGATATCTTTATGGCTCTGCACCTCTGCTCTCTACCAGGAAAAGACAGAAAGTTATTACTGACATCATGATGATGTCAGGAGGACAGATTTGGTCGCCTGCCAGCAGCTCCAGGCAGCACTGTGGGTGCCAGCAGCCATGAGCAGGAGCATGGATGCCACGAGCCTGGATTCCAGGTCATGGTATGTAAGCACACAGGGACAGGCCAAAGCTGGTCCCCATGGGATGCACTAATGACACCCTACAATAGCAGGGTGGTGATGTCATGCTGCCGCTCTTAAAAACTTTGGGGTGGGTTACTCCAAAAGGAGATGCACCCACAGCAGACAGTTACACCAAGAGCAGGTGGAACTGGGGCAGCCCGGCCAGGAGCACCAAACAGGCAGTGTCAAGGAGAACCTTGGTGCCCATGCCTGGCACCACAGGGCCACGGTCTCACTTAACGCTTGCTGGCCACATTTAACACCTTGAGGCGTGCCTGACTCACCTACAGTCAGGCACACCACTCAAGCACAACTTAGGCACACTACAGACTCAACAATCATAATGCTGTGGCGCAGCACAGTCCCAAGCAAGAGGGCAACCCTTAGAAGTCAGGAATACATGCAAAGCTTCCCATCTAAAGGTGGAAATGGATATCTGCCTCAGCAGAAGGGCTGGCTTCGGCAGCTCTGCCCATATTCCTAGCCCTCCCACTGCACCCCTTCAGCTGTTCACACAGTCCCACAGGGATCCACATTGGGTTCCTGCTCAGACTTAAAATACTCCCAGAAAACCACATCGGGCGACGAGGAGGAGGAAAGGTGCAAGGGTTGCAGTTCCTGCGAGCAGCGCAAGATGGAAACACGAGAAACATAAAGCTGTCATTGCACTGCGTTAAGGGAATGCCACAGCAGCACAGACCTGCAGCACGGCTCCGTCGGGCACCACAACACTGAACTGCAGCTGAACTCCTGGGGAAGGCACGGAGCAGGAGCCGAGCAAGCAGCAGATGGCACCTCCTGCATGGGGAGGACGTGCACACAGCTGCCAACCACCACGTGCTTAACGCCGGCCTCTGTCACAGAAGTGCAACCCACAGCGTTTCACAACCAGGCCAAAAGCCATCAGCACACACTTCCAGGAGCGGTATCGATCTCAATATGCAGGCTGCTGTTGGCAGCAGCTGGGGCTGCAGGTCACGCACACGACCCGCTAACCGCGAGGCCGACGGCAGATTATCTCTTGGATGTTCTTCCCGCAATGGAAACGCACAAATCCGTCGGGGATTTGGAGTGCACACGCAACTTGAGCGCGCAGCCATTCACGGGAGCCACCAGCACCAGAGGTCAGCAGCAATCCGACAACGCAGCCTCCAGGCTCACGACAGAAACGGCCACATCCATCCACCCGTGGGGCTCGGCAGCACACCCAAGCAAGGCTTCATCCACAACTACAGCACCCGAGCACAGTAACTGGCCGTCGGCCAACACCTTGCCCTCTGCCTGCGGAGGTTACAGAGCAAAGCCTGCACGCCGTTCCCGAGCACACGGAGGTGCCTGACACCAGCCACAATGGCTACAGCATGCCCAAGCAATGGGACTCCCAGCAGGGATGAAGGCTGGCTCTGTAGGCACAGCAGTCAGCAGGCTGGCTGCCACTATCAGCATCCATCTGATTGACACAGATGATGGAAGCTTTCTGGGGATGGGATGGCACTCTCTGAGTGTTTGGGGAACTGTTAGAAACGTGGCACACACCGGAGGGCAGGGCTGCTACTCCTGCTTGGAGGAACTTCAGCAGGCTGGGAAAAGGGATGCCAAGATCATCATGAAGTTCACCTCAGGCCAAGGGAAGCCTGCATGTGGGATGGGGGACTGCCTGCAGGAGCACAGGCTGACTACAGAGTGGCTCTGCAGAAAGACACCTGGAAAAACAAGTGCCCAAGTGTCAGCACGCACTCTCACAGCAGAGCTGGTCAGCACTACTCACCACGGCCTCAGGAGCACAGAGGAGCTGGGTCCTGCCCACTGCTCAGTACTGGCAGCACCACAACACCTACGTTGGGTGCAGGGCTCCCCAGCACAAGGATGGGTTTGTTTGCTGTAAGCACAGTTCAGCACCGGGCTGAGCCCAAATAAAGGACACCATCCCAGCACTGCCATCCATAGTGATGCTCAGAGTGGGCTGTACTACCCCCAAACACTGTGTAGCAGCAGTGGCCCCTTCCCACCGCCTGTATGAGTCTATAGGGCACACAGTACAGACTTTACAATGCGAAATACGGGGCAACACGCTGCTCAGGACTCAGATGCACGACATCTAACACCAAATAACACTTCGCGACTCACACCAGCAACAGAGATATAAGTAGCCAAACTCTAAGTCTGCACCGCTCATCTCCACCCCTCTCCTCTGGGCACCACCACCCGACACCACCAGCATCGGGGCAGCACAGAGAGCAGCACCAGGCCGGCCCGGAGGCACCACTCATCCATTGGCAAACCATCGCCACCGGGAAGAAGCACACTGCGACAAAGGAGGCAACGTTTTGGGGGAGCACGGAGTAAGGATGGGCCAAAAAGGCAGAGAGAACACAAAGTAGCAGCGGATGGCGAGCAGCCAGGCACCATCGCCGCGGTCCTTTTTGTTTTTTCCCTTGCTTGCTTTGCAGAGCTCCGAGAGGAGCGGGGTGCCTGGGAAGGGTGGGAGCCACGCGGACACGGCCCCGGCGGAGTGGGGGGGGAAGGAAGGAAGGAAGGAAAGAAGGAAGGAAGGAAGGAAGGAAGTTCCGCAGAACAGTTCTTGCGGAGGAAAATGGCTGAGCGCAACGCCGCGCCAGACCACCCTCAGCGCCCATCCCCCCACCCAACCGCACGCCGGCCCCCGCCGCCTCTCCCCGTGCCTTAAGACAAAGGACGAGCAGGCAGGGCCGCCGGGCCGGGATGGCACACGGGAGGGGCCGCCTCCACCAGGTGGGCCCCCCNGGGGCGGCGGCGGGACGGGAGCGGCGGGAGGGAGGGAAGGAAGGAGGGAAGGAAGGAAGGAGGAAGGAGGCGGCCGGACCCGGAGCTCCGTGGGGCGGAGAGCGCCGCGCCCGGCCTGGGGGAGCCGAGCGGGGAACGGGCGGAGCGGCGGCTCACGCACAGCCCCGCGTGGAGTGCCCACTCGCACGCGGACTTCTCCGGAACCGACGTTTAGAAACCCGCGCGGTGTGAGCCGCTCTTTCCGCCGGCTGAGCGTTCCTCCCTCCCAGCTCCGCTCTCTCCCAACCGCCGCGTCCCGCTGTGCTGGCTGCGGCAGCCAGCAGCACGTCCTGCAGGATGCAACAGCCCCGCTCGTGCCCAACAGCCCCTGCTGAGAGACGACGCCAGGGACGGGTATGTGCTTTCATGTCCAGTTTTATTAGTGTTGCATTAGTACCATAAAATAGTTGACGAGGTCGAGCACGTTGCAGTTTGTTCCAAAAAAAAAAAAAAAAACCAACAACAAAAAACAAACCAAAACATGGCTATTTACATTTATTCTGTCTTCGTAAAAAACGAAAAAGAACCCAAACAATACAACGATGAAACAGATGGACAACTCAGGAATCTACAAAGTGGTAACGTCCCCTCACGTGCTGCAGCCCACGCGGGGCTCACAGCACACAGTGCCCGTGCTAGCTCAGTGCTTCCCCACCACCATGGGGCACGGCCAGGCAGGCAGTGCCCTGCAATGCTGAGCAGGTGACTGATGCACCCCAGGACAGCACTTTTCCCTTTGGAACCCAGGAACCCACCAGTTGGGGACAGAGGCATTGCACCCAACGTTGCTTTGGGCCCCCCACTCCTGCTGTGCAGACCCCAGCACATCCAGCAGCAGCCGTCAGCTCAGCTGTTCTCAGCAGGATCTTCTCTTCGAGCTTTGAGCCACAGTACCCCGAGTCCTGGCTCTGCACCTGTTGCTGGTGAGAAAGGACCAGATGTGGCCTTCCTGCTCCCCACTGCCGCTGAGGAAACAGACAGGGTCTTTGCTGCAGTGCCAGGTGAGCACAGCCCGGTGGGTGTTGGCCAAACCTCCACCTGAGCTGGATTAGCCACAAGCACGTGTCAGTAATACGGCAAAGCCCAGCCAAGGAGACAGTGGCTGTCCCCAAGCTCATGTGTAATTAAGGACCCTGCAGCTACCACTGAGATGGAAGCAGTAACAGTTTCAGCAGCTGGCAGCTGCAGCATGGAGCTGAAAAGCCACCCAAGAGCCTGTGGCAGGTGGCAGGTGACCATTGCAAGGACTAGGGACAAGCCTTTGTCTCCAGAAAACCAAAGCAGCAAGCACAAACTGCAACACGACCCCACAGAACCTTCCACGTCTCATCTGCTCACCAGCACAGTAAAACTAGGTCAGAGCCCTCCCACAGACCTCACCTCCCAGCAGCGTTCCCACCTCCCTCCGGTGCTACCCAGTGGATTTGGGCGTACAGTGACAACAAAACACAAACCAAAGCGAAACGCAGTGAGCACAACTGCTCCTCTCACACGTACATACACACACACACAGTAGAGCAGGACCCTGCGATCCTGCACTAGCTACAGCCCGCTTCTTTGCAGCGGGTTGAAGCACACAGAGGGGCACAGTGTCATTCCCCCACTCTGCAATTCTTGCAGTGGGTCTGCCTGCCCCGTCCCTGCCACAGAGCTGCCCGGGCTGTGTGCAGTGCCCAGAGCTCCTGCTGCAGCAGCAGGAGCCTCAAGGAAGAAATGGCGCCCTGACTAATTTCCTTTTAAACAGGCTTTTTGATTTGACAGCCTCAATAAGATTTAAAAAAAGAAAAAGAAAAAGAAAAAAAAAAAAAGGATGTGCTTATTACACCATCTCCCACGCTGCTGCTGCTAGGCAACGCTACGCAGTCCTGCAGCATCAGCTCAGGTCAACCAAAACCACAGGAGGAGATGGACAGGCGATGCGAGCCCAAGCTGAGCCCCACCCCAGCTGTGTGCTGTGGGAAGGGGCAGCAGGACATGCACACGGCCTGCACAGCATCCTCCTCCCCTCCGCTCACAGGCCAGGTGGGGTGCACCAGTGCTGGGAAAGGATTTCATTAAGCCAAAGCCAGGAGAGCAGCCCCGGCCCTGAGCTGCAGCAGGGGCCGTGCTCTCACCTCATTCCCCATCGGCCCACCCACAGCCCTCTGCTCACACCACCAGGGCAGAGCAGGACTACACAGGTTCCCCAAACCTTTTACAACCACCGAGCAGCCTATACTGGGAAGGGTTCAAAAGCATCACTGTCCTCCAACAGCACATTCCAAAAGGGTTGCAGAGCCTGATCACAGGGGTGGGAGCCAAGAGGCCCCCCCCCCCCCAAAAGCTTCAGTCCCTTACCTTGAAGGCCAGAGACAACTGCTTTTTCCACACAGCAGGCACAACCTTTCCCAAAGCCTCAACCTGCTCCACACTGACTCCTTGTGAGAGCATCCCAATCCTGGTGGCAGCAAGGTGTGCAAAGCGAGCAAGAGCACAGCTGGGGCCTGGCCCAGCAGAGCCCAGGCACAGGGCACCCTGCTGCCCAACAGGGATGAACGCCCAGCTTCAGCCACTGCCCCGTTACACCTGTAGCCTCCACTGCAGCACAGGACCACATCACATAACAAAGCTCAGCCCACAGCAATGCTCTGCTAGGTCAGGACTCATCCTATGGAGAAATGAATGCCTGAGCATGGAATACTCCAAAAGCAGACAGAACCTCCTACAGCCTGCAGACAGTCACTGCCCCAGCAGTTCTGTTACAGCCTCATGATCCCCAGGAGGAGAGGTGCTGGGTGGCTCAACGCAGCCAGGGGCAGACAGCACAGTCCAGGCAGGACAAAGGCAGAGCAGAGGAAGCAGCCCACACTATCTCACACGAGCAGTATGACAGACAGGCAGGCAGCTGGGCTTGCTGGCCGTGGCTCCAGCTGCTACACTGATGGGTCACTTCACAGGCAACGGCTCATCTTCCTGGGTTGAGTGGGTTGCTGTTGTCATGGTGTTGGTGTTTTTTTGGCAACTTAAGTTTCTTGTGTTTTTTTTTTTCCCCCTCCTGTTTTTTTATTTGTCTTTTTTATTTTTTAAGAAAGCATTAAAAAAAA
Organism: Odontophorus gujanensis; assembly: GCA_013399175.1. Classification (NCBI taxonomy): domain Eukaryota; kingdom Metazoa; phylum Chordata; class Aves; order Galliformes; family Odontophoridae; genus Odontophorus; species Odontophorus gujanensis. The sequence goes on along the minus strand of VXAB01002726.1, from coordinate 168,265 downwards.
TTTGCAGCTATTAAAAAAAATCCTTTCCCCTTGGAGGCTGGACGAGGTTTTACTGACAAGTAAATAATCGGTTTGAGTATGTAAATAGCAGCGACCCCACTAACATGGTGTCCCTGGGCAGCGCTCCAGGGACATGGTGACTGGCTTGGTTTGGTCACTGGCACAGACCAGGGACACTGGAGGTTTCCTTACACCTCATGTTCCCCCAGTTCCTGCTCCTGCCCAGCCTTCCTGGGGCAGCACTGAGCACAGAGACCTGCCCAGCCCCAGGGTAGACCCTGCATACTGCAGGGCAAACTCCTCTCTGCACCCTCCTAGCTCTGCAAACCACTGGTTTGGTTTTCAAACCAGACAGCTGGACTCCCTGATCTCTCATCCTTTGGCAGCAGGAAGAAAGACTGGCCACCAGTTTTCCTAGAAATATGGAGGGAGGGATTGAAACGCGTGGTAACGTGCAGGATCTTCTGCAAAAATCCACAGCCCCCCCCGGCCCACACACACCAATGAGGTCTCAGGTTAATAAGCAGTGCAGTTATTCAGCTATCTGCTCAGAAGTGGGAGGTGTTCGGGCAGGTTGCCTGCTCCTGCCGACTCCCCCACAGCTTTGTTGACAGCACATCTATAATTAAGACTGTTGTTTTTTGCCTTTGTTTTAAAGGGGTTTCCTTCCCTTGTAGTAAACTTAAGAGTTAATAGAAAAAAAGTAATTCAAAAGTAATCCAAGCACATCTGTAATTAATTCTGCAGGAGAGGGCAGAGTGATGCGAGTCGGAGTTGGCACACAGTTCCTGGCTCCCGGTGTGCAGTCCCTGGGGCAGACAGAGGTCCCTCCGAGCGCAGCTAGAAGTTAGATTTGGAGTGTCCAAATATGCAGATGGGAAAGTGCTTGACATGAGAGGACCACTGTGCTGCCAGCTGAAAGAACTTGACATCATTCCACTCCACTCCGTCGATCAGGACTGCAGGGGAGGGGTAAGAAAATGAGACAGGTGAGTTAGAAAGCAGCAAGTGTAAGTGGTCAACCAGAAACAGCTTTGCTAGAAAGCTCCCTGCTGTCAGCAGAGGGAGGCCTGGCTACACTCTGTGCTCAGGGTGTGAGCTGCACTGCTGGGCCAACCCACCACCACACGTGGCTCAAGCACAGACCAGTGACAGGGAAAGCAGCTCAGACTGCTGCTCCAGCAGCATGGACACTGGAGCTCCCCAGACTGCTGATTTCAGCTTCACCTGATCTGATCTCTCCAATTTCCCAAACACGCTCCGCTTTCTTTTTTAAGCAAACGTGCTCTTACAGAGATGCACACATCACACTTCTCACCAGGGGTCTGCCTTTCCTGCAGAGGTGTTGTTCTGCAACCACCCCTTGCTCAACAGTCTCACAAAGTCTGGGCCAGAATTAAGGAGGGTGACCCAAGCAGATTTCTCTGCTGTTAACAGTGCTGGGACTGAACAAGCTACGAGGGTATTCTTGAAATTGGATACACAGCTCCCCTGGCAGGCACGGCTAGGTTTGCCTGCAGATGTGAGCACAGCTTACTGCTGTGGTGTGCCTCTGTGCCAGACCCCTGCCTGAAGGAGCAGGCACTGCTGTGGCTCTCCCTCCACCATCACTTGCCAGATGTGCAGGTGAAACACTGAATCACAGGGAGGGGAAGTGGAGCCTGGCCCAGGCTTTGTCCTCACCCACAGTCCTTGGAGAGGGAGGACTTCCCCACATCCCACACCGATTAAGCAACACCCAGTGCTGGCCACATCCAAGCCCTTCCCCAGGAAAGCCCCATTACACTGCCTCGAGAGCACAGGGCAGCTCTTTGCCTGCAGGAAAACAGCTGGCAGCTGAGGTTCACCCCAGAGAGGGGGGGATGCAAGCTGTACATACCCCGCAGCATGTTCTGCTGATGTTTCGCTGTGCAAATCAACCTGCTGATTCCTTCAATGCACTGGCTCTTTGACTCAACCTCCTTGTCTTTTGTTTTCTTGGGTAAAAACATCACTGGAAGAAAATCAAATGAGCAGACAATGAATCTCTGCTGCTTACAAGAGATGCACCAAGACTCACTAGTGGTTTTTCTTTCATTTAAATATTCATGTCTCAAAATACAAACTGCTTTTAATCCGTATTTGTTTGGCAGGACGCTGGCACTCTGCACTGCCCCTACGTGTATGCAGACTTCAGGCCTGAGTGTCTCTACCAAAAGCATCCCCAGCAAATAACCAAGTCCCACAAGGCACCTTCAGGGTAATAACCCTTGGGGCAGCAGCCCCAGCCCACGCCCTGGCTGGGCTGAAGGATTTGCCAGGCATCCCATACACTGCAATGCAGCTTCCACACGTTGCAACGCGATGTCCTGACACCAGGAGAGAGAGCACAACACTACATTCGTGGCCTTTGCAACAGTCAGTGTGTCCACCTTACCTTTCTTGTTCTTCTCTTTTGTCACGACGGTCATGGACATGGTTGGAGTGGTGGCAATCTCCCCGCTGGCAGGTAACCTGCTGACCTGGAGGGACCGGAAAGTGCATTTCAGTGTGTTTTTGGTAGTGGAAGGGTCCTTCTTCTCCGGGTCTCTCTTTCTGTCCATGGGTGGAGCTGCAATCCAGTAATCCACCTGAAGGCCCATCAGCTCAGCACCAAGGCCCTGGCTAGAAAACAAGAGAAGATTCTCATTTCTGTACGACACTCAGCAGAGTTCTCCCCATCTCTGCTTTTCAGAGACTGCTGCTCTTGACCAGACAGTAAGAGAAGTGCTTGCTCTCTGTGAAATCAGCAGCAACATGTCTTGGTGAAATCCACAAGTCACAAACACACCAGAAGTCATCCCTGAGTGATGCAGCCTGGCTCACATAACAGGGTGGCAGCAGCTTGGCAGCACAGCACTGCAACAAACTGGAATGAGCTGACCTTCTGCACAACCATGAATGAACAGTGGGAAAGGATAAGACAGACCACTTCCCAACACCGAGTGAAGAGATCCAGATGGCAAACATGTCCCCTGAGGTGGCTCAGGTCACTTCCTGAGTGACCAGAGTCTTCCAGTCTTCAAGAGGGGATGAGAAGCTGTAAGCATCTACTGGCTGCTGCCTCTCAAGCACCGATGAGAGAATGGCCTGGCCAGGCACAGCACTGCCAAAACCATCTGTCTGAATTACTTCCAACTCCTATGTACCTGATCTCTTCCTGCTACCAGCTTCCTTCCTTCCTGTCTAAATGCTCCACCAGATCACACGTGACCCCTGCTCTCCTCAGGTCCTTGTTAGGGCACGGGGCAATCTGCTCCACAGCCCTGCTGCCAGCTGGGGAATTCCTGTGCTGGGAAAATGCTCCACAAGCCCTGTGATGTTTGCTAAACAATGGCAGATTTCAGGACATGATGTGCTACTGAAAACTCCCGCGCATCATGTGGTAGCAGACGTGTCACCACAACACACAGTCAGCCTTTCTAGAGCCAGAAAAGGGAAGATGAGCAACCTGGGAGATTCCACCACCCTCTCTGCCTGCCCCCTTCCTCTCTCTAACCCCTGCATTTCTTCTTACACAAAGGTGGTGATGAATAGTATACAAGCATGCAACAAAAACTGATCTATCAGTCTGATGACTAATTATATTTAATGGGGTCTCATTGGAGAAATGGTAATTGTTATAAAAATAATAATCTGTGCTCTTGAATGAAACTTCCTAATTTCTTGATGATTTTACCACATAGTATTAGGTTAAAAAGTACTCTGCTCATACTCTGCTCCTACAGCAGAGGTGCCAGCTTCAGATGAACCAACTACCTCCACAGCTCACAACACTAACAGCTCACACTACTGTGGGTATAGGTTTCCAAACCACTTCCCTATTTGAAAAGCCCACGTGGGTCTCCCTCAGGAGATGTCAGCTCTGCCCTCCAGAGCCTGTGCAGCCCTAGCAGCATCAAGCAGCAGCTGCTGGGACTCACTGGGCAGGGAAGGCTCTCCCAGGAGCCAACAGCAGGGATCTGGGGAAGAGGGCTCCTGAGGCAGGCTGAACCCACTAACACCTTCCAGTCACTGGGCATCTGCTAATCCAGGACTTCCACATTTTCAGTTCCTTTTGCTAAAAGGAAACTTCAGCCTCTAATTTCTAAAACTGGCTTGAAAGGACCCCACAGGGCTCTCTGGGATAAGTAGGAAAGGTTTCCATTCTGTTTCTACCAGGGACAGTAGGAGACACTGTTTACAGAGAAGAGTCTCTAATTGCAGAGCACTCTCTCAAACATCCTCAGCGATCAGAGGGGACATCCCTGCATCATCCTCTGCTATCTATTAACAGATCTGCGGCCCAAGAATTTGCCTCACCCCTCTGTGATGTGCTGATCCTGCTGCCACAGAAGTAGCAGAGGCACACGTGGTCCCAACACACCTCCCTGCAGTGTGCAGAAACCCCATCCTTTCTTCTTTCCAACCAATCTCTTGTCAGTTTTGTGTGCCTCAAGGTCTTGTACCACAGTTATGGTAAAATACAGTTCAGTATTCAGCAAGTCCAGCATCAGGGCAATTCTGCAAAACATGAGCATCTTACCTCTGTCTCCTCCTCCCCAAAACTGCGGGATCCAAGCACTTCTGGCCTGTCCTTATAAGATGCTGCTCTGTCCCTTTGATCGTGTTACCTGTGCTCCTCTGAAACTGCAACTTCACCATGTGCTTCTGGAGATGGGTACCAGAACTGCACAGCAAGAGCAAGACAGCTACACCAACAGTTTGTGTGGCAACAGTACGAGTCTTCAACAGGGCTATTCTTTACTGGCAATACTCTACAGACTTCCTCCCTTTAAACCTATACATTTCAACTAAGGAAGAACATCACGTTGCCTACAGATGCTGTCTCCTTGCTATTCAGATATGCTCTCAGGGGTGTGCATGGATGGAAATGGCATTTCTGTTTTGTCACCATACAACCACCCCGTGTCACAGAGACAAAGCCTCCTCTTTCCAGTAAGTCACTCTGACTTTACAGTTTCTTCGTCCTTAAAAACGTTGCATAACAACTGTGAGGGATCAGGCTAGCTACAGAACAGGTATCTGGGGATTAGGGTCAGTATTTTATTTGGCTACATATCTCCCCAGCAGAATTCAGTCTCAAAGTGAGATTTCCAGAAGATGGAGAACACAAACATTCCCAAACAGGTTGCCATAGAATCATGCTTTCTACCAGGTCATCAGAAACAAAAGCCACCCCTTTTCATTGAATGTGTCTGTCCTTGAGTGACTTTAATATCAGTGCAAGATGCCCTCTACCCTTTCCATCTGCCTCAGGCCATCAATGACCAGAGGCAAGAGAGATGCACAGGAGGGGTGACACATTCAAATGCTTGCTGAGAAGGAAGAAGGCAGAGCTAAGGGTTTTCCTCCTTCCTGTATGTCATAACACAGACAAGGGGGTGTACGAGACAAAACATGCTTTACCTTGAGGACGAGAAGCTGCCTGTGACAGACGGTGAGGAAGGTGGTGTGGGGGAGGCTTCTTTCACAGCAGGGGACACAGAAGGTGGGATGGAAGAAAGGACACTGGAGCTCGAGGGAGCTGCATCGTCAGAGTCACCTTGCAGAGAGAAAGCCAAGCTGTTTTGTCTGGGTTTGTCTCAGTATCTTTGCCCACGCTCCTGCTGTACACATCTGAGACACAACCCAGAGATCAGCTAGCCCATCAGCTCTGACTGCTCCACACCTACAGCATGGGACTGCCTATGTCTGGGTAAGAGGCAGAGACATTCGCACTGCTCTGGGTTCCCCGCTGGCATCTTCTGTCCCAGCATTTGTTCTGAGGTTCCCAGCTGATTTTCAATTAGGAAAAAAATTCCTGATTAGCAGTGTGTGTGGAAGAGGAAAGAAGTTTACACTGAAAATGTCCCTATCCCACGTTGATAGGTGTAAATACATGTAAACAAGGTTTTCACTCCCACATTAAAATATATGGGCCAAAATTTGTTGTTGGTTTGGCAAACAACTGCTTGTCTTGGAGTTCCCAATGTTGGGCACATGTTTGAGATTGAATTCATTAGGCAATGGAGCTGCCTCTCCAGGTGGGAGCAGGAACCTTAAGTAACCATAGCAGTGAATCCATAACACACACACATCAGAAAAATGGGTGTTTGCTCACATCCAAGTGGAAGTTCCCTGGATGAGGGCGTGAGAATTTCAACCAGCCTGAAGTTCTTTGAGTAGTATCAAGAAAAAGGGTTTCTTCAGCCTCTCAAATTTAAAGGCTACAAAACTGAGAGCTAACAAGAGCAATTTCACCTCATGAGAGCCTCAAGACACAAGCAACAAACAAGTCTTTTCAGCCTGTGAAATCAGCGTCCTACGTGACACCAGAAAGCACACACGAGATGCTTGTTACCTGACGTCGCAGAAGATTGTTCCACTATTCCAACCTTCACCACCTAGAAAGGGAAGACCATACAGGACAACTGAAACAGGAGTCCCATGAACTTCGAGAACCCCCTCGCCTCCCAAAGTCCAACCCTACAGCACCCTTTGGCACTGTCCCTACAGTCAAAGCAGTGTAAAAGCATGGTAGAAAGTGAAGACTCATAAGGACCAGGCGGGTCCCAGCTGTGTCCAGACAAGTAGAATCAGCTCATATTCTTTCTCTGACTTATCCAAAAGAAATCAGAGACCCTCTGGAGCTGTTGTGGAACCTGCACAGCTCTGACTAGCCTGAGGTCAGCCCCAAGCCATGTGAGCTATAGGGCCCACCGATGTACTAAGTACAGATTATTCTGATTGCAATTTTCATCTCCAAACAAGAGAAGTAGTATCTGGCAAATAAGATAAAGCCTGTAGGCATAGACACAGATAAACCATCACACATACAGCTCAGAACAATCCCAGTCACACTGCAACGTGAACACAAATGCACATGGATATGAACAACCACCAGCCAATACCTTGATGATAAAGTTGAATGTCACACCAGGAGAACTAACAATAGTTCATGGAACAGAGCATGCCACAGAGAAGCTGCCAAGAACACCCTATGCCTAGAAAGATAAAATGACCCTCAGAGATCTAAATGCAAGGCCTGGGGTTGGGATGATCTACTAGCGTGCAAGGGCACCATTACCCTTCACATCACAGTGGAAAGACCCCTCTTCAGGTCCTTCAACTTGTATCCAGGGCTGATGTCCACAGTGCAAAAATGCTGACAAAATGGGAGTGACCTCAAGTCGGTAAAATGTATTTTAGAGTGAGAAATTATGTCACTCAGCCATTTTGCTTGAAAACAGAATGCGATGAAGTTTGTGTAGAGCACATCTTTAGGGAGCAGATTTCTGTGCTACAGGGACAACAAACAGGACTGAATCATTAAAGCAAAGCATTTATCACAGCTCTTGAAGCAGCAGGAGGGGCTGGAGGCTCAGCACCAGATTTAAAAAGCTATCAGGTTGTTTGGTAGACTGTTAACCCCAGTCTTGGAAAAGCCAACTGGAACGCAGCAGCGTGTGCAGTGGAGTGGCTTGGGAGATGGAACTAGGGCTCTTAGTGGAGCCTGCAACTCAGTCTGGCCCACCTCTGTTTGAAGAGGAACAAATCAAGCTCTGGAGACAACAGCCTCTTGTGCTGTATGTATTAAATGCCAAGAGGATGTTTTACAGACTGGGAGCAAGAGGAGACGAGGCAGAAGAGTTAGGGGAAGAACAAGGAATACAGACAACTGCATGCAACTGCCTTGATCTGCAAGCCAGAAAGGAAATCTCTTTTGGCCCTTTCCCTTCTGTTGGCTGACTGATGCTGCTTGAGGTCAGACACATGGGAGGAAGACGAGGCTAAATACCTTCCCTTCATTCAGGAAGGGGCTTGGGACTGCTGCCCTTTCACCAAAGCCTCCATCCAGGAACGATGCAGCCAGCCTCCTTTCCCTGCAGGAAGGATGTGCATCCTGTTAACTCTCCCAGCACCTGGTTGTCAGCACAATGCAGGATGACACACTGTCACCACCACGACCTGTGTGTGCAGTCACAAGGCTCTGCTTTTACCTCTCAGAGCCCAGCTATGCAGCACAGCCAAAACAGCTGCAGACCTTCAGTTTTTGCAGTCTGGAAGCCAACAGAGTTCAAGCAACACTAGGAGTCCCAAACCCCAACATTTCTGGTTCCCTCCCTCCTCAGCCAACAGCTCCAAGCAGGCTGCAGTTGAGGAGGGAAAGAGCAGCAGTGCTGATGTTCAGCTTCAGACCTTGTGAGATGCCTGTAATTGACTTTCAGGAGTCTCTTCAGGTGTCTCTCAAAGGGAGTTCCTATGTTAGGAGTACATCAGAGGCAGAAATAAGCAGCACTGACCTGACCCTCTGCACCAGACAATGTAGAAAGTCAGCTGATATTGTCAAGGTAAATTTGGGGGGAGTTAGCAGCATTACGCACACCACAGACCTTCCACTCTTCCACGTAGTCAAATCCAGACTGAAAAAGCATTGCTAATGTAAGGATAACACTCATTTAAAAAGCAGCCAGACAAACCCTTTGAGTCCCGTTTGCTTGCACGTAGCAGTGTTGAACTAAATCAACCCCAAAGAAAAGCTTTGCAGAGCCTAACAGCTCAGTGAGATAGGCTTAGAAGTGCTGGAAGGCTCCTGGGCCCTTCCTATTACTGGGGCAGTGAAATGGCTGTTTCATGACAGCATTTCTTGCCCAGCAGTCACAGGACACGTACAACACCACAGCAAAACTCATCAGCAGGAAGCAAACTGACAAGATGTGCTTCTGCTTTAGCAGAAGGTAGCTTTCCCTCAACAAACAAAAGTATACTGTCACCATCACAGGAGCACTGCGGAGAGTTCTGCACTGCAATGAGACGGCACAGTGAAACCAAGGTCAGTCTGAGTGTAGGAGTGGATCAGCTCTTTAAACTCCTTGGGATTTCAGATTAGCTCTGACGCACTGATGGGGATACAAATGGGAACATGCACCAGTCAGCTCAATGCAGAGAAGGTAGAACAAGGCAGCCAGCATGCAAAAAAGAGGAGCTACAGCAGAGTGGCATGAGCTGTAGAAAAGGACACGCGGTAGCTGAAGAAGTCAAGGGATATCCTTTGGGTCTCAGGACAACAATTCAATACCTAAAACTTAAGGAATTGAAGAGCATCAAAGAAGGGGAGGGAATCTATCAAAGGCAAAGCACATGGTGCACAGAACACACCAACAGGAGCACAAAAAACACACCCTGCCCAGATACCCTGCACTTGGCCACGTGAGTTGGGAGCACTTAAAGGCAAAGGCAGGAAGGACAAGTAAGGGACTACCATCCCAATTGCATGTTCACATGATAAAATACATTAAACAGTTACTGCCCTAGGTAAACAGTGTAGTAACAGTGGGATATGTGATCTGCCCAGTGGGATGTAATCTCCTTTTCCAAGGAGCGGATGGAGTATTTAGAGGACTGGAGACTATTTATGGCAAACATACACAGAACTGATAATGGAATGGCACGTTTAGCCACACCGATCACACAGGGCAGCATTCAGCACAGGAACACATCCCATTCCCCTGCACATGGCCCAGCAGTGACTCTCCACCAACTGGGTGCTTTGGTCTGAAGCAAAGACAGCCCACGGGGTAGAGCATTTTGGCACCACACTTTCTTCTTTGTATTGAAGTAGGTAACAGCTTGGCTTCAGTGCTGGCAGGCATGCAAGCCCAGAGTTGGCTGCCTGGGAAGTGAGAGATGCTCAGCAATTTTCTGAGGGGTCTTAGAGGCTGGCTTATGCACAAAGTGGCTGCATCCCACCATCAGATGCTCTTGCTAACCCTCTGCCTTAGAGCACACGTTGCTCCCCCTGTACCCCAGGGACACATTTTAACCCTGTAGTGTGAGACAGTATCTAAAATACACTCACCCCAACAAAGGGAATGAACTTCTGCGAAGACTCCTCATCAGGGCTAAAGACAAAGAGAAAAGAGTCGTTAACAGCTTGCTTCCACGCTAGGCACAATACTCACTTCATACATTGCATTCAAGCATGCAGCAGGGACGGACAGTATGCAAGCACCAGTTCCATGTCTCCTCTCAAGGCCCCCTGCCAGCACGCTCAGATCTGCACGGGCAGGGAAGAGCACAGCTTACGGCCCATCTCCGAGGGGAAGGTCTCTTCCTCCCTCCCTCTTCACAGAGAAACATGCTTGATGGCAGTACAGACACGCAGCCTCCTGCTGCAAGGAGATGGATCTGTGCCACAACAACACCAAGAACTGCGCGTTACTTACTAGGACCTGAAGCGCTCTGCACGCACGGCCGTCGCGCGTCCCACCTTTGGAGCCACGTGCCATACCTTGCACATCCCAGCATCGCTAAAGCAGTTAGCCTGCCACGGGGTTACAAGCCGTGACACGTGGTTATTGGTACAGCACTGCAGGGACGTACGCGCACACACTCACGGGGATGCAGGTTCCCTGCCACCAGAAGCTTGCACAAGAGATGAAGCGTACTGAGGAGATCAGGACACCAGCTTGAGAATGGCAAACAGCTAAACCAGACCCAACAGAACACACACAATGGCCTGGAGACACCTGAAGACGATGCTCTATGTATGCTCTGGAAGCAGGAAGAACATTACCCAGCCTGCTCTGCTCCCACCTGGGGTTCGGAGGTAGAGGGTGAAGACAACAGGCCAGCAAGAGGGGCCACAGACAGAGCTGACAGGGGCCAGAGAGAACCCACAAAGATAAGAAGGGAAGATCCAAGTGGGCTGGGAGGGCCTGCAGAGCCACTGCTGCCCTTGGGTGCTGCAGACAGGAGACAGAGGCATGGGGGCTGCAGAGCACACCCAGATGTTCACAAGAGCTGGAGTCCAGCAGCAAAGATGACTGCACAGGGAAGGTACACAATGCTTCTCAGAGGCCAAGCATGGGAAACAGGCAGGATGCAGACAAACACCAGGATTCCTCATATTTCTCTTTGTGCACCCCTCAGTGCTCAGATCACGGCAACATTCAGGGCAAAATCCTGCACTGCCTTCACTCACAACATTGCTCCCTCCCTGCTTTTAACCCCACTTCACTCATTCCCTAACACACATAAAAAATGTCTGAGCCCCTGATGGTGGGTTGGTAGCCAGAAAGGTCACGTCTGTCCAACCACGGATGCAGGCCTCCAGCAAATCAATCTCTTCCAAGCACAAGACTTCCAGCTTCACTTTTGTCAAGGGAAAGGAGAAGTCATACTGCTGCTGAGAGAAGCTCAGCCTTCTCATCCTTCCATCAGCTCCACAGGCTGCAGATCAGCAGCACCAAGTCCTGCTCATCACATGAAGGAAGTGCAGTCAGAGCTCGGTCGTCTCACAGCTACTGCATGGCTTTGCTCCAAGCTCTTCAGAAGCAAACCTTGTCCAATTCCAGCAGACAACTTGTTCATGTTCCCCCAGGGAGCTCAGTCTCACCAAAGAGAGTAAAGAGACAACTCTGCAATAAATCACTGCTTCAGCCACCGCTTACACAGCTCACAGTGACACACAGGTGGACCCAAACAATCTAGCTGAGTTTCAGCTGGACTAGGCTAGTCCTGTCCACATCTTCTGGGGATCTCTGATCTTGCACACACCTCTGAAAATGCAGCTCATGAGAACAGCTGCTCTTCACATAGTCCGAAGGAGAGCTGAGATGACTGTGCTACTTCTCCACTTTTTAATTCTTCCCTATTTCTTGCCCTTTGGGATCCCAAAACACTCATCCAGAATCCTCTCACCTTAGCCAGCACCTCTCCTGCTCCTCCTCCCCATTCCTCTAATGCAAAGCCAGATCTGGCCCTGGTTTGTGATGTTTCAACTGTTTTTGAATACTTCATCTCTGTTTCTTAGGAATAATAAATCCTAGACCCATGCAGAGAGGATAGAAAGAAAATCTTTATCTGTAATGGGTGACTGTCAAATTATTGTTTTTGATTGGGTATAATTCATCCACTTGCAATCAATCCTTCAAAGGTAAACTATCCATGAGCAGATTTGCATGCTCCCTCCCCACCAAAAGAAATTAATTCAGATTGAACAAAGACCACACAGGCAGACTTAGATGCTTTAAGACTTAGAAATGAGAAGCTATGTCACCAGGAGTCATCCACCTGACAAAAGGAAGGAATAATCCATCTCACTTCTAGGACAAAATAAGCCACAAAGCACACAAGTATTACAAAAAGGAACTGAACAATCACTAAGAACAGTTATGCCAGTTATTAGGCTTTTCTTACGATTTTGTTTACAAGTTTCACCAACCCTCCAGAGGTGAAACAAACCAAAGGGATGGAAGGACTCCAGGTCCCAGTGACACTGCATGAGTAATTCTCTGCTTCCCCACAAAACTCTCCTATAGCACTCTTCATGTTCCCACAGTGGACTGGTTGTATGCAGTAGGATTTCCAGTGTGTTTCTTGAACCTTGATTCCTTCCTCTTCCGCACCGCCCTGTCAGATAAGGGGTGCAGATAAAGATTCCCACTGGCTGCACAAGGAGGTTCAGGCAGCAACAGGTTAGGTGGGACCGGGTCCATCTTCACAAGGTGTGTTTATACTCAGCAGCTGCTGCAAGGTTTAGAAGTAGCACTCGGAGAAAGGATCTGGACTCTGTTCCTGGCCACTGCCCCACAGGAGCCAGAGAAGTGCAACAGGCAGAAAACAGCATCATCCCTGCTTCCTACTGCCCAGAAGTCCACACAGGCTCACTCTTTAACACAAAGCACTTTCTTGTGCTTCAAAGAGCAAGAGATGGGGGACTTCTCTTTAAAACTTGAGCAGAGAGATTTTAGCAAATGACTCAGCCCCCTCCCTACCAGCCAGCAACACTTCTATTTCCAACAGCCAGGTTGCTTCCCAGGTAATGCTGATTACCCAGCATAATACAGCTGAGTTGATTGCCTTCCTGAATACCTTTCCCAGCCCTCTCCAGGTAAGTCAGCAGATGCTTCAAAAGAATAGGACAAAGCTTTTGCACCATTCGCAGTCCACCACAGGCAGTACATGCGCCAACTTCTCGGCATGACAAACAGAACAAGGAGATGGGAAGGACAGTGGAGGTCAGTCAAATAAGGACAGCTGGCAATAAAGTTACAAAGCAGCCCATCACACACAGCTATGTCCTAAAGACTGGCTAGCTGGCTCGGCTTTCTTTGAATCTTGGGCTTGTTTAACAGAGCAAATGCTAGGATACTGGAGATCTGTCTTGCAATGAATTTGTAGCTAGTGCTGCTGTACAGGGAGCATTGCCTTAGAAAAGCCATTCACCTCTGGCCTTGAGGGAGATGGAGTTCAATAATTTTATGAACTGAGGTCAAAATAACCTATGTCCAATAATTGCATGGTTTGAAACAAAGGGCTCATGTGCAGCTCATGGAGGATGACTCCCACTGCTAGCATACATTCTATCTATCACCTCTTAGGCTCAGGCAAGTCCCCCATGCCTGTGATAGCCTGCCACTAAGAGACTAGTCCTCAACTTCTTGATTACAGGGAGAAAAGTCATTGGTCTGCACTCAGACACTACACATCTGAGCATCAAGTGGCTCAGCTCCCTAACAGGGGCCTGAAGCATGGCCTGAGCCACTGAGCACCACCTAGAGCACTCTGGTTTGAACAGATGGGAAATGGAAAGTCTGCTCAGTCCCAATCCTTCTGGAGCTACACTATATCCTCAGACAGCTGCAATTAAACAGCAAGAATTAACTAGGAAGTAGGGAAGAATGACACCTACTGCTCAAAGCTACTTCCTCCATAGCTCCTTCATTCCTTTCAGCCTACACCCCAGCAACCCATATGCGTGGCCCAAAGGCAGAGCAGTTCTTTTAGTAGTGCATTCTGCCAGCAAGAGCCATAGTCTCAAAGCAGCGAGCAGAATATAACCTTAAGCACATACTGAGCATCCCAGACTTGCACAGACTGTTAAACAAGGCACAGAAGACCAGCTTAAAGGTGGAAAGGAGACAGGAGATGGGAGAGGGAACCTAAAAGGAACTGATACCTTAGAGTAAAATCAAAATGAAAGCTCTTTTTCCTTTTCAGAAAGCAACCAAAGAAAGAGATAAGTACGTTATTATACTTACAACAAAGTGATGCATTCATTTAGATAGTGTTCTTTTTTCATATCTCCCTAAGAGCTGCAGTTCAAAAAAAGGCCACACGAGGAGACAACTGCCCATCACTCCCCAGGGACAGTCTGTTCCCTCCAGCTCATCCTTCAGTTCACTCATGTGGTGCTTAGCTGAAAGTGGAAGCTGTTTCAAAGCAGGAAGAGATATTGAAAGACTGTGGACTACACCACAAGTCTGACTTGGTCTCACGGCCTCTACCAAGTGAGCTCCTGCAGGGTTTGAGTTTGCAGCATCACATGAACCTCTCAGATGTGTCAGGCATTGCATCACAGTCAAAAATCTAAATGGATTAGACCAGCCTAGTAAAGAGGTCACACACACCACTGCTAAAGTGTGTGTTTCTAAAGTAGATTTCAGGTGTTTTTTCAACAAAATACCCACCTGACCTTTCTGAGCACATTAGACACTCAAAATAATGAAACGTGTGTTAAACACAAAAGTGAACCTGTAACTGAATGGAGAGAGCAGTGGAGATTAGTGGAGAACCCAGCAAGCGAAGGGTGCAGAGAAAAAGCAGCTATCAGAAAGGGTTAACGTTGCCCAAGGGGTGTTCAAACCCTGTGTTTGTAACTAAGGTAAGTTTTCAAACCAGAAGCAACAAAAAGCTAAAAACTCTTAGCACCCTGTGGCTCTCCAAACTTCACTTTTATCAGCAGAGCATTAAGGAAGATCACAATGAGTAGATGGAGAGCATACTCTTTAACAGTCGGTCTGGAACATTTTCATTTAGAAAAGCATTATGAATGAGCTAAGCTTTACTGACTTTTCTGCAAAGTAATGTAAAAGAGATGAATGGAAAAGCAATTCCAAACAGCAGTGAACATTTCTGAGATGAGGAGAAAAATAGAACAGGGAAGAATTAAGCATGGACAGTTGCAAAACAAACACTGCACCAGTGATAGGAGTAGGTAGTTGTTAATTAAAACCATCCATGCCCCACAGGAGATTGCTCATCCTAAATGGAGAAAAATGACTTGATGTAGGCACAACAACTGAGAAGTTATTGTCATTTGTATGATTACAATTTATTATTCTCCACTGTGCATCAGAAATGCATTTCTCCTTCAGTGATAGATCACTCCTCTTCGTGGCCAGTGGTTACATGAGAGTCTACGTATTTCTGAATCTTTTTAGACCCCATACCACCCTTGGACAGGCTGGTAGGGAATGCCACAGTCCAGCCTTACTTCCCCAAAACTCCCAAGTCTCCAAAGAAATAACTGCACCAAAGTAACCACACTGTGGCAGGACTCACTGTCAACTACACACAGGGTAAGACCAGGTTCACAAGATGTTTGCAGTTTGGAGAGATTTTAAAACTGTGTGCACACAAGATGAGCAAAGCACTCCACCTTCATCGTGATGGCCACTCTGGAAAGCCAGAATTACATCGGTAGCATACCTTTTCTGCTTGTATGTCAGCATTGCTTCAGCAATGGGCAACTGGTGTGCACAGTTTGCCCCTGCTATGTACTGCGTTATTCGGGAGACAACATCAGGTGTGTCTGTAACTGCAACAGAAGGGAGAAAATCAATCAAAGGACTTCTCAGACCATCACCAGCACTATCCTCCATTTGATCAGTCAAGCTGCTGATGGCACCCAGCTCACTGCAATCAAACTGTGTCTTCCAAACAGCTATCAAAATAAAAAGGAAACATCCTCCAAGAGTACTGAAGTACAAACACTAGGAAGGTACACTACATATACAGGTGTCTGGGCACAGTCTTAGTTATTGAAATATCACGGTTATACTTGTTCAAATTGCTTTGCTTTGAAAACGTGTGCCTGCTCAGTCAACTTCAGACATTTCTACGTGTCTTGACTGTGTGCATCTACCAAAGAAAGTGCCCAGCCACCTCTCCCAGGTACCTGCTGTGCTCACAGCAGTCAAGTTTCCCGATTTCCTTATGAGCTCAACACAGCCATACTGAGCTCATTGGAAAGACCAAGAGCTGTGTATGGACAGGAAGAGCACATCTGTAGCAGTGAATGCACTTGAGGTCTGCAGGGATGTGCTTGATTCCAGTTGACAGGAAGGCATTTCTTAAATGCCTTCCCCATCCTTTCACTCCAGGAAGAAAGTCTAAATTGTGAAATCAAGCAAAGGCAAGTTACCTTCACCAGGCACTTCCATACCTTAATGGGTATTACCCAGAGGTTTTACAACAATTATTTAAACAGGGAGCTGTGAAGAGCTAACACTGTTGGCCAGATCTTCCTATGCCATCATGAAGTTTCTGTGCAGCTCTCCCTGTACAGATGAAAATGGAGAATCTACAAGGCCTAGATGGCAAAAAGTGATGGTGCATTTTCCTCATAGCATGCAGGCAAGTAAATAATGGCTGCAGCATACAATCTACAAAGAATTTACACGGTTTTTGAGCTGGATCTCTATAATTAATGATGCAACCCTAAAAGCCAGACACAACAGTCAAATTTGCATCAATGTTTATCTCCATTTTCATGGCATTAGAATAAACCTGTTCTGGATGTTTCCTCTTCCATGAGTTCAGAATCAAGAAAAAACATAGGCTGGGTGCACATGGCAGTCTGTAGTCCAGCCTCCTGCTTCAAGCAGGGCTAACTTCACCTCCAGAACAGTCTGCCCAGGGCCTTGTCCAACCAAGTTCCCACCAGCTGGAAGCAGCTCTGAATAACCCCTTGTAAAGATGTTCCCTTTCCCCTCTCACAGCTGGAGGACTTCCACGAACATCCTGTTCATTCTGTCTTCCCCAGGAGCTTCCAATGCCCTCTGCAATTCCAGCAGGAACACTGCGACCTTCCACTCCTGCAAGTGCTCCAAAAGCCCCAAAGCATTTTCCTGCTCATAAAATTCTCAGGGAGAATATACCCCCTTAGCATCACCCCTCAGTGAACTGATCTCAGGCCTTCAACAGCCCTAAATGAAAGATACAAATCCTCCTCTCTTCCATTCTTTCTGTCTTGAAGAAACAGACGGAAAAACTGTAAGCATTCATATTTTAAGCAAATAAACAGTACTACAAACAGTAATGTTTTATCCTGGCCTAGGACAGATTCAGATCAGAGCAGGAACTTGTTGATCTGACCTAGGGCAGCTCTCACATGCAGTAACACTGGTAAGGAACAAAATGCTTTTTTAATGAGAAAGATTCTGCCAGCAAATTTCAGAAATGCGAGCGTTGTTCTCCCACGCACCAAACAGAAGTTAGTCTTTCCAAAGTTCACAGCTTTCCAAATGTTTTAGGTTGGACAGTTTCTGAAGGGTCACAGGAAGCACAGATCTCGGTAGTGAGATCTCCACATCAAAGAACAAAGCTGAGAGCTAGGTAAAAACAGCATGACTCAGGCACCGAGTGTCTTGGAGCCAACAGCTGTTTGCAAACCACCAAGTGGAGGACACACAAAGGTCAGCATCTGAAAAGGGAATGTGGTAGAGGAAGGAAAAAAGAGGAACAAAAACATTTGTCTGCTTCCTCTGGTATTTACTTGACCTTTGCTAAAATTACGCATTCAAGCCTTTTATCCCACGCAGACCAGACACAGACACATGCTCTTACCAGTGGTCTGTGCTTCAAGTTTGTTGAACAGATCTCTCCAGGCTACATCTTGGAAGAAGTTGTTGTATCTGTAATCTACAGACCCCAGATACTTGGCCACTGGATGAGAGCCTAAGAAAGAACGGAAAATGTGACAGTTCTTCTCCCCAGCACTGAATACAGGTGTGTTATTTTTGTGCATAAGCAACTAAATTCCAAAATCAAACTACACCAGACACTCCAGAAATAAATTGTTTCAATTATAACAACATCATTTAGTCCAGCTAATCTCTACAAGAGCATGCAAATAAACTTCCCAGCAGGAAGACTGCTTCAGCACTGCTGATATCTTCAGTGACACCTCCCCTTTCCCCCCACCAAGTTAAACTTTAAAAGGCCAAGGCAAACAGGACTGGGAAACTGCTGAGGAAATAAATGATCTGGGGGACACAGAGGCCCTACAACTCTCCATCTCAGTCTCTCAGTTTTGCAGGCAGTTTTCCCAGCAGCTCTTTTTCCCCACAGCTGCACTATGGGCATCACAGACAGAGGAGACAGACTCCTTTCTCCAAATGCCATTTCTGTATCACTGCTGTTTTGCAATACAGAGAAGGGGAAATCACCTGCAACCAGGAACCACCACCCAGAGAGTCTTGCTTAATCAGTGGAGAAACAAAACAGTCACTGATTGAGTAAGTAGGCTGCAATTAAAGACAGAAGGATGAGTCCAAGGATTCTAATCCCTAGTGAATGTTGGCACACGTGTTAGGTCTCTGGTTGCCCTAAGAAATCGAGGTGTAACTTCTTTTCTGGATAATAGCTGCTTGGAGACTTCTATGTCATTATAGTGGAATTGCAAAGACTGCATGTGGAACAGTTCTGTTTCATGCACTGGTGAGGTGACAGCTTTCCCATGTGTTGGTAAAACACATCACACATGGCAGATGCAGCTGGAAACAAGAACCAACACAAGGATCTCTCCAAAAGTTCTATCCATTGGAGTTAAGTGAAGTGCTAGAAAAAAAAACAAACACATACAGACAATAGTCCTCAGCCTTTTTTTTCTTCCTTCTCCTTTCACTACTTTTTATCCGTTTCTTCACTAGTTTCCACACTAAGAGTCTCTTGGTCATAGAATCAGAAGCATAAAGTAGGACTAAATCTCCCAGAACAGATGTTTACCGACAATAAGCATTTCTCAATGTAAAACCACTACAGGTTGGCTCTCCTATCACTGTAGCATGGAGTTGAGGACTAAAAAGGTCAAACCATCTTAGGAAAAAAAAGCGCAACTCCTTCCCAATCCTACTTTGAAGCACTGCAAACAGCAGAAAGTCTTTCCCTTTTAAGACATTCATGGCATGGTCACCATTCTGTCTTTGGTGCTTTTTCAATTGTCAGAAAAGAGAGGCTGCTCCTCAATCACTTTAATGAGCTGCCAGAAAGTTGGCCAGAAATAAGCATCTTGTCTGGTCAAGAAATACTGCAGACTCTATGGGGAAGGTCCTGATAGAGAAGCTTCTATATTTGAAGTACACTCAAAAGAATATTCCCAGTTCTGAAGCAATTGCATTATATATTTAAAGCACTTTATTCTTTTTTTTTTTTTAATTATCAGTGTTTTAAGAATAATAAAAGGCCCCAAAACATCACCTTCAGAAAGGGAACGTTTTCAGACCATTAAAAACTGCAGATGGAAAGCTCCACTTGGAAGGCAAGGAGACGGCACGTGAGGACCAAAATCCTTAGCCACACCCAAAGCAAAGTTAAACCTACAGAAAACCTTTTTCCTTGAGTGTGTTTCTACTACTTAAAGGGTTCTCTCTCCTATTCCTGCCGACCTCTTTGGGCACAAAATGCTTTTCTTATGGAAAGATCCAGCTCCTGTTTTGTCTTCTCCAACTCTCACCACTATCTCAACAGCCAAAACCACACTACTCAGGGTGCTGGGTAGCAGCATCTGGTGCCTACTGGAACGCCAACAGCTGCTCCTAAACCTGAAAGAAGTGCTGGGAAAAGCACTTTTCAATGTTACTGCTGCCTATGCCACCCAAGTGCCCAGTTCACACAAGAGAAGCTCAGACCAGTCCAGTTTCTGGTCTCATACACCTACAATCACAGCACTGCCCAGATCCCCCTGCCTGTAAGCCTCAGTGAAAGCCTGGCCCTCTGGGCCTCTCTGCTACAACATTCCTCACATTTCTGCCCTCCACAAAACCCTAATGCTGTTATCAGTTCACTGCCCTGGACACAAGGGATGCAAGCCGGGTTACTTCTCAGCCAGGCAGGCATGTCAAACCATTACAAGGGGAGAGATAAGGTGCTGGGAGACTGAGGGAAGAACCTGAGGAGAATAACATGTGAAGGAAAGGTCAAAAGATGCATAGAATTTGAATAATTTAAACTCTCAGCAGTTTCAAAGCCTTTAAAAATATTTCGTCTTCCCACTCCTCCACCAGAAACATTTTCTGACCACAGAGAGACCACAACAGCTACTGCTTTGGAAAATAGTGCCCAACAAATTAAAGATTTCAGCCACAGAAAGGCCTTCAAGAAAGAATATTATCCTGTGCATTCACTGTGTCATGATAAGAAGATACATACAAGCCTGCCCATATGGTAGAAAGGATTCAACCCCTTCAGGCAAAACATTAACAGGCAGACTTTAACATCAAGAACAAAGATGAAACTCATTCACACAAGAGCAATGCAAGCATCAGACAACACTACGCCAGCATGGCATCTTTCTCATTTAACAGCCATATATCTGGCCAAAGCCTTCAGGAGGACTGCTGCTGAAGGAGCACATCACATTTAACTCATTCATCTTTCTATGAAGAAAAATTGTTCCTTATTTACCTAGAGGGATGATCAAAAATCGCATGTAGCCAAGCCAGTCTGGGGTTTTGTGAGACAGCTGCTCTACAAAGAGCCTCAACACAGCACTGAGGTAATTCTGGGCTCCGGCCACTGCAATTTTAATTGGGCTTGGAGGCTGAGAATTGCAGTTACAGCTAGACAGAAGAAGAGGGAACACATTCATAATCGTGTTTCTAATCAACTATTTCAGAACAATTAAAAAAAAATTGGTTAATAACTACTAAGGCAGCTCGTTCAACACACAAGGTAATATCACAATGATTATCAGCAGCACTGTCAGTAAAATGCACGTTGCTCAGTACTTTCTTAATTGGTCATCTTGACTTCTCTCAAACACTTTAATAGTCCATAAAGGGATGGACTCGACCATCTAGGTTGGGATGTGCCTACTGCAACTGCTGTGTTAGAACATAGCCACAGCCTGAGAAATGCCTCCAGGAATTGAGAATGTTAGCTGGAAATTAATTTAAAATGCACGGGGAGAACACAAAAACGCAATACAAAACTGTTTTAAAATCTGTTAGCTTTGCATGCTTTAGTTATTAGATCTGACATCGGAGGCAGGCTCCATAGTATAATCTTGTAATATCAGTGCTGTCAGTGTAAGGAGGTTTGTACTCCCACACACAAAATGGGGAACAGCAACACCTTGCAGGGCTGCTGAATACTGAAGAACCACACTTTGACTTCAGGAGAGTAAGTTAAGGAGGAGTATTGAAAGAGAAAATTATTGCTCCAGTATCAAGTCTGCCTGAAAACGGGGGCACAGGAGCTGAGAGGGTTTTAATACTAAGGACCAGAAGCCCTCCTTTCTACAGGAACAAGCAAGAAGTGGTAACTTACTATCGCTGTATCCTGGAGACAATAGTGCTGAAAGCTGCTTGAATGTCAGCTGAGGAACATGTGCAGACCACTGGCAAGGTATGCTTTTGTAAGACATCTGACAGATACTAAGGAGAAACAGAACATATTAAAGTCCTCCAGTTTGTCACAAGAAGAAAATATCATCTCCCCCCCACGCTCCTATGTATCCTTACAACAAAGTGTGGGCATTCTCCCCACAATGAATGTGTAGATGCCAGCTACTTCCCAAACACTTTTCCCGCTGCGCATTAGTGAAAGAAAAGCTTTTCCTCTAGAAAAATGGAACCAGTGCATCTGCTTGACAAGCACTAACACTACCTCCAGGATGTGGCATTCTTGGCAACGTCTCTAGGAGAACAATTCGTACAGCTGCAGAGAGCAGGGCAGGAGCAGCAGGCTGCCTGCCTAATAGCCAGCACTGGGTAAGAGCAGATGCTCTTTACTCACCTATCTGTGAAGCTGAACATGCAGTGCTCCCTGATTTAAAAGGACTTGACAAATGCAACATTCTGCCTACCCTCAAGGACTGAAAAAAAAGCAAATACACTAGCAACACTTCTACTGTGATGGACCATTTCCACTCCATGTAGCTCAGAGGGAAACAAGTTAACAAACACCTCAAGTACACACGGACATGTTGATGAGACTCCCCACTACTCCATACACCCTAGCTAATTCCATCTCTGTCTCATCTGATACTGCAGGCAGAGCTGGAGGAAACATACGCATTCCAACTCTGGAAAGCATTTCTCCAAGTAAAGAGCAGCTTGACCCAGCAGCTCAACTGGTATTGTTGGTCCCTTAGACACTGAGACCCCAGTTCTTACAAAAGCAGAATGCCAAATCAGTCAACATCCTTTCAAAAACCTGGTAGAAGTTCTGTAACCCACAGTCAATCAGTACGGTTTTCATGTGCCTCTTCTGTGTATGTTTTATTTGTGACTCAGACTGAGGATCAGAAAAGAACAAAATTTGTTCCAACTGCCCATCCAAACCCACTGCAAATGACTCCACATTGCCAGCATAAGAGAGCAGACCTCAGTTCTTCTTAACAGAAATACTGCAGTCTAAGAAGACATGTGATAACATGTCCCCAGACAGGAATCACAAAAATGCACACAAGGCAACACTTTTGAGCTGAGGTATTTTCTCCTGTGGTCATCACCTGTGCCCATGAATATCAGTCTAAACCACAAAGACAGGCTTCTCTGTTTCCTTTGTTCTACCATAGCTGAGAAGCAAATGCTTGAGTGCAAGGGTGTAGACATACCAAGTGTGCTGCCAACCTGAAGAAATAGCACAGAACAGGGAAAAACTGAGTGGCAAAAACCTTAGAAGGTCCATAGCATCTCCTGGTCAAACTAATAGGCATCAAACCCCAGTATGCTGCAATCCCCCTGCACCACCACTGCTCCTCCAAACAAGCAGCAGAGCCTGCTTGGTCAGTGGTAAAGCTCAAGACCTGTCCATTTCCAGGGAAGAACAGCCAAAGTGAACTGCTCACACATCTCCTGCCTTTACCTGTCCTTGCCAATCTGAAGTATTGACAAGAATAATATTTTCTGGCAGCTGGTCATCAGAAACCAGGATGTGATTTAGTTGGTCATACACAGTTTTCCTGGGGATCTGCAAATGAAGACGGAGAGAACAGATCAGTAGGAGGTAACAATTTGAATCCTCAAAGCTTTGTCTGTCACTGCTCCTTCTGCAGTGCATTTGTCTTAAAGTCACTTGATACCAATTAACAGTCCTGCAGTTGAAACAAGCATGGCACAGAGGCACTCTGCATAAATCAGTCTCCGTTGCAAACCCTTGCAATGTACCTTATTTCAAAAAGATAATTCCTCAATACATCTCTATTTGTTACTTATCACAACAATCCATTCAGTGTTTTCAGTTTATGGCTGGCTGACAAAGCACCAAGCTGGCAAAAACCAGCAGACAGGATGGAAGGTAAAATATCAGCCAAGAAGTAAATTCCCTCCTTCCTGGAGCTGCAGGGTTCAGTTACTTTCCAGCAGGGACAGCACTTTGACCAGAAGGAAAGGGACCACAGGAGACAGATGGAAAATACAAAAACTGAGTGGCAGGAGAAAAAGCAGTATTTTTCACACCTGTAAGTGGTGCCGGGTATCTGGGGATCGTTCATTGTCCAGGCTGTTTGCTCTCTCATTCTGTGGTCTCACTGGTTGCCTCTCCTTCAGAGATGTGCTTCTTCCCCGACGCCCAGTTTGCTTCCCTTCAGACCTGCTAGAAACAGGTGCTTTCATTCTATGCTTGGCTCATATCTGAGCAGCATTCATCCCCCAAACTCCTAGATCACCCCCATCTGGCAACCTCAGCAATTTAACTCCAGGCACTGGAGAATCATGCATGGAAATCTGAGGCAGCATGAGACCTGTTAATTCTACATCTAACAGTATAGAAGTTATAGAGAACAACGTTCAGCTGCAGAGTATTCTGTCATCACATTTCCAGGAGTCCCAAGCAAACTTTCACAGCCCACACCAAGAGCCACACCAGCACAGTGCAATCCAGCTACACAAACTGCAGACACACACCCAAGAGTAGCACAGAAATATTCCTGCAAAAGAGCACCTATTTACTTGAAATAACCTAGAAAACTACATGGTTGGGTTGTTGAAGTCCACATTCACTCTGCCATTTGGGAACTCAGACTTAACAACCACCTTTAAGGCCAAAATTTGCATCAGACAACTTATCTTTGAGCATGAAACCCCAGAGTAAACAGTTGGGCTAGTTGATCTTAAAGGGTCTTTTTCAACCTTAACAACTCTATGATCTCTGAGCAACATCAGAGCAAGACTGCTCTTTGTGGTTCTTAGAATGCATTTATCAAACACACAAGCTCCTCCTCTCAAGTGCCTGAGCACAAGGGCAGTCTCCTTGTTTGATGGCTAAAGACCATCCTGAACAAACAATAGCAGGCTGCCCATGGCTTCCCAAGGAGCCTCTTGCAGGTACAGTGCTGTGCCACTGCTGTACCTGGTGGATGGGATAATGAGGGACTCCGTCTTGGTGATCTTCCCACTGGGCGGGAGCTTCTCAACAAACACATCTGGTGCAGGAAGTTCCACTTCTTGGACCTCAGCTTGCTGGTTAGACTCCTGCAAACAAACACACATGGAACCAAGTGAGGAACAAACACTTCCCTCTCTCACTACCGCAAGGGCTTGCAGGAGGCACGCCAGCTTGGCTCTGGCTGGGCCACATTCAGCCTCTCCCTTCCAGACACGCTACTCACAGCCAGGGAACAAGCCAACATTGGCTATCCTAGGCTCCCAGTTCCTAACTCTGCCTCACAAGGGAGCTGGAGGCAGAAAAGGTGTTCAAAAACACTGCTTTGGAGCAGGCACTCTCTGAGCTCAAAGGCAAGGACAAGCCTCGTTATGCAATGCTGATTCAGTTTACCCAAAAAAACAGTGGAGAGAGAAATACTAAGAGAAAAGTTACAAACAGCATATCTTCAGAAGAGCAACTTGAGTTCTGGGATTTTCCCCCATGACCAGCTTGATTTCTGCCAATTCAAACTGAAGGTGTATTTCTATCTGGTATAATGCACTGGCTCTGAGGATACTTATCAGGACAACACACATGCTCTGTAGCTTACCCTAGGCCAGCTTTCCTCAAATCAAGAGGAAGACTGTTTAAATAGAAGGTTTAAATAGAAGGTCACACTGAGCACTTTAATTACAGAAAGCTGAAAGACAAGAACCTCTGACAACTGAGGTCAGGAGAAGAGCCTAGCACTATATTCACTGCAGCTAATGTAATCTACACAAGTTGTCATGTATATGCAACTATACAAACAGACAGAATGCAGTTCACAGCTGACACTCAAACTGCCAGACAGAAAGTTAAGAAGTGAGTTTTCAACTTACAAAAGAGACAGTGTCAGAAATACTGTCATCTGTGCGTTTGGTTCCAAGACTCTTTGTCTTTTCAGGCACTTCTACCTGCTTGAGAGGAGAAAACTGTTAGCAGCAGCACAACTTTCCAGCCATATTCTCTGGATCAGACTGCTTGAAAGACACTGAACAGCAATGCAAGAGCACTTACAGTCCCATCGGAACTGAATGCATTAGCATGGGATGTAGCAAGGCAGCAGATAAATCTTAACAGATTTAATGCCACAGTCACATTTAAATATCAGGTAATGAAGGTCTGTGAGAAGATCTGTTACCTACTCAAAAGCATGCAGGCCCTGGAAGACCTTCCCCCCCAGGTTCTACAGCTGTGGTACTAGACATAGTTAGGCATCACCCAGAACAGGCCATCCTGCAGATGCATCACAGAATCAGGACCTGGCACACTGTTCGTGACAACACAGAGGCAGATCAGACAACGAATGCAATGGGAAAAGGTCACAGAAAAGAAACGTGTTTGGGAGACCAAGGGAGGGCGCTCAGGGAAAGGCCTGCACAGAAGCCTTTATTCTAGAGCTTCTGGGCACAGGGAAGCAACATCCAGACCCTGAGCATGCTCCACTCTCTACTTGGGAGGGATGCTGCTCATTAGTGCTGTGACGTGCTTCAGTACCTTCCCTACATTCAGTCTTAGAAACTCAGTGCCTAAAACCCTCAAACAGATTTATGACTACACTAAGAGATATACAATATACAGAGAAGTCCTCTGGAATTGGGCTGATATTCTGTGTGCCTAGAACACTCACCTAAATAGGGATGGAGAAGAGTGAGCTCCCTTTCAGAATTCGCTCCCAGGCAATATCTCCCACCCCAGCTATTGCAAGCATGTGGGAATCTGGACATACTCACACCATTGGCAATTATTCAATACATAAACTGAAGATGTTCACTTGAGGTAAACCTTTATTTGCATTAAAAATAAACCAAATCACGTTTTCTTCAGAATATTCATGTATCTGCATCAGAGTCTTCAGAGGAGGTCACAGAGGGTGTCTATTTACATGTATAAACAGAGATGGTGCAGGTAACAAGGCTGAACACGGCAGGATGATACCAGGCAGTCAGAGCACTTGAATTTCAAAAGGAATGTAGGTGGATAGAGAAGGCCTTGAGGTTGCTATATTAACTACAGGCAGATAACCTTCTTGAAACGACTTACAGGACTTGATGGCTCTCTCTGGCTTCTGATGCTGTGGATGCTACCGATTTCTGTCTGAGAGCTGGAGTGCGACAGTCCTTCAAAATAAGGTCTGAAGAAAGAAAGCAAAAACAGTTTTTTGTCATTAAAACATCAGCAGAGAAAGTCCACAGCAGAAAGAAAATGCGACTGTTCTAAGGCACCTTAACACTCCTCAGCAGTTCCAGTAGAATTCACCAGCCACTTTTTTTCCTCTCAGTGAAAGAAAGGAAGGGGAAAGGTCTCCAGGACGGCAAAAGAAATGAGAGTATAAGGACCCCTGTCTAGCCTTGACACTGCCTGACTGACCTCCACTTAATGGCTCCAACACGTCAGCTGTCTCACATTAAATCATTCTCATCCAGCTCTTACAAAGAATGCTCGCATGGTCTCACGCTACAAGCCAAACAGAAGTTTTTATTTCCATTAAATGTGGGATGGGCCCACGGGTCCAGCACTTTCACACGGCAGAACAGAATGCACATTCACTCCACAGAGGCATTTGAGTCTCTCCTACCCCAAGCACCAGGTGCAGAGTTTCACACAGCGAATTTTGTTTCAGTTCTGCAAATGCTGACTGAACAACATGCCATTCCAGACGAGGTTTAGCTCTTGATGGAAAGACAGCAAGTGAAGGAGAATTACTGCCCCCCACCCATACTCTGCTCATGTGGGTAAGTGACTCCTGATGCTAACATCCATTTTATTTCCAGCTTGCATCTGGATTTGGCTGCCAGCCTTAGGATCCAATTACACATTTGCTCAATAAGATAAGTTAGCACATATAATCAGATTGTGCTTCCATGTCAAAAGGCAGATACCACAGTAGGTTTCAAGGCTCAATTATGATTTAAGGAATTGATTTTATTGTTGTTGTTTTTTTTTTTTCTTTTCCAGGAAAAAAAAGATGCCTACAACCATCAGCACTTATCACATTTCTTTCACAATACAAACGTAAGAACCAGATAGAGTAAGCCAGAAAGTGTCTCCCCACAGTCAACTAGAAGTGATCTCTGGCTTAGTTACACACAGCTGCCATATATCAGCACTTACAAAAACTAGTTCAGAACAGGCTTGGGTGTATTTATATGTCAGCCCCCTTGGGCTCTGAAGAACTCCTTTGTTTCCTGCAGTTCTGATTCCTTAGTCCCTAACAAAGGCTTTTTCCACACAGGATCCTATCAGCTTTCCCAGAAAGACTGCCTTGCCGCCCATCACAACTTTCTGCCTCTGCAGCTTTTAACTGTTATGCTGTAGCACCAGATTTCCTATCTGTTTCTACCATCTCTTCAAAACACTTGTGTACAATCCCACCATCAGCCTGTCAGCAATTTCTGCTCCTGTAGTCAGGTGGAAGGGCAGGCAGAATAATTGCACAGGGAACAAGGAAAAAAATATGAAGGGAAATTAGCTCACAGTCATTAAATTATTATAATGTACACTGGGGCTCTGACACCAGGCTGAGGAGTTTTGGAAATAAGGTGGAGAGGTGTGAATAGAACATCTAGTAGTGTAGTGCTGACACTACTCACTGTCTCTTTTCAGTTCCAGCTCTTGGAAGACTGAGTCCCAAGCAGCTGCCCAAACTGACTACTCTGTAGGGGACTGCCCAGCATCAGCCACACCATACTTACTTTAACTTTGGTTTCGGAGTGCTCAAGACACTGTCATCATCTTCCATTTCTGGCCCGCTGTCACTGGGGTTCTCTATATCCAGGGTGTCGTACAGAAGGTCCAAGTCCTCCTCCACCTCTGGAGCATGCTCTGCAGGGTCCTGCTCTGAATCCAGAACCTAAATGCAGGAGACATGCAGACATTGTTCACTAAGAGTTAAACAGATCCCCTGTCACCTGAGATCCCTCAGGGTCTGCAGTGCACCAGGCTTAGATTCTGTTTCTAGTGCAAGGATACTATATCCAACAGAAACGTTAAGCATACCAGGAGTGCTTGTTGGGGGTGAAGCTGTCAACGTCTGGTTAAGCAACACTTACCTATTAGACAAGGTATCCACAAACAAGCTATTAACCATAGATCATGTCAATTGGTCAATCATATGCTATAAGCAAAGCTTTCAGAAGGCAACTAACAGAGTCCCAGCTCTCTCAGAAGTACAGAAATATGGTGCTCCCAAATGAGCGTTGTGTCTTGGGTATTCCTAAAAAAGTTGTCATTACACCTCTTGATTTCATATTCAGTGCCCAACCAGGCAGAAAAGTAACAGTAATGTCCACAGGAGGCATCAGAAACCTGGACAAGAATCAGCTGCAACCCACATGTAAATGTGAAGAGAACACAGATCTCACATCAAAACCCACCTAGGTTTCTTTACACATACAACATAACCATACAGTTACACACAGCCCCGAGTTTGCTTTTATAAAAGCAGCTCCAGAAAAACAGCAGCTCAGCTGGCTGAGACCCCAGATATGGGTGCTGACTCTGCTGAGCTAACTTGGGAAGAATAGTAAAGCTAACAGGACTGTTTGGAAGTGTAAGAAAGCATGAGGAGTTACTCACTCTTTCCCACAGGCCACAATATCTGCAGAGACTGACAGCCAAATGAGCTGTTACTCATATTAGGTACTTAATGTTATGCAGGTTCTTGGGTTTAAGACCTCTTTCATTTTTAGCTCTGATCACACAACTGCCTTTCCTGTGGATCTGAGTATTGAAATGTTTCAAGTCTTGCCTCGCTGTTCTGGAAAGATTATCAAAGAAGTGGTGATTTAACTTCACAAGCAAGCTACACAGCACACTGTGTGCCTTTCAGATGGTTAAGGGCTGTTTTGAAGAGTGCTTTGAAATTAACAGGTAAATAAGTGAGTGTTTGCCAAAATCTAGTTTTGATAAAATTTAATCTAGAAAACATTCAGTGACATTTTAAAGCTGGCCTTCAAGCCTCCACACAAGGTCAGGATGCCAGGACAGGTTATATCAACTGCAGACTTGAAAACAAAATGAATGGAACTAGGGGGAAACAGGAGAAGGTTCCTGGGGACTACAGTAAGGACCACGTGGAAGAGGCAAGAGAGCAATATGCAAACAGAAAGGTTCTGTAACACATTACTCACCTCATCAGATACTTTGAATCTCTTCAGCAATGCCACAACCTTCTGCTTGAAGTTTTGTTGCTGCAAGTCAAAGACATTTTGACATGAGTAAAGCATCAGTGAACTGCTTTCTCCCAGCATGTAAGAAGCCCAGACACATGATGCTGGTGCTCTAGCTGCTGCTCCAAGTCAAAAAGACTGCTGGCACCATGAACCAAGGCTCTGCTGTTCACATGCTGAAATCAGCTTTTCCAGACCTATGACACTTCTCTACTGCCTTACAACAAACGAGCTCCCGCTCTGCTAAACCTTAGAAACCTTCTGGCCCTGATGAACAGCATACCACTCCCAGCTAGATGCACAGTGGACAGCAAATTTCTGGCAAACATCTGAGAGTCAACTTTGGTACTTTTCTGGTTCTTAACACAGGTGAGACAACATAGGCATCTATCCACTAACTCAAAGCACAAATGCATTTTCTATCAACAAAGTACTGCTGCACCCTGTTGCAGTTCAACCTGGCAGGCTTGCTTACATGAAAAGTTCCACAAAAGAAAAGTTGTGAGTCTTGTTCTTACCACCTGCCTATCAGAAAAATGTTTTCCAGGTTTGACATTGCCAGATCTCAGACACAGCAGTCACCTAGCCCAAAAGCGTTGCACTTCCTTTGTGTTTATTTGCCCATAAGAGCTATTTCTCTCTCATAGAGCCAAACAGCTGAGATTCATTATGAGCTATTCAGCTATCCTCAGTCACTGACCAAATTAATATGCATGCTCTTAAGAAAAGGTAGAGGAGACCCAGGTGAGAGAGCTGGTACAGGGCATTTGAAGTGGCATCCCTATGTCAGGAAGAAGGACAAGAGAACATGGCTGGCACCAAGCCACACCTTGGGGAAGAAAGCTGTTCACTAGCTTGCCTGTATCTCATGTGAGCTTTCCTAGTAAACCCTATTGGTCCTACCACTCTAGCCTCAGGCATTTCACAATGCCAAGACTCCAAAATTCACCCTTTACCACTGAACTCAAATCCAGTAAGCTGCTGCCACCTTCTAGACAGTTGAAGTTGAGGTGAAATGAAGTCCTTAGGTCCAAACAAGACCATATAAAGAACGGTTCCCATTGCACTGGTAGGAATGAGATGCTCTCATTTTAGAGGTGTCCTTTGACAAAGGATGTCAAGGAAAAACATCTGTCATGCAGGCCACCCCAGACCAGCATGGTAGACTGCAGAGGGAGCACACACAGTAGACAGTAAATAAGGTGACACATCAAGAGTTTTACTCTGGCCTGAATGGTCTGAGAGTCAGCACACAGGAACCCTGCTGAGGCCGATGTTAAATTTACTGGCAGCACCTAATTCAGTCTTGCACCAGCCCTCTGCACTGGAGATTCAGTATCAGTTCAGTGGTCAGGGACAGAAAGACATTCTTATCATGAAGTAAATAACCACAGGGTATATTTTGTCTCATGCTTTCACTGAAGCCTGTAAACAATATTGAAGACATCAAGGATATGAGCTAGCACACTCCTAGTCTTACAGAGTCTTTTTAATTGCAGGTTCAGATCAAAACAGTGCTTATTCAAGATCTTTTCAAACATGGATTTGAGAAATAGCCTCAAAGAGGGTACAAATGATCACCAAACATACTTCAAAGTCAGAAAAAAAACCAAACCAACCAACAAACCTAGACCATCCTCGTGATTTTGAGTTACTGCCATCACAGACATGTACAAACACTTGTGTAGGTAGAAGGCCACGTTGTGTATTATGGTGCAGCCAAGTGCAGGCCAGTGCTCCACATGGAAGCTCTGTTTTGCACACAAACACATGCTTGCTATAAGAAGGCAGATGGCTGGCTGCGTGCTACTCACCAAAGCCTTCAATATCCAGCTACTTCTTTGGCCCCAGCATGCATCACCTCAGGCACACCTGTCTGGCTCCAGCCCCTGACTAAGCTACTGAACTTCACTCTGAAACTTTCCCACAGGTCTCTCCCATGCAGAGCACAAGCAGAAGAGCTTTCCTTTACTTAAGCCTACTTTCAGAATCATGTGAGCACAGATCAGCCCCATAATGAAGCCAGCAAAAGATTTTCACTCATATATGATTTTTGGAGCACCCTAATCTCACAGCTAAAGGACACTCAAGACATGCACACACCACAGACTGCCCCACTCCCTGATCTGATAGCTTCTGCTGGCTCTTCACTTGCTGCAACCATGCTCCCAGGCTCCCTGCCAGCACGTCTAGCACTGCTGCTCCCACATGCTGCATGCACTGCACATCCTAGCCAAACCCCATCAGTGTTAGTAAAACTAATTTCCACCGACCCTGGTTATGGACGTCGTTCTTACTATCGATCTCCGCTGCTTCTTGGGCTTCCCCAGCTCGTACTCATCATCATCCAAATCCTGAACAGAAAGAGGATTCCTTTGTTACCTTTGTGTCTTGGGAACATGTGAACATTTACGTCCTAACAACGTTCCCTCTGTTAAAGCAAATACTGAAGGCCTGCAGCAGGTTATTTTTTTTTTTGCTGTTATGACGGCAGAGGGAAAAGGATTTGAATTAGGTCTTCAAAGAGCTAAGAACACTGGCTCAGAGGAGCAAAAGAGCCCAAGTTCTAAAAAATAAGGATTCTCTCTGTCCCAAGTTTCAGTGGGCTCCTCTCAGTACCCTCCATGATGTAGAAGGCAGGTGATGCCAAAGTCTGAAGACAAGTAACATCCCAACTCAGAAGCTTCTCACTTCTACACAGGGAGATCTCTGCCAGGACCTACTTTGTAGAAGGTATTAAAGACTAAAATCTGACTCAGATCCCACCAGCCCTAAAGTTACAGCTGAGGGCCTTGTTGGGCTCTTTGAACCCTATCAACATTACACAAAATCAATTGCTGCCTTGACCATTGAGCAGATAAACGCAATAGAATGCTAATACTTCAGTGTTTAAAGGAGACCTAAATCAACACATCAGGAGATAAACCACAGCATGGTGAAAGAAATGGGTTGCTGTGCATGTCTGTTCTCTTTCTGCCACTGCAGCTCAACACTTGGTGACAGTTTCACACTGTCATGGCTTCACTAAGGAATCAGACTTATTTTAAGCAGAAGCTGAGAGAGTACACGCTCTACAGAAGCTCTCACAAGAAGCCATGCCCTAAACAGTACCTGGCCCTGCACGGCATCATCACTGGCCTCCTGTTCAGAAGAGAAGCTCTCGTACTCTTCCTCAGAATAGTTGTCTGAAAGGAAAGGAAAGAGGGGAGAAATCCCATGAAACTCCTTTAACACAAGGAGAAAATCTCATCCAAGGAGCAGAGAAAATCAACTAACAGTCACAAACCAAGAAAGGGGGCACATAAAAGACAAAGTAGCAAGCATCTCCTTATCTGTGTTAGAACCAGTGAAATGGGAATATCTTAGAGATGAGGAACAAGGAGAAATACATCTAGTAAGAAGGATAGACCAGCACACAGATAAGACTCCTTAGAATAACATCCCCTTTTCCCTGGAAAGAGCCACTTGGCATACAACAGTGAGTAAGGAGTTTTCTCCACAAGGGGAAGAATTTTTCCCCCTTAGCAAGCCTAACTGCCTTCAGAAGACAAGCCAGGAGAGTCTAAACTACTGACATGATGATTCAGGTGACCGGTCTGGCCTCAGGTAGAACAGGCACCTAAATGCACTGTCTTCAACAGCTCACTTTTCTGGCAGAGAGCAGAAGGCTGCTACTACAAAGCAGATGGAAGATTGTCACAAGCAGAAACCCAAGTACTTTCTACGTAGTGAGCAACACTGGGGATTTACTCTCATTAAACCAGATCATATTCATACTCCTTTAAAAATATGGTAGCTTTGTAGGCCTTATGTAAATTAACATTTATTGTAGAACAAGGAAGGAAAAAAAATTGGAAGAGCAGCTTAAATGTGCCTCTCCTGAATATGACACTGTTGGTCATGTGGGAAGCTACAGGTTCTCAGCACACCCACCAGTAATGCTGGAAGAGCACAGACCCAACTTGCTGGATGGTGTGAACCTCTGACAACCCCTAACTCTGGCAGCCACATTCCTTACTTACACAGTAACAGGTTTGCAAAGTTGATTTTCTTTGTAGTAACCAGTTAAAGACACAGGTATAGGTACAAGCCTCATTCTTCCCAGGAAGCACCTAAGCTCAGGTGGGGTTTAACGCCAGTTAGTTCAGGAAGGCACTAGACCCCACAGCACGTGCTTGTACTTTACCTGTAGATTTGATTTTCTGGCTGGCCTGCATAGTGCTGTCATCATGGTCAATTGGCTGACTTGACAAGGAGAAGATCCAGATTTCTGCTACCTTTACTGCAGCTTCTTTGATGTTGCTGAAAAGGCTCAGAACCTGTCCACCTTCTGTGGGGTGCTGCATGACCTGGGACAGAAGTCAAGCAGAACAAATCCACATTTAAATGTATTTAAACTTGAACCATTTGCATACTACAGGAGTTATTTATGTTAATAGAGCTAGCCTGATTTCCAAATAGAGAAGACAGACAACACCTGCAGGAGCTGCATGCAGGCAACACACAACGCTAGCTGAGATTGTAGTCAACTGTTAATGCAAGTGATGGAAGGAAAATTTTTCTGAGGTTGACAGTTGATTAGCTCATCCATGAAACACAATACCTCATTACTATGTATTTGCTTCCACAGCATAGTACTGATTTGAATTCTCAAGTTACCAACCTGCAGGACATTTGTAGTTGAGGAATTTAAGAGCCAAACAAAAAAAAAAACCACAAAATTATCAGTGGGATACAAAGCAAAGTGCTTCCTAAAGCAAAAATTTCTGCTCCACAATCCTGGAGGAGATGGCCATACTGGGCTAATTAAGTGGTGAGGCACAAAAAGCAAGATGATGATGGAGGCAGAGACACATCTCAGTGTGGGTTTCTCCCTGCAGCCCTCTTCCCTTTGCCACCCACAGCTCACAGAGCTCTCCCTAGAACAAGACTCAGGTTCTTCTCTCGTCCCACCAGACACAGCAATCACTTCCCCATCCCCACTTGTCTGCACATCAGCTTCCTACCACACACCAGGCCGCTCTGTCAGCTCCTCATGTGGCTTTAAAACGACCTGAGCTGATGAGGAACATATGCCCTCTGCTCAGGCTCATGCTTTCACTAACTTTTCATCGCTTTGTTTTCTTTCAACTCCTATAATAACTTTGTGTGTGTGTGTCTCAGTGCTGTTTAGGGGTCATTAAACTATAAACTGCAAAGACAGGGAGGCTTGTAAAAGGATATAGCATTTGTTTACCCAAAGTCTTCAATTTCAGAAGTATTCCAGATGAGCTGGAAAGTAACTGTTTCCCAACAAAGTGAACCTTTGGAAATGCATGACCTTCTAACCTCAGTCAGCTGACATCACAAAAAAGGTATAAGAAAAACCACACACAGCAGCAAATGCCCAACACTCAGAAGCTCAATGATGGATCTAATTAACAGGCCCACAGGTTTTCTGCCTTACAGCAGTAGTCAATTTCTAGTTCTTAAACAAAACATGGTACAGGAAAAATGTTGCCTACAGGACTATAAATCAGAGTTTGGACAGTTGAAATGGGGAAATCTACACTTACTGCAAGTTTAAGGGAAGCTTAACTCACATCAGAAGCATTCCTTGCAATTTATTATTTAACACTGTAATAATTCACTGCAGCACTACATTAATTTACAGGTGAAAACAGTGAAACTATTTATTAGCAGAACGTAGTCTGATTAAATATTTTGATGCTACACTGAACCTGGAAGGCCTGTCCAAGTGACCTTAACAGCCTTGTTTCCACAAATATGAAACAAAAGATCTTACATTTAAGCACAATACAAATGTGTTAGCTCAGCTCGACCAAATGTACTAATGCAAAAGAAAATGGATTAGCATTGAAATACACGTGCAAGTGTTCTGAATGCAAAGGGGATTTGAGCTGCATTTGTGTGAGTCAATTCGAGACTCAAAACAAACAGGATACTCCACAAATCTCGTAAGCTAATATGCCTCAAGAAACCTTTAGCTATCAAGATACTACCCAGAAAAATGCATATTATTACTCAGAACTAAGATCTATTTAACATATTGTTCTATGAATACTAAGTAGCATTGTTAAGATAGCTGCATGAAATCCATCCAGGTACTTCTCAATAAGGAAAGAAATAACAGTGGATTTAAAGCTATCCCTTCTAAGTATGGATACGCCAAACACCGCTCACCTCAGCCATGTTGATAGAGCCCACAGCCAGAGTCTTGTAGCCTAAGATGGTTCGGTTCTTGTACCGCTTCCGCCGCTGCAGCATGATCTGAAGCTTGTTCCCTTCTCTCTTCAAGAAGTGAGGGTACTGGGGTTGAAAACAGAAAGCAAAAGTTCATTACGTCCCTTGACGTTATCTCTTAAGCTGTCTGGTTCACAAGTAAACTCCATTCCTACACTGAACTAACCCTCAACACACAACCCTAAATTACCCCAAGGAAGCAGTCATTTCTGACTCTCACCTTACAAACACAGCCTTCATAAAGCTCTGCCAGAGAACCCAAGTGCCACGCAAGGGATCAACAAGCAGGGGGAGAGCTCAGGTAATCCTGCACCCTTGCTTTTGCAGCCCCAGGACAAGAGGCAGCTCAGGCCTCATATGCCTGCATTACACAGAGGGTGAGGCACTGTGGTACCCAACAGGTACTGACAAAACAATCCTGGCTGTTCTGCTGGGAAGGGCTGAGGACAAGTCCAGTCCCAAAAAGATGAGCATCCTTCCAAGAGATGGGCTGTAGAAAGGAGAACCACACTGCAGGGAGCCTAATTGCACAGTGGATATTCTTAAGTGAAGGATACTTCATTTCACTATTTTTTTTTCCTTCTCTCCCCACTTCGGGAAACTGTGAAAGTAACTTCCTGCCTCTCCAAAAGCTTGATAAATACAACTGCTGAGTGCCTCCAGAAACCTTGAGATGTTAATTTGCAGTCCAGAGCAAGCCTGACTGCTGCACAGAGAGCCAGGAGCAGTGGCAGAGCAAACAAGCAGAATACTAATTAACTGATTGCTCTGCAAGGATGGGATTGAGTGTCTTGCACACGGAAGCAGCCCTGCAGTAAGAACAGCAGTACATGTAATTAAAAGATCACCTTAAAACAGACTTACACCGAGCCACAAACCAAGCATGTGACTTCACAGACCTGCAGCATCCCTGGGCAAAGATTGAAGGAAGTTATTGAGGACTGGGATTGATAACAGGGGGCTCAGAAGGTAAGAGGCACCTTTTGCATTCAACCCTCCCACCCACCTGCAGCTGAGACCCTTCCAAGTGTTGGGAAGGCAGCAGGGGAGAGGGATTCCTTGCTCTCAGCTGGAGGTACTGGGGTCCCTTGGGCTTACTTAAGAACAAACCTGCAGCTGAACTCCAAATTCATGCTTGCTCCCAGGTCAGTTTGATATCAATGTCCAGTTTTCTGGGATTAAACTGGATGATCAAGTCCATACATGTGCAAATTCCTGTTTTTTTAAAGGTGTGTTTCCTGGACACCTCTGATAAGCATTCACAGAAATGATTAAAAAAGCCAAAAGAGATCGTGAGACATTCAGGCCACCACTCAGCTCCTCAGTTAAAGGCAAGGTCCTCTGGAAAAGCCAAGCCATTTTCACTGCACAGATAGCTATTTTTAATTCCTGCCACTGCTTTTCAAATCTACAGAATGGTTTCAACCAAAACTGACACTTTATAACACAGTATCTGGAAACAAGACACAGGAAGCCCCAAGCACTGCAAGTGCTTCCAAGGGCAAGAAGGGACCATCACACACACCAGGACAGCAAAAGCCAGCACACAAAACTCATTGCAAAGCTCTTGTGACATAATCCCTTCCATCTGGAAAGTTTTCTTAGATCACACACAAGAATGAAGTCCTCTGGAGAAGTACGGTGATGTGCTTGGAATATCTAGGAAATTTCAATTGATCCTGAGATACCCACAGAGGGTCAGGAAGAGCAGCCATTCCAGCAGTCAGGGTAGTAGGAGCTTACCTGCCAGAAAGGCTACTGCTGGTCTCAGCCTAGCCAGCTAGGAGAAACCAGCTCAGACACACTGTAGCTTTAAGTCTCACCCCACCTGCATAACAGAACACTACCCATCCTGACAGCTTGCACAGCAAAGCAAACAGGGCAAGGAGCTGACAGCACAATATGGAGGTACTGGCTGCTGCTGCAAGACACTGAAGCTTTCTCATGCTGAGACATCCACATGCTTTTACTCTGTGGTCCATCATCACTCTTAAAATATCCCAGGCACTAAATTCAGACTGTACCTGGCTCAGACTATAGTTAGCTAAGAGTAGCTTCCAGCCATCGTCCAATTAAGAAACAATAAAAGCTGCCATAAAAATCCTGCTGTGCCATTTCAGGAAGACTTCCCAGACCTCGATGCATCCAAGAGCACTAATCCTTCCTGCAGCAGGGAGATCAGCAGCACATCCCTGCACTAAGCTTGCTCATCTCTCACACTCTGTTCTGAAGGCTTACAGCGTCATGGACATCATTATCCCCTGTCCTGGCTCAGTTCCCAGCCCCTTCAGAGGAAACCAACTCAAAAACAATGCTTTGTGTCCTGCTGCAGTATTGCTCAAGTTGCTGGAAAAAAAAAAATAAACAAACCACACAAAAACACAATCCAAAACAAAATCTGCAGATCTAGACTCCCCCTCGTGCTCACAGCAAGCCAGCCTCTATTTCCCTTATGTTCCTGCTCAAGAGGTAGCACGAGGGCAGGAGGCTCTGAGGAGAGCAACCAACAGAACACAAAAGGATTCTCACCACTGACCCACAAAGCACCCCTGCTCACACAGAAGTGCCCCAGTGCTCCATCACACCTTACCTGCAACGAGAATGTCAGTGCAAGCTCCGTCTCCACGTGTCCACTCGGGGGCAACACGATCTCGTGAGACCGCAGGATGCGCTTGGAGCCCTGCACAGAAGCAAAGTTCACGTGGTAAATTGCCCAGCCAGCCACTTCTTTGCCATCCAGCCCAAATGGCTCAGCCGTTGAACTGGAGAGCTCCAACTACAGGCCTTACTCCCCCTGATATTACCCAGAGCTGCCTTTGCGCTGCCTCTCCACAGGGAAAGGATAAGACAGCAGGTTCCATGGGCAGAGATGTCAGAGAGCTGGACTGCAGACAGTGCTGGAATGATTCTGGCCAAGGAAGAAGCAGAGGGAAGGAAGACTAGACTGAAATGGAAATAGCCCTGGATTGGCATCCCACCCCTATTCAAACAAAACTGGAAAATGTTTTCAGGGACTACCACAGAGAAAATGAATGGATGGCTCTGACCTTGCACTTGTGTGACATATTAATGAGATGAAAGAGAGATATTTGACTAATAAAGATTTGGGCATATTTACTGTCCCTAACTACAACAAAGCAGCTTTTGTTCTGCCAAACTCCAGCATTCAAAAGCTATGAGTCAGCCCCCACCCCTCAAGCTGAAGTCTCATTTCACAACTGCAGCCAATAGGTAGCGGGTGCCTCATCTCCCAGGGCTGCAGTGTCACACATCTCTCTGGCATTAACCTTGGTGGGCTGATCTATCCTTTTTGTACACACACTCCTCTCTGAAGAAAGTGGAGATTTTAACCTGTTTAAACAACTCTGAGTTATTGAGGTTATGGAATTTTAAGAAATCCACTAAGCATTGCAGGAAGCCTGGAGATGTGGCAGCAGTGCCATGCAGCTCCACACCAGCACTGCCATATGTTGAGTTATGGGACTGTCTGCTGTAGGAGCATTTCATTTCAGAGAATGT
This sequence comes from Odontophorus gujanensis, assembly GCA_013399175.1. NCBI lineage: Eukaryota > Metazoa > Chordata > Aves > Galliformes > Odontophoridae > Odontophorus > Odontophorus gujanensis. Next base: position 128,912 of record VXAB01002726.1, on the reverse strand, counting down.
TTCAGGAAAAAAAAAAAAAACCTAGCAGGGAGGCACGACTAAATGCTGCCCAGCAAAAGCTTCTGTATTGTACAGATAGCAGTAAGTTTCAGAGGTCTCTGGATCAATATTCTGCTGAGGTTGCAGATCTGGCTTTGTCCAGACGGGCTGATCTCCCAGAGGCACAAAACTGTAGCTCTCAAAAAAAACAGCATATGGGAAACTAGAGACACACAGGGAGTAAACACCTCCCAGCTACAGCCAAAGTTAAACTGCGCATGTCTACATCAGCCTCAAATAACAACCCAAAATGAGGGAGGGAGATGGGGAGAGGCTGAGATTGGCTTACATCCCTTCCTCACTACAAAGCCAGAAAGAACGCTGTGATCTGCAGAGGTGCCCCCAGTACATCAGGTCAAAAACCAAAAGGTTCCCCCCCAGCAAAAGCAGCACACGTGCAAGTAAAGCACAGCTGGCCTTGCCACTGGCAATAGCAGCATCTGTTCCATGCTGCAAATCTCCTAACAGTAGCAATCTTGCTTTACTTGTTATGCAACTCAAAATCTAATGAAAGCCCAAATGCAGCAGCTTTAAAAAGACTGCAGAAGATAAATCGAGCAACAGCCTGGGAAATACAGTTGACAAGTCTTTGAACGTCAGGAGTGCTGCAGGGAGACATGGGAAATGCAGGTAGGATGCTCTCATTAGGTCTAAATTCAGTCATTCCTTCTGGAAGGACTGCAGCACCTGACACCTCTCTTGCAATTCCTCATACACAGCCAGCGAGTCATTTGACAGAGATCATATACTTGAAGATCCAATATCACCAGCTGCAAACAATAGCTGTGTCAGAAACCTGAGTGCTGGCAAATTAAGTAGCCTTAAAAGAGCTTGTCAGCATCGTAATAACCTGCAAGCCATAAAGGAATATAATAAGAGGGCTTCAAATCTGCTTGCATTTGAGACAACTGCAGTACTACTGTCCTACCATTAAACAGCACATCATGAGATATGAGCAATGATCGAACTGCAGTGCCAGGGACAACCAAGGTGAAGCCATGGGCATCCTCTGGGACAGCAGTTACTGCAGCCACTGTGACCTCAAGGCCAACTGGAAAGACAGATCAAGGCACAAAACGATGGCCCAGGGATGCAAGCTGCTGCCTGGGACTTGAGAGATAAGCATCCCAAACTTTTCCAGCTATGGGGAGCAAGTCCTTTTGCTTTCCAGTTCTTCAGGGATCTGCCCTGCTACAGAAGGGACTGCAGAATAATTGCTCAGGTTTCAGCATCTGACTTACCACAACAGGACAGATCACAACACGCATTCAGAACAGACAAGAAAGTCCCAACTGTTAAAACTCCCTTTGGATTTTAAGGGCTTGCATGTCTGGAGCAGTACATTCAACCTTTTCACCCAGAGAACGTGTAAACCCTTAGCAGTAAGCTGGATGGGAAAAAGCTTTGTTCTAGTAAAAGCTGCTGAATTTCCCAGCCCAAGCCTGACACACCCTACCTGTAATCATTCACTGAGAAGCCTCAGGCCCTTATAGTGATGCACTCACTGACTTAAAGTAGAAACATATGGAGAGCTTTCAGCCTTGATCAGCAGTATCTGACAGCCCGGGAATCCACAGCCATGCTCCTTCAGAATTCAGCTGTGCAGAGCTATTCCCTACCTTTCTGGTCCCTGCTGTGGGTGTGCAAACCCCTCCAACACAGAGGGACACTGTTTTTCTGCAGCAGGACTGCTCACAGAGATGAGAGATGTTGGCTAACTGCTCAGCTGCATGTCCTCAGTCTATAGAGCCTTCATGATTTCACCCTCCAAGCCAGATGCTGATAAAAACAGATCTCTGCAGGAGTTTGTCTGTCCCTTTTTTGAAAAGCACCTGCTTTTCAGCATGGTTAGTGGTACTTGTCTACTTAAAGGTCTGCTAGGCTTTTAACCAGTAAAAGCATTTCATCATTTACAGTGGTGGGAGCACTCAAGCTAAGCTGATGCTGTGACACTTTGTGGAACTTACTTGCTTCCTGCTGAACCTACCTCCAGGCAGTGTGACCTATATGTAGAAACCTAATTAAGCAGCACAAACCTATGATGCTGCAAAGTAGGTTATTTACCTTGGATGAGAGCTGTACCTTATGGAAACAAATTGAAATGTACAGGCACCCTATAAATCAACTGACAAGTACCTGGCTACAAATATGGCTTGGATTTCTGACAGCAGAGCTGGCCATGAGAAGAAGGCCCAACCTCCAGAGCCTCCACAGGGTAGGTCCAAGTGACCAAGATGTTCAGCAAGAGCTGCAGCATGCTAAACACAGGCTTAGATTTGGTGACTGCTCAGGAAGATCGAGTGATAGCATATAATCTGAAATGGGCATCTTTACCATCATATAAAGCTCTTATCAAGCCCTCAGTGAACAATATTCTGTGTCTACTACAGTGAAATTTGGTAGGAACATAGGGGAAGGATCACAAGAGATTCTGCACACACTCAATGTCACAACATACTGGGGAAGTGGCCCCCAGTCACAACAGGCCTCACATGGATATACAGCTCAGCTTAGGCACCTGCCAGATTTTCTTTTAACTCAAGTACCACATTTGATTCTTAGAGCTGACAGCAATTACCTGCATTTTGACAGCAATGACCACAGAAATAAGCTCCTTATCCAATTCCTTTAAGACTACCAGTTTCTTTAGTGTCAAGCTGCACAACCTGCAAACAGGAACAGAAGAAAAACAGTTATAATCATGTCTGAAAAAGGAAAAGCTCTGAACAGCTTCCACACAGCAGCATCTCCGTTTGAGGGAGAACAGACTCCAGTCAGGAGCCACACAGATACAGACATAAAAACAGCAGAAATATCTGAGGCTTCCCCAGCTCCTCAGGCTGGATTTCTCCACACCCCCTCCAAACAGGAGGCAGCCAGTGGGTCCATCCCACGGCCTGGTGCAGACCCATGGCCACACGGGACAGCCTCCCAGGACAGACCTCACAGATCACAGTCTGGGAACGCTTGTTCTGAGTCAGACCAGGAGCTGTAGGGTCAGAGGAATTAAATTCCAGCAATATAAAAGCAGTGGGTCAAGCTAATTTTAAACTTCTCTGCAGAGAAGAGTCTGATGGCTCTTTCAGTTTCGGATTTCGGGTTCCCAAAGATCTTACTCCCACCTCCTCTTGTCGATGCTACTCATCCCCAAACAGAAATGCCAGCAAGAGGTTCAGACAGCTCTACAAGGAAAGGAAAATAAAACGAAAGAAAAAAGGAGGAGTCACACAGTGCCCTGCGTCCCTGGCATGTACATGCCACACATACGCAACTAACTCACATTCTTTACCCTGGCAATGCTGCATTGTTCTGGCTAACACTGTTTGCACTTCTGCCTTCCAGCACAGAGCACTTGGGAGGGGAGAGCACTTGGACTAGGTGCAGCCCAAGCTCAAGCCCTGAGGTAATGGGGCCACCATATTGGCACTGTCACAGTTTCACAGGAGTTACCACCAGCTGGTTTAAATACAAGGGTGTGCCTTAGAAAACAAACTTGGGGGAGGGATAAACCCAAAGCAGACAGCTCAACTCAAGGAAAGCTGCAGCCAGAGAAAGCCACAGGGTAGGCTCTGAGGACAGACATCACCCACGATGCAGAAGCCAGACAGGAGTGGGCTCTGCTTTGAGTCCAGGATCTGAGGGAAGGAGGCCACGATGCCATTTGTTTTCTTTGTGAGGCCGTAGCTGGAGGACAATTGCCACAGGCCTGCCAAAAGCCAGAGAGCTGTGGGTAGTCAGGTGGTGTGAGCTGAGGTAGGACAAGGCAGTGGCATTGTCTGCCTGGTGGGAAGGGAACAAAGGCCCTCTCTGCGCTGCCCGGCTCGAGGAGGGAAAAGGTACAGCAGGGAACAATGGCATTCTCAGCACACCCAGCAGAGCACAAGGAAGGCGTTCTGCTTTCCAACGGCCATGCCTTCAATTCATCATTTATGAGCTTTGATCCAGCCCCGTGGATGGCATGCTGCTCAGAAAAAGGCAAATATACATATAAGCCTTCTTTACAGCGATCAAAAAAACCAAAACAATAGCCATTGGAAAAGACACGGGACACATCTGCTTTCTTTATCCCATTGCTGGACTGCTGGTACTAAAAGGCACTTCACACATACAACAATGATAGGTTTATACTCTCCGTTAGGAGAAAAATAAATCAAAAAAGCAGAGTTTAAATCCCACCAAAACACTCTCAGCCTTAACACGCTTAGAGTTTCAGGTCTTCAGTCTAGATACAAATCAAAGCCATCTTCAGAAAGTGTGGCAGAAAGAGGCCACAAACTGCATCTTCCAGGCACGGCACAGAGTTGAGGTGGCAGCCCTGGGCCACAGCAGCAGCACAGCCATGCCTGCCCCATGCTCCCTCCTATTCCTCCGTGGCTGGGACTGATGCAGGGGGACCTGAAGCAATCTTATGAATACATACACAATCTCTGTAAATAAAGGGGGGTGGAAACATCACAGAGACATACAATGGGAACTGAGGAAGTCTCAGATCTGAAGCTGAAAGAGGTTGAAGTATTTTAAGTGGTCTATAAGAAGTGTGGAACCACGCGGCAGTGAGGGTAGGCAAACACTTTTGTTGTGTGTTGATTTCAGCATTGATCTATGGTTGCACATGGGGAGCTCAGCTAGCAAAAGCACCAAGCCAGATGAACTTAACTGCAGAAAGAGCAGAGGAAATCTGAGATTTCCACCCCATTTTGGAGGCCTGCAGCTCTCCATGCACAACACAAGCTAGGGTGCAGAGGGCAGGGAGGCACCGGCTGCTCTCCCTGATCCCATTCCTCAAGTTAACACCCGACAAGACAGCAAAATGCATTCTACAGGAGAAAAAAGCTGGTTTTAAAGAGGAAATCAGATCAGACCCAAGGGATCCGGTGTGCCCAGATAACAGCAGCAGTGCTGCATGCCTCCACCATGTGCTCCTCACCCGGGCAGCAGCTGTGGGCACAGAACACAACATTTTGGCAATCATGATCCTACCCCAAACAGGCTCAGAGCAGCCACACGAGGTGCCAAATTCTTTACTCATTGGATGCTCTGCTTTTGCATCCCTCGGAGTAGGAAGACCAGGAAAATAAATCCCCTCCAAGAAAGAATCACTGAATTAAATGTCTGTCCCTCCACAGGGAGCACAATAATTGCACTGAGACCGTGCTCACGCAGAGACAGCCAAATCAACAGGAAGGAAAAATTAAAAATTAAAGACCTGTATTTTAATTAAGCCCAATGGTAGTCAAGAATAATAACAGAAGCATCCACAGCTGCAGGGGCTACGAGTTACAGACGGGAGCAAGGACAGGATAGCTTCAGCTCACAAAGCAGATGTCCTTGAGCAGGCTGAAATCTCTAAGATACCGTTCCTAGAGGCAACATTTCATTCCAGGAGCACTTTTCTCTGAGTTCTGTACACATCAACCAGCCGAGAGATGCAAGCAAGGAATTTAGGCACTGGGCAGTTTCACTTCACCCAAAGCTACTTAAGTGTTCGGGACAGCAAGCAGTCTCCTACACCTCAACACTGAGTGTTTTGCATTTATGCTGACACTTTACACTCAAGACAGTCCCAAAATAAATTGTGAGCCACTTGGAGGAGAAGTGGAGGGAGACACCACCCACCCACACACCTCCCAGACAACACAGAGCCCTTTTGCACACAGCTACAGGGCAGCTGTGCAGGGCAGGCTGCAGAGAGGAGCCCTGCACAAGCACTTTTCCAAGGTAGCCATCTAAGCAAGGGATGAATGTGTGCAGAGCACAGCCAACCAACTGCATGCACAGTTTCAGATGCCTGTCTTGCATGTGCCCAGACAAAAGGGCACTTGGCTGCCCGGTTACTGTGCTCACACACTCTGAACTGGCCTAAAGGAACTAGTTCAGGAAGAAAAGTTGCTCTCTGTGTCACAGATGTGGGCAACTCGCAGAGATGAGTAATGGCCCTGCACTGGTCTCAGCCTGCTTCTCCTTCATTCGCACTTTCCACTAAGCTAAATGGAATCTTTAGTCAGCTGTTTTGGCTACAGGTGCATTCACGTAAGCTATAAGCCAGGAAACAATTGCAGGGGCAGTACTTTCACTGTTCTTAAGGATCTTGAAATCTACTTCCCAGCATTAAGACAGAGAATTAAGCTCTTAAAATTCTAGAGACCAAGATCCACAGAAGTGCTGCAGCAAGCAGGTCTTGTTCTAACGTGTAAGAGGATGGCAGCTTATTTTACACCACAGGTTCTCATCAGGACCTCACAAGGACACACATGCAGCCAGATGCTGCCCTGATACTGCTCAAACACTGCCCTACGCACTGCACATATACTGCAAATGGACCTGCTCCAAGCTGAGCATGCAAAAGGAGAGAGGGTGTCAAAACTTCACAACATACACCATTCTGCATTCAGGGAATCAGGGATTCCCAGCTCCGTGGACATGACATCAGCTTGTTTGTCACTAACCACATGCCTCCATCTACACGTTCAGAACACAGCCATTGAGAAACTGATGCATCCTCTCCCTTTCTGAAGTTCTTCACATATCTGGTGAACTCAGCCAGGATCTTAGTTCCTCCACGTTGGCCTCCTCATGCTTCCTTTTGGTGGTTTCAAATCCCTCTAAAGGACAACTTAAAGGAAAAAAGAAGGGGTTAGGTCCACTCCTCAGACAAGCAACGGAGTACAAAAGAGTCTATCTAAAATACCCGTGTGCTTACATCACACTGCCTGCAAATTCAGGCACACAGTTAGCTCCATATGCCTCTCTCAACTTGCCTCAGCATCCAGAGCACCAGGACCTCATGGTATCATGACAGCACTACCACCATGAATGAAGGATGCCATGGTACTGGTGGATCGGGTTTTATCAGCATTCTTAAAGTTCTGAGAGAATAGGATAGTGTCATTTAACTCTAAAAACTGAATTAGACAAACTGATGGTCAAGGTTTCTTAGACAGATAGACAGGAATACATTTCCTACAACACACATGACACGAACATCTGATATTTGCTGTGCTAATTTAGTAGTAGATGGAACAACCAAAGGCACCACTGCCAGATTCCCACTGAGCATGTGACAAGAGCAGTTAAACAGTACAGTGGGGGGGGGGGCTTTGGGATATGGGACAGTCAAGCATTTTCTGTAACTAAGGTTTCAGTTCTCAGCTAATCAGCAACAAAAGGAAGGCAAATAATGCAAAAATCCCAGACTGCAGCAAGTGAGGATAAGCTCAAACATAGCAGCTGTAGACACAGAAACAAAGGAAAGAATCTGCTTACCCTTAGAAGGCCTCAGGGACACAGGGATCTCCACCGAGACCCCCTTGACTCCACTGCCTGTCCTTAAATGAGGGCTGGGAAGGGGTGGATCCTGGCTCCAACCTTTCCTGTCACTCAGGTGCACTGCATACACCTGAGCTCCCCTGGGCTGGCTCTGCCTTCCTACCAGGTGCTCCATCACTGCTTCAAGCTGTGACTGAGCATTTCTGCTACATACACAACTCACTGTGAGGCAGCCAGGCAGGAGGCAACTCCCCACCACACACCTTATAACCAGAGCAGGATGCTATGCCCAAACAACAAGCAAACTTGGCTCTGGGGGGAGGAATGCAAAACCCCAACAGGTGGGCAGGGGATGAAGAGGAGGCATGCAGCTGGAACAGACCCAGCAGATCTCCCCTCCCCAGCATGCTCTCGTCCCACTGCCTGCCTTCTTGCTGCCCTCCTATCCTGCCAGCTGCACGTGGCACACAACATGTGTGCTGGGAATTGGCTGTTCTGGGCATGCCCCAAGAACACTCTTCTCTGCCTACCAGGGGCTGCTCCCATCTGCCCCAAGCCCTCTGGGGCCAGCAGGAGCTGCACACAGCACCCTCCTCATTGCCAGTGCACAGAGAGCTCCTCACAGGGGCAGCTAGCTCAGACAGGCACAGGCAGTGGCATGGAAGGGCTGCACAAAATGCTCTGTGCACACGTTTGCTCCAGCACATGCCTTGCCTGGACTGTCACCCTTACTTTCCCCCATCCTCTCCTGCACCGCATCCACACCTCAACTCTGAGCACAGCATCTCCCAGAGCAGCAGCAGGTTGGGAGCTGTGACATCTCCACAGCAACTGAGGATGTCACAGCCTGTACATGACCTATCTTTTAAAGCTCACTTTCCCCTACTGACCAATACAGACCCACAGCAGTGCAGCCAGGGCAGCTGGCCCACTCCTGACAGCACAGTCACTCTGTCTGAAAGCAGCCACATCAAGTGCCAAATAGAAAGGGTTTTCTTTGCTAAGCTTTGAATATGGCCTTTGAAATAAATAAGATGAGGGAACAACACAGGCAAAATTTAGAGCCCAAATGGACATTTGCTTTTTTAGTGAGAGCTCAAAATGTCCTCTAAGGGTGAAAACAGAGCAGCCAACAGCAGTGAGAAACATTTGTGAACTCCGGTGGCACGTTTGGTATCAGCCAGCAGAGCAATCAAATATGCAAAGCATGCTGCTGCTGGGCTTGTTTGCAGACCAGGACACTCGACAGATCCCAGCACTGCTCTAACCACACAAAGCCTGCATTCTGGCCTCCTTCCAGATCAGGCACGTGCACCCAGCCTCCCCCACGCCCCACTGGGACAATGCTCTGCACTGTTCCTCTGTGTTCCCCACATTTAATACCAGCTCCTTCCTCTGCTGACTATGGACATGAAGGGGATCACACTCAGAGATAACAAAATTCATCACCTAAGTTGGAATCAAATTTTTGAGCAATTCTCATCATGTCTCAAAGTATGAGACTGTTGAGCATTTATTTAGATGCGAATGGTGCCAGTTTTCACAAGGCAACAACACACAGCTGACAAAACAGGCTCCATCGGTGCTAAATATAATTCACAAAGAACTCCAGATCCTGCTCCTAAAGCTGGGGAACTCTGCTCAGCGTTAAACACATTGCAAATTCTAGTTAGCATCCCTCAAACCGCAACAAAACGACTCAGGTAGAGCTGCTAAAACGTGCTACTCCTCGCAGATTGGTGCTCAGTGGGGAAGGGGCACACTGAGATGAGCTGTGTGGTGTTGGCAGTGGTCTGAAAGGGCTGAACCTGCAGAATTGTTCAGTTCCCCTGTAAGAAAAGAGGCGTCTCCTGATGCCATTGGTTGAGGCTGCACCACACTCCAGCATCCCCGAGTTTCTTCCATCAGATATTCTGGGCAGCTCACACTTGTTTGCACACTGTCTGCTGAGGAGATAAGCTGGGAAGCAAATCACAAAGGAAGGGGAACAAGGGATCTGATGAGATTCTGAAAGCCAAACAGCTAACCAGGAATACGTAGGCTGATGCACTGAGCTGAATGGTCAAAGCAGAACTCATCGCTGCTGCCAGGGAAGGAGCTCCTGCAGCAATCAGCAGCAGCATTTAAACTCCCAAACCCAGCTGAACTGGGCTGGAAAGGATTCTGGAGTGCAGCACCCAGCCTGCTGCTGAGTACAGCACAGCTCTGTGCACACCTCAGTTTGCAGAGCGCTTCTGCTCCACTCCCAGTGGAGGCAGTGATTCCTCTGCAGGAATCACCGGTCGCCAGGTGAACTCAAAATGTCTCTCAACACCACTTTGAAGGGAAAAAGATATTTTCAGTCTTTCTCTTCACACCTAAATATACTCTGCGTGCTCTACTTTGAGGTGCTGCTACTGAAAAAGGGGGAAAAAAAAATGTGCTTGTTTGGAAATAACACAAGATTTTCTGTTTGTTTCCTTTTCTGTTACAGAAAATAACCCCATGATTGATGTTTCACTGCGTTTTTCAGAGAAAAAGGAGAAAATCTGTCAACTCAGGCTGTGCTTAACTCCTTTTCTGGAAGCTGGCATCACCTTTCCATTCACCAGGGAGAGAAGTAACCTGTTTTTGTGAGGGGAACCCAGAGGACCCCCACTGCCACCTGCCTGCAGTGGAGCACAGAATGCAGCCATGTACTACACAGGAACATTTACATTTGCTTCATATTCTAGTGCTCTTCAGCAGCTGTCAGAAGCTGAATCAACGAGCAGAGATTCCGTATTATTTAGACACTACATTTCTTCAGTATCATTACTGGGGATATTTCATTCCTGAGAGCATTAAGAGGCCAGCAAAGCAAACCAAATGAGTTTGCCCATTCCATTTGTCAAAATACTTATTAAAGCCCTGGAGCAATGTGCGTGAGCAAGGAACACAGCACGCTGGCAGGGATGCCAGCCTGCCCTGCAGAACCACGCGTGGCACAGGCAGGTGGAGGGCAATGAGGTGTGACCAGGCACAGGCTGGATGCGAGCAGCTCGCTCTCAGCAGGCACTAAGGCTCACTGCTGAGGAGCTGACCTCAAAGCCCAGACAGCATTATGGTAGAGACAGTCCATTTGTGAGCAGGAGAGCCCCAAAGGACCCTCAAAGTGTTCTCTTCCAATGCCTTTGCCATATGCAGCCAGCTAAGGCTGGGATGCTAGGAGCAAAGAACAGGTACCAGCATCATTTCTCCTGTTTGTGGATGAGGTGAGGGGCAGCCCGAAAGCAGACAGACATGCTCAAGCTGAGCAAGGTTGCTTCTGTCACAGAAGACACTCAGAGCCATCAGCAGGGATGGGATGGGGACCAGCTGTCAGATGCCACAACAGTATTTCAACCGTCAGGATGAGATGCGTCCTTACTTTCATACTCTCTTGGCCCAGAGGTTCACACCCAACTTGTGATTTTCACCACACACAGACTTTGCACTGGGAGCTATGGCTAGTCACATATGAAGTGTATTTATGTACATTATATGCTTCTGATCACTAAGACTTCCAGCAATAGCCTCCAATAGACAAGCAGGCAAATGACCTACTAACACCACGTTTCCCAGAGCTGTTACATGTTCCCCATCTGGCATATTGAGCTGAGATTTAAAAGGATAAAGCAAAAAGTTCTCTATTGAGGTACCAGTAAAACATTAAATCAGCTTCTCTGCGCTCATCTGTTACAAGGCAATAAAAATCTACTATCCCTCATGCTCTTTCCCCTTGGAGCCTGTGTACTTACACTTTAGCCACAATGGGAAGGCCTACTGCTACCTTTCCACATCTCACAAGTAGTGGAATAATGCCTCCCAGCTGAAGATCTTGCACATAGTTTGCAAGTAGTCTCCCAGAGCAGGGTTTGGCATGTCAGTCACTGCTAAGGCAGTCAAATCCACGTCTCTGAAGAAATCATATTTCTCCATCAGAACAAGGATAGGGTTTGGGGACTCTGTCGACAACTCCAGAGAGCCAGGGTAGATTTGCTACCCTACTGCAGGTGTTTTAATCAGAGACTTTGAACCACTGTGAGCCCACCAGCTCAGTGCAAGCACCTCAAACCAGATGTCTCACGGCAATGACTGATGCTCAGCAGGGTCTCTATCTGCAGACTGCCATCTCAAGCACAGATCAGCTCCTACTCACAGTGGTTCCTCTTGGAGGGCTGGTAGAGCATGTGAATTCACTCACAGGAGGAAAGCTCAGTGTTACTCACACAGTAGTGATCATTTTTGAAGTGGGACAGCCCATGAGACCACCAGTGGGAGCTTTTATACACAGCGCAGCAAGAGCTAATGAAAACTCCACTACGTATGCTGGTGTCAGGGGCACAGTTAACATCTCTCCACTTGGGCTCTTCCCTGCTCCAGATATTTCCTACTTGCACTCAAAACATTCTCAGAGCTTCATGAAAATCCAAGCCAAGCATTCGCAACAAAATCCTCTTTGCTACCACATTCTGATTGCTCGGCTCCTGGAACTGCAAAGCAGTTCTGAGAGATGCCTTCACAACGAAGTACCATTAAACAATGTGTTTGCAGCTGTGCATATTTCACTTCAGATCAGACGATTGTGAATTATACCTCAGTGTGTCCTCGTAGAAAGGAGGTGGGCTGACAGGGGGATGGAAAGGGGGAGAGAAAAAGAAAGGAATTTCTAACGAACAAAAGAGCTCCAAGGAACTGATACAACTTTGCTCGTAGCTATTCCCAACCCACTCAACATTTTTGACTGTATACAGACATACCACAACTCCAACAAGGGGCATTTTTCCCAGCTCAAATGTGAGCCATCAGCAAATCTGACCACCACCAGAGAGAAATATGACAACCCAGTGAAAGCAGAGAAAAGCACTCAGAAACCATCCTACGGTTGTCCTAAATCAAGAGCTTGTTCTGAGGGAAGGAAGCAGCAGACTCACACAGACACATGCTCAGTGCCCAGCACACCACTACTCACAGCTAAGCAAAGCAGGACTCCTGCACAGTTGCTTGTTTTACTGACTGAGCAGTCATTTACTCTCTGCTTAAAAGCACACAAGATAAGGAGGCACCGTTTCCCTGCCTGCCAGAAGCCCTGTGAAGAGCTGTATGATTTTGCCATGATTCACCCAGATGATTTTACAGTGAGCCATCCTCCCAGAAGCACACACTGGCTCTGCTGGGAAGCCAAGCGCTGTGCAATCCCCATTTACAGCCTCAAACTACAGCAAGGGCCAGTGGCAATGCTAAGAGGCCAGGACAAAAGTCAGCACCACAGGAATGAAGGAGACAGCATGCACTTGGGGCACTGATGAGGTGAGGGCAAACCTGCTTGTGGCCCTACTCTGGACTGTAGCTTGTTGCACCTAGATGCAGCAGGTGTTGGCAACCACGGATCCTCCTGAATGCTGGCATCATACACAAGCAGAAATGCTGGGAGAACCAGGCTAACTCTGGTCTGCAGGAAGGCAACGCTGCTAAGCAGACCCAAGCATCCAAAGCCAGGTAAAGCAGAAGCATCTTCAAGACCCTGGGCTGTCAGCACCTTTGTAAGGCACTAAAAAGAGCTAAGCAGTGGGCACCAAACACATGGCTTCTTCTGTGCTGCTAAGGGTGAGGTACAGGTAGCAAAGAGACAGCCTTGGGCCACAAGCGTGGGCAGAACTAACAGCTATGCTGCACCACAGGCTGCCTGTGCATTTAGGTGATGGTCCTGGAGCAAGGAAGCAATTGAATTGACACCACAGAGGTATCGTGGATTTGTTTTTATTCTCACCCTCGAGCACATCTCTGCGGTCCAAAGGTAAAAAAACACTGTAGTTTTGCCTCGGGGAACAGATTTTCACTTAGGCTGCTGAAGAACACATGTTGGGAGGAAAATACCCTCTGATCCTCTTTGGTATCTGCAGGCAACTGGCTCACTGGGGCCAAGCACGGGCAGACAGAACTTATCCAAGTGTCTGGAGATGCTCAAAGTCTATTTGTGAAGCAAGGACAAAGCCCAGTTGAGTGTTCATCTCACTGAAGCAAAATAAGGCAGAATCCTGGCACAAAGAGGATACAGATCCTACCAGCCTGAAAGAATTCGAAACACCTTAAATTCTGGCAGGCTCTCAGGAACAGCATAGGGAAGAGATAGAAGAGCAAATAAAAGGGAGTTCAGCCCCTAGCAAGCCACTGGCAACATGAAATATATATGATCCAGTTCTTGCAGTTCTCAGCTTTCCTTGCAAATCCTTCATTTTAAGGCAGTGGGTGCAACTCGATAGGGAAAGAAGCATATCATCTTTCTGCAAGCTAGAAAGCAGGCAGATATATTTTCACAAAAGGGGACTTTTTTGGAACAATCCTTTTAGAGATCAAAAACTGCCCATCTGAGAGGAAGAGACTGCAGAGGACGGCTGCAGGACAGCCCCAAGAAACCCAGGGCAGACACCATGGATCAGCATGAGGATGGGAGCATAGAAGGGGTTTGGGGAGGAGAACAGGGCAGGTGTACTAAAAATTACCAATAAACGATGTTTTAACAATAGCATTCTTTTAAGAAGGAAGCTCTTCTTGCTGTAGTTACTCAGGCGCAGTGTAGATTCACACTACACACAGGACCAGCAACAACTTGCACAGCTAAAGCTCCCAAACCTCTGCAAAACTCAACAGACCATGGCACAGGGGCAACAGCCACGCAATGCAGCTCGGTGGGGCCACTCCAGCCCTCGGGCACAGCTGCAGAAGATGACCTAGTAAGGTCTTTTTCAACCACATTTTTTATTTTCACAATTGCTCTCCACCCCGAGAGGTCACGCAGATGAAAACACCAATTTAAGTAATGCCAGATGGGGAAAAAAAATTGAGATGTATGAATCTTTGCTTATTGTAGAACTAGCCTCGTTTCTTGTAGAAGCACTGGCTGGATATTTTGTACATAAGCAGAAAACATTTCTAGGCTGTTTATATTGTAAAGACATTAAGGTCATGTGCTTTTGACCAACACCACGTGGCACATCTATGAAAAAAAACAAGCCTGATTTTGAAGCTATGCCAGGACACCAATCTCCCCCAGGAATCCAAAATACTTCTTATCAAACATGCTCATCAGCTCAATTATAGATTTGCTGGGTAAAGCTTAAACATTAATTGCACTTATATTTTTACTCCTATTTTGGGCAGAACTCAATAGCATTTAATCAGCGAGCCACAAGTACCAGCAAACAGCACTGAAACGCGTGAGTTCATTGTACTGCTGAAGCAGACTGCTGAGCAAAGGAAAGCTTCAGCAATGAACAAACCATTTGCCAGGTCACTCGCACAAAATCTACGGTGAAACTTGGTTTGCAACGGGCATGAAGACCACCGAGAAGCTGTCACAGGTGCAGCCCTGCAAGTCACGCCCTTACTATAAAGTCATTAGCAACCATAGAGGCAGTGCAAGGATGCTGAGCTCTGAACAATGCGAGCTGCATTTGTAGGTGTCCCATTAGAATCCAAGAGCACATGTCTGAATTAGCATAAGAATCGGTGTGGAAGATTCAGTTACCTCCCAAACAATCTCCAGTGGCTCTGGTTACACTGTCAATTATTCAAGTTCGGAAGTGCCTGGCTGACAATCTCCTCGCTGGCAGCCTGGATCACAAATCCCTCTTCCCACAGGAGAGCTTCCCTGCATGCGAGACAGCGGTACACCAACAGCAGCCCAGCCCCACTGCGCAGCCCTGAAGGCAGCCGGACCACTGCACGCTTCCAGCACACACAGCCCCGTGCCCTGCAGGGAAAGAGCTCTTGTGCAGCCTTGCTGCAGCAGGCAGAGCACTGGTGGATGCTCTGTGCCTTGTACCCACACCGACCCACTGCGCTGGTGGAGCAGGAAGAAAGCAGGGAGTCCCGATTGAGGGCTGCCCACAGCCTGGTGGTTTACAGGCTCATTCTGCAGCATCCCTGTCCCCGTTACAAACCTCCGGGTTCACCCAGCTGAAGCTGCAGTGAAATCAGGGCACACGTGATGAGGCGAAATAAAGGCTGCACATGGATCTGATGAGCTGGAAAAGTCTGCAGGACTATCATGAGATTAGAGCAGTGCCACAGACACCCATTTTCAGAACAGCCCCCCCAGAGGCAGTCAAATTGAGTGCTGGCACAGCCTCCAGCTCTCCCTGAAGAAACTCAAGACTGAGCGACCTCAAACGCTCTTGCTATATTTGTAAGAGCCCGTGAGGAGACGTCCTCCAGCAGCCCTGCAACTTTGATAAGCTTAGGAGAGATGGAGCACATCTTGCCAAGGCTCCCCCCAGAATGGGGTTAAGAACTACGCTGCCAGCACTGCACCCTACAAGATGTGAGAAAGGAACCAGCCCCTCCCATGCAAAAACACAGCTCTTCTTTTGAGTAGAAGGAATGATAACAATCCCAGACCCAAATGAATCCAAAGAGATGCCATGCCTCCAACAGAACCTCATGACATTTCCAGCTGGTACAGCCTCACCAGTCTCACCCCTTCGGTTCCAGAATGTGGTATAAAGAAGCTGCATGGGCAGCAAACTTGTTACAGCAGAAAAGAAGGCTGTGCTGCTCTTCAGCTGACCCTCAGCCCCAAAACCTGCTGGTGCTCAGGCTGCAATGGCTGCATAGTACAGGGAACATCCCTCAGCCACGAGACCACACTGCTGCACGAATAGCAGGCCTGTCTACCTAGCTACGTGCTCCCACTTCTCATCTCCACCACCTGCGAGCCCTTCTTTTTGTTGTGTTAGGCTGAAGCAGATGGGCTGAGCATTGCAAGCGTGTTTTCAATCCAGAAGCAGCAGCATGCCTGTGCAGCCTCCTCTCATGGTACAGGCTGGCAAGCAGCTGCACAACAGGGAATTGCACTGGCACAACCCCCACAAGAGCTGCTCCATAACAAGGCACTGCCAAGCTCTGATCTCACTGCGGGGCACCCAGAGGACCGATGTGTTCCGAAGGCACAGGCACTGCACGACAATGTGCCCCAGCACTTGCAGCTGTTCCCTCACACCCAGGGCTGCTGCGTGCTCTGAGCCTCGCTGGTCACAGCAGCGTGTCACCAGCTTGTCACAACGTCATGGTCACACTGTGCAGCTGGGGCCCTCAGCACAGGATGCAGGAGCCAGGCACACAAGGATGGCTTGCATGGGGCACAGTAGATACGACACCGTATGGCTGAGCCTCTGCTGGTTCAAGGAGCTGGGTGGATCTGTACTAACCACGCTCCCCAGGCAGAGATTGTCCTCTCAGCAGAAAGGGGATACAGACTTATATGGACTATATATAGATAAGGCTTCCTAAGAATCTCTCGACGGGGCTTTTTCTGTGCTCTATATCTAGATCTGGCCTCGTGCCTGTCAGGAAATACATAGCAGACACGCGTATGTGCAAACTGCTATGCTCTGTAGCCATTAATGGGAGCCCTGAATAGAAAGAAACCCCTGAAACATAGGCCAGAACCACAGAACGGACTCTGTGGTTTCCCCATATTTCCATTTGGAGCCTTCCATGTGTTTCCCTGCAGAAATCTCAGAAATCTCCCTCCTGCACACCTCATTTACTTCCCAGCAGCCAGGAGAACCTCCCAGCCCTCATGCTACAGCTGCTTTGTCAAAAAATAAAAGGAGCAGGGAAAGATCTTTGAGCTGTCACACTTACCACAGCAAAGGGATCCCAGGGAAAGAGACAGCATCTCCCTTACAGAAGAATTTTAACAGCAGAAGAAACTAAGCTGAGCAGTGAAAACATTCTTCCCTTCAGCATGCACACAGGCACACACTGAACCCCCCCATCTCCTCCACAGCCACACACCTTCAAGCCTCCACCTCTCCACGTGTCTTGAAGGAGTCCTGTACATCTGAGAGCACAGATAGAGGCGGCTCCACTCCCACCAAGTGATCACACCCCCCACAGGGCTGCTGCAGGAGGCAGCGTGAGCTGATGGAAAGCTCCCAGTGTCCTGCTGCTGTCCCCAGCCCAAATGGCACATGCTCTCCCTGGGGGCATTTCCCAGCAGACTGAAAGCCAAACAGCTCTCCAAACCAGCAGAGACTGTGGATGAGGAGCACACTGCCACAACATCAAAGCTGATTTTGTATGCTAATCTGCCTGCTTACAGAGAACAAATGGTATTTTTCCTGACAACCCTTCTGAACTAAGATCTGAGCAGCTATGCAGATTTCAAACCCTTTTGAAACAGCAGCAAACCGAGCACTGCTTTCAGCACTAAAACTTCCAAGAATGATCACACTGCAGTTCAGCCAGCAGCTTCCACAAGATGCTCAGCCTCCAGCAGCTGCACGTGAAACGAGACCAGTCCACAGAGTGGCAGCGACAGGAAGAGAGAAAAAATGTGCCACCCTAGAAGGGAAGCACAGCTTGGGACAAGCGTCAAAGCCAAGACCACCAGAAAAGGTTGAAGTGCTTCTAAGAGAGCTTCTAAAGACTTCCAGGCTGCAGCACGCAATCAGGCAGCATGCACACCTGCTTATCCCAGCTCACAGAGCATTCATCCTCTTCCTTTCACTGGCTCAGATTCACATGGCAGCTTTGCAGACCCTCTGCTACAGCTGCACTGATCCAATATGAGGTTCTGCATGTGCAGCAGGCATCCACCAGCCTAATATCTGAAGAATCCTCACTCTGGGGCTGCTGGCTCCCACTTGCCCATCAGAGAGCACTCCAGGCAATTCATTGTTTTAAACAAATGAGTGATTAGCGAGGATCCACTCTCTCCTTGTGAAGCTGGCTGCATGCCCTGCAAGCCACCACATCACTGTGCAGTGCTATAATCCAATTAAACCTCACCACGAGAGAAGCTTCATGCTATCACATTCAATTAGGCATTTAAGCCTCTTATCATCTGCACGTTGGGATCTGTTTGGACTCCAGCTTCCACAGAAGTCTGAGAGATGCCATCAAGCAAGGCTGAACATGGACATTGGATCTGGAGCCACAGGGTGACCATAAATATTGCTGGCTTACAGGAGGGAGAAACAAAGACTAAGTAAAAGCCAGCCATCGACTCCCACCCATGCACAGTTGCATGCTCTCTGGGGGCCCTGCTCCCCAACTTCCCATGGAAATGGAGCAGCTCTGGAGGAACGCAAGTGGACCAGAAGAATTTCTCTCTCCTTAGTTAGGCAATGGAAAGGCAAAGGCTAATGGAGGACCTGGCAATACAGAGCTTTTTGGCAGCCAGCCACCGATTCCATAGGAAATACCCTCCCTAGAAGGTCACCATAATGGTGGCAAAATTTGGCCCAAAAGAATTAGGAAAAGCTGCCAAGATGTGACGCAAATAAAGCCAGTGAGCAGGCCAGCTTCCTGTGTAAGGCCAAAACACCAAGTGCTGCTGGAAAAAGAAAGATTAAGGGTTGCAAGGAACATAACGGCCTCTTGTAACAGCTCTGTTGATGCTTTTCTTTTCTTCGGCAGAAAAGAGGGATGTTTCATTGCCAGTTGATTAATCTATTATGTAAATCATTTTGTAGCTAATTTGATACAGCCACAAACTTGCCACAGCAACCATGGCACGCTCAGTGCTGATGAGAGGCATCGTACCAGCAGCTCTGCTGCTGTCTGGCTGTCCTGATCACACTGGGACAACAAAGGGATCACTTGATCTAGCTCAAGGTAATGTCATTTGGAGCTGTCCTCTTCCATGACAGCTAAACCCAAAACAGGAGAGAAACAGGACCTACTGGCTCCAAGAGTAGGGGTTTGGCCACTGTGCTTTATCCACACACTTACCTCCATTGCTCAGTTTTGGATGCTTTTCCTCGAGCATCTCAAACGTTTAACATCGCCTTAGCTAGCAATTTTTGTAAAGCCTATCTCATGCTCATCTGTATTCAGTTTCCTTCAGTGGTAAAATGTTAGGCATTCAGCGCTAGTCAAACAAACTCAAAACAAAGCCTCCAAATAAGCACTTCTGAGACATACCTAGTCATCTGAGTAATTAGACATTTTCCTGGTTCCAAATGTACCAAGAACCTGCACTCAGCTCCCATGGAACGTGCCAGCAGTTCCCCTAACAACAAGAGTTCTTTCTAAATGTCAGTGAACCAATGGATCGAGAAGCTGATGGGCTAAAAACAATGTCTCTTCCTACCTGAATTAATCAGCAATTTGACTTGCTCATTTATGTAGCATCACGCAGCCACAACTATTACAGTAGCAAGTTGTACACAGCCTGTTGTTACCACTGCTCAAGCCAGGCAAGAAAGCAGGGACCTACTGGGCAAGCAAAGTTCCAATTTCCAACAGTGGGAAGCATCTTCTGAACCCAAAGGCAATGCTCTCCCTTCTGAGGGCACCTGCAGAGAGCAGCCAGCTGTGGGCCTCCTTAGATCGCTGCCACCTCAGTGCTCAGCTGGGAGAGGAATGAGCACCATGTCAGGGTGCCAACACACAGGCTGTAGGACTGGCTTCATGCCCCAGCAACCCTCACTGCATCCCTCTGCTCACACCTTGAGACTTCTCAGCTGGCCTTGGCAACTCACATACCCACAGGCAGCTGATTGCAGAACAGAGCAGTGGAGATGGAGCTGGCACTGCAAGAGCAGCAGAGCCTGGGGCATGAGCAGAGTGTTTGGATCTGCTCAGCTGCTGTGAGCCCACTGCAATCAGTTTCCATTGCCATGGATGTCAGCTTGCTTTGAGGCCATCCCACAGCACGGAGCATTAAGTTGCAGCTAAGGCAGCAGTCTCTAACAAACCCCATTCCAGGGCAAGCACTGACCTTCGCTGCCCCTTGTTCCAGCAGAGCCCCTGCCAACAAAGACCTCCCCCAAATCTGTCTCTTCCTCCAACAGCCTTCCCGTGCTGCTATTGCCTCCTGAAGCTCCCTCAGAACAGCAGTGTGTCTGCCATTCACATCCACAGCGCCATCAGCAACATTTGAGAACAAAAAGGAAAAAGAAAAACAGAACAAAATAGTGTTGACTAATTCTGTGTGTGAGGAAACTGAGCAATGAGGTTTGATTCTCTCAGCTGGACATCACTTTTGTTTTTTCACATACCGAGGAAACTTTAAGCAATGCAACCTTCCAGGAGGGAACATATTTCAATGCACAGAAGTAAGAAATGGGAGAATAAGGTAGGCATAACTCTCTGCCAGAACGTAGCAGTTACACCCAAATGAGGCAGCTTGAGTTACATTGCTGGGATGCATAAAAGAAAGAACTTGCATTTCTGAAGCAGTCGTGTCAAAGAGCCCAGGAGCTACGTGTGCTTAAGAAAGATGACAGAAACCATTGCTGCAAATGGCAGGAGAGAAAGAGAGACCAGCACAAGCACAGGACACCACCTACATTTGTGCTTCACCCAAAACACATAAGAACAACACTGTGACTCTTCACTGTTATTCTTCCTTTCGTTTAGACACAGCCTGTTCAGAAAGGGAAACTACAGAGGCACCAAAGCAGCCTTCCAGATCTCACTGAGCCCCTCCAGGCTGAGAGGACTCTCAATCTGCCAACAAGGCTGATCGATGAAGAACAGTGCTTAGAGGTCTTCCTCCTGCTCACAGCCATCACCTGGGGAGACAAGGGCACACCTGAGTGATGCTGGTTGCTCCCAGCACAACCCGCAACGCTTCCAGCCAGCCCTCCTGCTGCCCAGCTCACTGGGGGAGAAATGGAGTCAGATTTATTTCCACCAGAGGGGGAAGGAACAATGCTCCCTCCCCAAACACACACTCCTCTGTCACGAATCATCTGCCCAACTCCAGTCTCTTCTGAGCTACGAAGGCTGTCCTGTCAACAGGAACCTGGAGGGGAATTTGTCATGGGTGGAAATCTCAGAAGAGACCAAGGCAGTTCCACATTACTTGACCCACTCTCCTCCACATCCTCTTTTCACATCCCAGCAGATATCTACTCAAACAACAAGCTTATTTTTAATACCATTTCCCCCACAGAACAGTTTTCATCCCAATATCTCTCATTTTAGCACACACACAAAAAAATCTTAAATGCTTTTATGCCTCAGAAAAATTACTACACAATGAGCTTAAAATATAACTGAAGGTTTTCAAAGTCCTGCCTTCTCCGCCTCAGTGATACACTGTGGAACTTGCAATGAAACACAAAGCATGGACCTGATGTAGCACCACAGGACACAATGTTAAATGGTGAGAAACAGCAGAATGTTGGTTCAGCACTCCAGCTGCTGCTACAGCCCTTGCTGCTCTCAGGGCACAAGCAACACTCCTCCCTCGTCATCAGACCAACACTGCTGCAGGGCTGCAGCCTCGGTGCTTCTGACTTCATTTCACAGCAACAACATGCTTGGCAATCACAGTGACAGTTGCAGTCCTGCTGCACGTTGCATCCCTGACACAGCACTTGTACAGTCCAGCCTATATAGAGTACTGGTACCCACACTGCCCCTCACAGCACCCAGACCCCAGCCGGCTGCCTGCCTGCCCTACCAAGCAGGCTAGCATCCTTACACTGCAGTACCTGGTCATCCACAGATCTGCAAACCAGCAACCTATGTTGTGAGCTAGTTTTCATATCTGCAAGTACCAGCATAAATGATAACGCAGAACTAAAAGTCCTTGACAGCAACGGACATCTGTGTTTTTTTAATTTTAACAGCTGTCATTAAGAGTTGGGTGAGATGGAAACACTACTGCCTTCCTGGAGCCACGGGCACAAAGGAGAGAACAGCGTTCAAAGCAGCATTGCAAGGGGGCTCTGTACAGCACCAGGGTGGATGTGAACGGTACTGGAACCCAATGCAAAAGTGCTCCAATCACCCCTCTACCTCACTCTGTGTGACAGCACAGGGATTCACTGGAAAGAGGCACGTGCCCTCCTGGTGGCAGTGCCCTTCGGAAACCTCTCACTGCAGAGCAGGACAGCAAGAACAGGACACGGGCAGAGAAAGTTGCTGCATGACGTGCCTCACGCTGCCAGCACCATTGGGCTGTCCTAATCCAAACCGCGCGCAGCTGCAGAACTCGGGTTTTCCGCCCCACGCTATCACCCCGTCCACGGTATCCGAGCTCAGACTGCGGAACAGCCACATCAGCCGGCTGCCTGCCTGCAACACAGGGACCGTGCCCGCCGGCACAGGACACGGATTCGGGTCCGAGCATCCAGCGGCACAGCAGATGGAGGCACCGGGGCAGCCGCAGAGCTCCGCGCTGCTGCGAGCTCAGCCCGACGACTCCAACCCCACTCACTCGTTCTCGCTGTGCCCCCCCAGAAGAAAAAGACATTAACACCACGTCGGAGATGCGCTGGGATGTCCGGTCCGACCCAGCACTAAGAGTGTGCCCACTTACAGGATCGGACGGGGACCGACGGCGCCGACCCCACCGGCCGGACGCCCCAAAATGGCGGGGGCCTCGCGTCGCCACGGCAACGGGGGGGCTGCGAGACGGATGGACCCCCCAGAGCGGGGCAGAGAGGCCGGAGTCGACGGGAAGCGGGGCCGTAGGGAAGAGAGGCCGAGCGGGCAGCCGCCTCCGAGCCGCGCGGTACCGGCCGTCCGCCGGCCGCACGCTGAGGGGAAGGCGCGAGGCGGGCGTGTGCCCGCCGCCGTTACCTGGGCACGCAGCTGGGGCTGGAGCCGTCGATCTCCCAGGTGGCGAACAGGTTCATAGGCACGGGCCGCCCCAAGGCCCCGGCGCCGCCAGGGAAGCTGAGGCGGCCCCGCTCCGCCGCCGCCGCCATGGCTGCCGGCCTGGCGTGCGCCCACCGGGCCGCCGCCGCTAGCTCTGCCGCCGCCCCGCCCCGGCGGGGGGGTGTGGTCACGTGAGAGTGGGCGGGGCCTACGCCTCAGTGGGCGTGTCTGACGGCGCGAGTGGGCGTGGCCAAGCGGGTGGGGGCGCGGTTTGCCCAGGCACCGCGGCCGGAAGTAGCCGAGCGGGTGCCGGTGGTGGACCGGATGTTGAGGTGTCAGTTTCCGGCCAGCTCAGTGGTGGCTGAGGAAGGAGGAGGCGGGGTGGCCGCGCGGGGAGGCGACGATGGTGTTGCTTACTATGATCGCCCGCGTGGCGGACGGGCTGCCGCTCGCCGCCTCCATGCAGGAGGATGAGCAGGTGGGGCAGGGGGCCCGGCCCGGTCCGGCTGGGTTCGGCCCGGTCCAAGCAGTCTTGCTGTTTTCCTTCGGGCTGCGGCCGGGCCTCGCTGCCACTCGCGACCAGGCCTTCCTCGAGCCGTCGGGACGCGGGTGGGGGGTGTTTGCCGGGTAGCAGCAGCCCCCAACAGCTTGTCCTTTCCCCGCAGTCCGGCCGCGACCTTCAGCAGTACCAGAGCCAGGCGAAGCAGCTGTTCCGCAAGCTGAACGAGCAGTCCCCTACGAGGTGCACTCTGGAGGCAGGAGCCATGGCTTTCCAGTAAGTGGCCGTGGGTAGGGTGCCAGGGTCAGCGTCTTCTGCCTCGGGGGTCAAAGGAAGGTGCTTCTGGGTCCTCTTGAGAAACTGGGCTGTTCTAGGGCGGGTAAATTATGCAGCTGCCAACTCTGCTGGTGGGGTAATAGGTGTGCTAGGGGAGATCATGTGAGGTGTACCATCGTGGTACCACCTTCTGCCATGTTAGCTGGCTTCTTAGCCATGCCTTTACTGAAAACACTGGAGGTTCTGTTCTCTTTAAGTTTTCTCAGTTGATTTCTACCCTCTGATGTCCCTTTTTGTTTCTGTTGGGTTCTCTATACCCTCTGTCATTTTCCAAAGCAGATGCCGTTTGTAAAAGCAGGTTAGCAGTTCTATTGTGAACCTCTCCTGCATCAGATTCTCCCTTCCCTATTTCTCATGGGAGTTTACACTTTCTTTCACCCATATGCTCAGGCATATAGTCTGTCTCTGACATAATTAGTCTCTCTAATAGTTGGCAAGCTTTTTTTTTCACATCTGGTAGGTTTTATGGTACCAATGAATATGTTGCTGTATTTGGTTAATCTACTTAAGCATTTACAAACTCAGCTTACAATCTGTCTTGGCTTTTCTGCCCACTATTAAGTGAACTTGAATAATGAAAGCCTAAAGGGCATGTGGGTCAGGCACCCTTACCCCCTTACCAGCAGCAAGGAGACCTGGAAAGAAAGCAATAGGTGGAAGAATTCATAGCCTACAAAAGGCAGGAGAAGAGAAAATGTTTATTTACGTGATATGTAGCAACCTAGTAGAATAATTGCTGCAGAACTGAGTCAAGTTCTTGCCAAGAATCAGAATTATGTTACTGGCAGAAATATTTCTGTTAGAGAAGCAAATCTCTGTGAGACTGGGTGCTGCATGGTATTGCCAAAGCAGTGATGTGCAAAGCTTTGCTGTGCTGCCACGGTTGCTCTTGGTCTGCAAATGCTGGTGACAAGGTATGTGTTAATGTCTGAGTAAGAAGATGCACCAGAAGTGCTCAGTCATGCCCAGAAACAGTGATGAAGCACCTGGTGGGAAGGCTGGGCCAGCCCAGGGGAGCTCAGGTGTATGCGATGCAACTCAGTGATTGGAAGGGGTGGAGCCAGGATCCACCCCTTCCCAGACCTCATTTAAGGGCTGGCAGTGGAGGCAGAGGGATCTTCCTGGAGATCCCTGTGTTCCTGAGGCCTTCCAAAGGTAAGCAGCTCTTTTCCTGTGCTTTTGTGCCTGCAGTTGCTGTGTTTGGGCTCGTTACTGTTTGCTGTATCAAGAGACTTTGCTTATTTTGGTATTTTCCATCACATTATAGTGTTACAGTGGGACACAGCCTCTGAATCTGGTGTGGGGTTGGTTTGGGGTCTCTGCTGCTATAGCGAGGGCCCTTTTGCACATCACCTGCACTACTCTTTTATTAAATGTTGAGAGGTTCAGCTATGTGAAAAGACAAAAACAGGAGTATTTTGGGAGGGCTGTTGCCAGCAAAGGCTGCTTATGTACAGTCAACTACTACAAGATTTGTCTTTTTTTTCTCCCTTGGTTTCTGGTCATCTTTGTTACGGAGTTAGTGTCAGTGATTTGAGTAGTCTGGCTGCTCTTATCTCTTATAAGGTTTGGGCTGTGTTCCAGAGTTAACAGGAGAGTGCTGTTCTGCATCTTCTTTCTAGACATGAAAATTTTCTGGAGTTCAAAGACTTTTTCTAGGTGTTCCAATGGTACTGCATAGGTGTATCTCTGACTGTGAAGCCTTGGAAAGGAGTCTTGAGAGATCCTGGTACATTCCTTTGTCATGTTGCTTCCATGATGCAAGCAGAGCAGCATCTAGGAAGGCTGCTTCAGTTGCAGTGCCCTGGAAACTGAAGCCAGGAGGGCTTGGGCAAGCTCATGTTTTGATGAGTGTCTCAAAGAAACACCCAGATTATGTGGCTTCTAGGAGCCATTTATATATAAAAAAAACAGGAGTATTTCTCTTTCTGTATTCAGTCTCTGGTTAAGTTCTGCAGGCTACTGACAGCTGCTACTGCAGAGCACTCTTGTGCTGCTGCTGTTATGCTAGGACATCAAAGCAGGACCTCTGTGAAATGAAGAATGCTTCCAGATCCAATAATCTCCTCTGGTAACAGTATAGGAAGGGAGAGTCAGAGATGGTCATTAGTACAAATTGCAACAATGCTGTTAGTTAACACAGCACATCTTGTTTTCTGCCACATCACAGCTGTGACTGCTGAGGGCAGTGTAAGCTAGGACAAAGCTTTTTGTGCTCTGAGAGAGTGGCTGAATTTGCTGAGAAGATGGTGAATGTTTTTAGCTTGATCAATTCAAAGAGGAGTTGCCTTGATGAAATCTGAAGCTCAAACTAAGACTACTGAAGTGATTGTCATCAAATGTAATCTTCAGAGCAGCTCCAAAAGCTGTGTCACCCTTTCAGCTATAGCATTTGCAGTAGTGACTGTGCAGGGACAGGAGCACCTCCGTAGTTTGCTGTGCTGTCAGTTGTGAGTTGACCTTTGGCTCATTAATGGCTTAAGTGGCTCTTACCTGCCATGTTGAAAACAACCCTTGGCCTTTGCTGCTGATACCAGTTAGAGGGGTAAAGCTTTTCTCTCTCAAACTCATCCCAAATAAAAACAGAAACCTGCTAGCTACCCTCAGCATGCAGCAGTCTCAAGTACAGGAGTTAGAAGTGGCAAGCTGCAATGTCTGTCCTGATATGTGTGAACTGCTGAGCGTAATATTCAGGTGCTGTGCAAAAGCTCAGAGGTGTGCACAAGTGTAAAAGAGTGACATCCAGCTGTGCTGGAACTCTGTTCTGACCTTGGACTGAGGCTGCAGAATGGTGTGAATCCAGGACAGGAGGAATTGTGGTTGCTTGCTGTGGTGCTGACAGGTGAGCTTAACATTTGGCATCATCATATCGGGGAAAAGAAAGTGGGAAATACGTCTGAAGAGCTGCAGGCAGAAGCAGCTGGCTGGAACAGACCATGGCTTTACTGACTGGGCATGTTCCTTCATTTGCTCTCATCTTCTGTGCTGCTCTGGCTCTTGGGGAGTGCTTTTCCTGTCTGACAAGAACCTTGCTTCTTTCAAAAGACTTCAGGAAAGATTTTGTTCATGGCAGTGGCTAAGCCAAGCTCTGAGTGATAACTTAGAGCAATCCTGAGCTGCAAAGGTCTCTTGAGGGTGAGGAAAGAACAGAGGCAAGGCATGCTGTAGGATTAGTCCTACAAAGTAATGCAGTCCAAGTTGAGGGACATGGAAAGGTCATAAAAACACGGGTGGATTGTAGTAGCTGAAATTTCTTGTTTCGGCTTAGGATGGATCAGCTGTTCCTTGCAGTTTGGCAGGATTTGCATACTGATCACAGAGGCAGCAGAAAAAGATACTCAGAAATGAGTTGAGGATGGTTAAATCAGAGGGTCTAGGCCTTTTTAAGTATCTGGAAAAACAGCAGGCTGTGGGAGGAAGTTGTTTTATATGCTGGATGCAGCTATTATTTAAAATTTTAAGCTTATTAACTACAATGCCCCTGCGACTAGGTCAGATCTCTAATACACTGTTAATCTCTAGGTTAACTAGGCTGCTACATAATGGCATTATTATACAGAAAGTCAAAGGAAGGTAAGGTAAATGTGAAATCGAAATTCCATCCTGAATAACAGAAACATTTGAAGTGTATCTGGAGCTATCTGCCATCTACACTACCTTGGTTTTGGTAGAATTGCTGTTGCCTTTATTTTTTTCTTGGCCAAATGAGGAGGGAAGCACAGGGAACATGCAACAGTGGACAGTTGTAGTGAAACCTAAATAAAATAATCTTAAGTTTCATATTTTCTTTATTGCAGTAGGCTTTGTAGCTGAACTGTAATGGAAGTCCCCTCCCTATTTCTGCTCACAAGAGACTCTGGTGTCCACAGCAAAACACAAGCTCAGCACTAAGCCTCTGAACAATGAGAATTAGCTGCAATAGGGATGAGGTGGGAGGAATAGAACAGCTCCGTGTGTTCAGCTGCAGAATGAGCAAACAGGGTTAAAGAGCAACAGTAGCTCTTGTTTCAGCACCAATTTTGGGGGCTCCTGGCATTGCAGCCCAAAAACTGGTAGCAAAGTCTTATCCATTGCAAATAGGATGAGGAAGTTTCCAGAGCCCATTCATCATACAGATGAGTGTTGGGGAGGAAGGGAGCACATAGCCTTCCAAAATAGAACCTGGGAACCAGTCCTAGAGTCAATGACAGTGGGGTTTTACAAAGCCAGCCAGGGTCTTGGTTTAAGAAAGCTATTTATTTAAAGGAAGAAAGGTATTGGGGGGGGGAGGGGGGGTCTAATAGGATGGGTACAAAAGTGCTTGGTTAATTCTCTGTTTTATATTCTTCTAGCTACATCATTGAGAAAGGGGTGTGTTACCTGGTCCTGTGTGAAGCTGCATTTCCAAAGAAACTGGCCTTTGCATATCTGGAAGACTTGCAGTCAGAGTTTGATGAGCAGCATGGCAAGAAGGTGCCAACAGTCTCCAGGCCCTATTCCTTCATTGAATTTGGTGAGGTCCCTCTCTATGAGGCTTCTTAGCAAGCTTTTTGCAGGGGCTGCAGCCACAAGATGCTCCCCAGCTTGGGCTGTGGAATTAACAGTTCAGTCTCTTTTTGGTGCTGTTGGAGTGGGTGCTTTTAGCAAGGAGTGTTTATGAATAGAAACACGGTAAGAAAAACATAAATATCCTTTAGTTCAGATTTCTTGCTTTCAGTCTTTTGGCCTGTTTCCAGTGAATGTTTGCTTGCAGTCTGCTGGCTGTCTCAGCACTCCTCCCACTCCTTTGGCAACTGAACACTGCTCTGTGGTAGGTGTTTTCTCTGTACTGCATCTAAAGGAGGTGGTATGGATCTAATAAGGCGTAGTAAGGCTTTTTTCATACAGCACCCTGAATGAGTGAGTGGGATGCAAATCATGAGGATACCAGTGTCCAGAACTGTGCAGGGGAGGGAAGGAGTACTCTAGCCTGAGGTCTTGTTCTCCTCCTGGTGGTCTGCTCTCCTCTGGTGTGCCTGTTATGTGGGCACAGAACCAGGATTGTATGGGTAGAGCCCGGAGGAATGTTAATTCTCCTGGAGGCAGCGCACGTCCAGCAGCATGATCTCTCGGCCTTTGTGCCTTGCTTTTAGGTGAAGGCCCTTCTGTGCTGGTCTGTAGGGGCAGGGTAAGAAGCCCAAAGCTTCTAACCTATGTATGCAGCCTCTCCCTGCAGCCAGATTAATGCTTGGAACTGGTTCTTAATGTTTCTTATCTTCAAATTGAATAATTAGTTTTTGAGGTGGGAGGGCAGAAGCAAGGGTTGCTCTGTGTTGTACTTATTTTGTGTAATAGTTTTCATTTGCAGTGAAAGATAGATTAACTTGAAGCAGAATATTTCTGATTCTGTGCCCTTTTGTGCCTCTGTTTGAGTGTATGTTTCAGTGAACACAACTAACCAGAAACTCTGGAGCATTTTAACAGAGCACTGCTGATGTCTATCATGTTGACTGGCAAGTCTTCAAACAGTGGTGGGTGCTTCAGCTGAAGAAGGCCTAGGCTGAAGCAGAGACAGTTCAGTTCCTTTTGCTTGGCAAAGCAAGCGCCTTAGGGAGATAGGTATCCATCTTGATGATTCTCTCTTGTTCCAGACACCTATATCCAGAAAACCAAGAAGCTGTACATCGACAGCCGGGCGAGGAGGAACCTGGGTTCCATCAACACAGAGCTGCAGGATGTGCAGAGGATTATGGTGGCCAATATTGAGGAAGTCTTACAGCGAGGAGAGGCGCTTTCAGGTACAGGCAGTGGCTGCTGTTTGGTGTGTGCTTAGCCTCAGTCAACAGTGTGGGTAGAGCATATCAGGTGGAAAGACTTCCTAATTCCAAAGAGATAAGCAGTGGACTCAGTAGGTGCATCATTTCTGTCAGTTGCATCCTAAAGCGCCTGCTTCTTTTGGGCAAGTGTCTCACCACCTTGGGTACCCTATCCTAGCAGAACAAGCACTAGAGCACTGGAGATGAGGGCAAGTTATGCTGTCATACAATACTGCTGTGCTTCCAGCTGCTCCAGGGAAACTTAGGTATCACCAAGATGTGACATTACTGGTTGGGTTAATCTTGATTGACTTCTCCACCCTTTCCCTCCAACAGCTCTGGATTCCAAGGCCAACAACTTGTCCAGTTTGTCCAAGAAGTACCGTCAGGATGCAAAGTATCTCAACATGCGTTCCACTTACGCCAAACTTGCAGCTGTAGCTGTGTTTTTTATCATGTTGATCGTCTATGTGAGGTTCTGGTGGCTGTGACCTGGTTACACTGAAGAGAGAAGGCTGGTAGCCTGGCAGGTGTGTGTGTGTGCAGGACACTGTTCACTGGGGATGTGCATTAGAATCCACGCAGAACCATCACCTTTATACAAGTGTCCTGAGAACGTTAGGTGACACCTGAGTACTACACCTCTTAGTGAATCCTGACTGTAAGTGTAAAGGCTTGTTGACTCTACAGGCTTTTCCCCTGAGGCAGTTTGCACTAGGGTACTGTTGAGGCTGACCTCCAGCTCTTCTGCACCTCTCCAAGAGGGGAGCTTTGGGAACAGCCAACCAGTGCAGTTTAGCATAATCACCTTTGACGTCCTCCTCTTGAGTAGCTCTAGTGGGAACTGGACTCTAATGAACATTCCTTGTGTTGGCAATGTTTGCTTTTTTAGAATTTGGGTCTGCAGTTTTTCGTTAATGTTTTGGTTTTTTAAAAATGAGACTCCCCTGTTTGAAGGCAAAATACTGCTCTGTACATATTACAATAGCTTTCACCTCTGTTGGACTAGCTGTTGTTGAGTTTTCTGTGTCTGACATCTTGGCTTGTTACACTTTCAATTGCTTTAGGAACAAAAGGATGGTAAATTATGCCTTAAATACATTCTGTCTAGTACTAGGAGAGGCAATGAAAGGCTTCTATATTACTGATCCCTACAAAACTAAATTACAGGTTTGTATGTGTCTACTTTTCCTCTCCTGGCAGCTGTGTGTGACAGTATGTTTCCATGTGATTAAAAACAGGGTGTGTAACTCAAGTGCTGTTGGAGCGGGCGCAGTGCAAACTATGTCAGCATTATGTCTATTTTCCCTTCTCTCTGTAGATAAACTACGTTATTTCCTTCCTCTCTACTGTACTTTCTTTCAGAATGTGTCAACTGCTAGCATTTCATTTCTGGGATGCTTGTTTTCTTTCTCCCTCTCAATGAAAACAACCAAAAAATAAAAGTAAAACTTGGAATGTTATGAAGTAAAGGCGGTGTTTCCTTTAAAAAAAAAAAACAAAAACAAGCAAAAAAAACCACTTCAACTTTACATGAAGGATTTGAGAGGATAAATTTAAAGAGTGGAATCCTTTGGAAATACCACCTTTTTTTTTTTTTTCTTGCAATCACCCTCTCCCTACCTCATTTGGGAAGCTGAAATTGTAGGTGAAGAAAAACTCACTATGGGTGATAGTATATAGCTGCTTCTTTCTCACAGACCAATCTATATACTCAGCGTAATGTGATTTTACTTTTATGCCACCTGTGCTAGTACAATTTTATCCATTAGCCTTTTTAACTAAAAGAAAACCAAACCTCCAAACCACACAACCCTAAAGCTCAGGCCTTTCCATTCTTTTCTGCACTTAAGTGTCTGTTCCTGTAACTTGGTAGGAAGCAGGCAGTGTCACAGAAGGAAGTTTCAGGGTTCCCCAGCAACTCTTTACAAGCATGTGTTCTTGTGTAGTTCTAGAAATATAAACTGGGACCTGGCAGTGTTTCCCCCCACTTTGTAGGGATTTGGGGAGCTGTTGTCCTGCCCAGCCTGGTGCCATGTGGGACTGGCAGGGGAGCAGTTAGCACTGTCAGTCAACCAAGCAAATCTGATCTGTCACGTACTCTAGAATTACCTGGTTTCTGCATGATGACTCTACGTGTTACTTTGTAGATTGCTTTATTATTACCATTTTTAATCTATACACGTGGTGTCACTAACAGGTGACTGTCCCAGTGTTGTAGGTCTGTGTGTGATGTGGGTACTGGAAGGTGAGCAGACACTGACTGTATCTGGATTGTTGTGATTTGAGGGGGTGACGCTGCTCAGCAAGCAGTTGCCTGCTGCAGCCTGAGTGTCAGCAGTGAAATAAATGCTTCTGAAAAATCCCCTTGGCAGCATGACTCGTGTCTCTGTCATTCTGGAGGATGCTTTCTTTGCTTTTAAGGGTGCAGGAGGGTAAAGACCCCATAGCTGTCTGCTGCGTGCAGAGCAGTGGCTGCAGCCTGAACGGTCAAGTGGCATTGCAGGCCCGGAGCTGCTGCTGCCTGCAGATGGCAGTGCTGGCACGGTGCAGAGTCCTGCCAGAGCTCGGGGACTTCACCTGAGGTCTCCCCCTCTCGTTGCACCTCCCAAAGCCTTATGGCTTTGCTGGAGCAGGGGTTGGTTGGTTGATTTGATTGTGTTTTTTTCTAAGCACAAGAAGCTGTTGGTGCTGGGTGCCACTGCTCGGGTCTGGGTGTCTCTGGATATCCCTGTGTCCATGAAGTGCTGGTAGGGATGGGGAATGTAGAAAGGATCGTATGAGGCTGTGCCCACCCTGACCCACCAGGAGGCTGTGCTGGGTAGGTGGCAGATCTTGTTCTCTGCCTCCTTGCATGCTGCTCTCAGAGTCACATGGAAACCAGGTACTACCTGGCACAGACCACAGCCATGCTCTGCATCATCACAGTGGTTTGGGTACTGCAGAGTTTTGGTTTCTGTGTTTATTTGGGCACCAGCTGCTTCCCCTACTTTGAACCAGCTCTTCACGCTTGCAACCATTCTGTTTTTTAGGGGAAAAAAAAATACATTCAGCATCTTTCTTTCTGGAGTCCTGAGGGTGTTTGACCCCAGGTGGTTTCTAGCAGCTGCTTTGCTATGAATGAATGTCCTAGGGGCACCAAGGGTTGTGCCAGCATTCCTGTGTCAGGGATTCACACATCTGCCTGAGAACACTGGCCACCCAGTAACAGCCTGCACAGTGAGGGTCAGGATGGTAGGGCTTGGGGTCTGGTCCTCATAGCACCTAGTCCGTGCACTCTTTCCCTCAGGAAGCCTGTGGCTGTGCTCCTTGGGGAGGACTGGCTGGTGAGTTTGGGAGGCTGCCTCCTGCTCCTCAATGCTTGCTTTGCTGCTGAAGTGACCTTTAGAAAAGGAGGATGTGCCTTTTCTGCTGCCTGAAAATGAAAGCTCTTCAGATGGCAGGGCACTGTGCTACCACAACTGGGCTTGGAGGCCAGCCAAGGGCAGCTGACTGCAGGGAGCACTCCTCCCTGGATCACAGAATCATAGAATGGTTTGGGTTGGAAGGGGCCTTTGAGGTCATCTAGTCCCAACCCCCTGCTATAGGCAAGGACACCTCCCACCAGACCAGGCTGCTCACAGCCCATCCAGCCCGGCCTTGAGTGCTTCCAGGGAGGGGACATCCATAACCTCCCTGGGTAACCTGCTTCAGTGCCTCACCACTCTCACAGGAAAGAATTTCTTCCTAACATCTGGTCTAAATCTACCCTCTTCCAGTTTAAAGCCATTTCCCCTTGTCACTACATGCTCTTATAAAAAGTCCCTCTACAGATTTCCTGTAGGCCCCTTTCAGGTACTGTGACATCTCAGCACACCATAAAATGTCTTAGGGCACCCCGGAATGCCTCGTCCCCTCTATCTGGGGTGGGCTGGACTGCAGGGCATCTTCTGGCTGTCTTGTTCACTCCCAAACCTGAGCCCTTCTGGGATCCAGCAGCTCCCAAGGCCCTACAGTCAGCATGGGAGAGAGGCAGGCTCTGACTTCCCCTTGCCAACTTCTCTTACCACGTTTCCCCAAAAGCCTCTGGCAGCTGCCTACACATCTCCCCAGCTCTGCATCCTCCCAGGGCAGCCCTACCACCTCCCCTGCCCGTTCCCCAGCTCAGGCACTGCCTGGGTGCCCTTTGGGACACGGGGTACCCAGTGTTTCTTGTGACCACATCACTGAACCCCACAGCAGCTGCTCCCAGCTGACTGCAGCCATGCCTGAGCATGCAAACTCACTGCAGGCGATAAAGCAGAAATTGGTGGAGCCCTCCTGAGCTCCCAGCAGAGCCATAGCCAAGCAGGCAAGACCCACGCTGCAGGAGTTTCTCTGCTGTGATGGCTGCAGGGAGAAGCCCAGTGTGATTTTGAATCATGGTTTGTAAAACCCCCTGTGGTTGAGCCCTGGTGCTCTGCTCAGAGATGATAAACCCATTTCCTGTGTCATTTCTTATTTTCTTCCTTCCCCCATGTTGAGCTGCTGCCAGCACTACTTCCCACCAGACTCCCCAGCCCTGCAGTGTGCCCCAGGGACTGCCTGCTGCCCCAGCACGCTGTGTACCCCTGGCTGTGCTCGCTGGGAGCAGGACACCTTAACACAACCTGGAGCTGAATGCGTGCCCTCCCTGCTGCCTGTCACCCAGGCACCCAAAAATGGAAGCAGACACGAGATTTGCATAGAGGAGCAGAAATAATGTGCTCACTCAGTGAGCCTGAGACCTCTGTGCATCCCTGCCACTATGCTCCAGAGCCAGTGGGAGTGTGGGGAGCCCAGAGTTCCCTGAGACCTGAGTGACAAACACAGCTAATGTCCTGTCCCCATATCCTTATGAATCAGGTCTGTTCGGGAAGGGGCCGTCTGTGCTAGGCAGTAAGTACAACCCCAGCAGCTCAAGGTAACCACCCCTGGGTGACTTCTCACTCCATCATGTGCCCGGGAAGGCCCCAAGAGTTTAGCAGCCACCTTGTAGTCACCAGCTTTGGTAAAAGCAGCACAAGCAGAGCCATGCAGCCCCGCCGGGTCAGGAACCCGCCAGCACACCGGTTATTAATATTCCCAGGCTCCTGGAGCGGGTGCTGCTGCCCGGGAGCCAGATAGCCAAAATTCCCCCCGTGATTAACTGCAGCACACAAACAGCTTGGGCTCACGGTACATTCCTGTGGGGTGCAGGGCTCCCCCCCCCAGCCAGCCCGCCTGATGCAGGAATGTCTTTTCTCTTTTTTTAAGAAGGGTCACTAGCAGGTAAGATAATCAGTACAAAACCAAGTCATGTGAGTTTGAACTGCACCAGATGAGCCACAGGACAAGCTATTTGTGGTGCAGGCACAAGGTTGCCAACCCTGATGATTTTGTTGGAAGCCTCTCTCCATCCTATTTTTATTAACCCTCTTGACTGCTGAAGTCTTGAACCTCGGAAAGAACCCAGTTTTAACGGAGCTCCAGCTCCTCTGTTTGCAAAAGATGTATGACTGAAGCCCCCAAAACACAGGCAGGTAAAAGTAAGGCAACTTTGATACGGGTGTGTAAGATGTTGGGATTTAAGACAGGCATCTGGGTGTGTGCTGAGCTGAGGTTTGAATGCCTGAACTGCCAACAATGTCACAGAAAGGTTAACACAAGAAAATACGATTTATTTGGAGGCTGACAATGAGTTCCTGCAAAGCTGGTGAAACCAGCAATCCCCGTGAGGTATGGACCAGAGGAAAAGCAAAGCATTTCTCACTCAGTGTACCTCAGACACAAATGTATCCTGCACGCTGTGGATTGAGCCGAGCTGAGCACAACAGCACCGGCAGGGCAGCAGCTCCCAGTTTCAGAGCCGTGAGCCAGCTGGTTTCAGTGGGCAGATGGCACCATGCACCAGGTGCAGAGCCCCAACTTGTGGGCACTTCTCTGACAGCAGCTCCAAGGAGATGCTACAACCCCAGTACTACGTCACAGGTACCATGCCCATGGCACCGTGTCCCTGTGGGCTACTCTCTGCCAGGCCAGACAGTGCAGGCTGGAGGGGGACTCCCCATTTTTGAGATCAGCTGCTGGGGATCAAACCAAACTGGGACCTGCACCCCTACACCTACGGTAGCACACAGCACCATCACCCCAGGATGACCACTCACTGATGGCCAGCAAGGCAGCTTGCTTTGAAGCAGTGGTGCAGGAAGTGTGACAAAGGCTTGAGCTGAAAGCAGCCTGCAACCACTGTTATCAAAACGAGCACACCACTACTTTGCAGAACAGGCTCATTTCAGAGGCAGACTTGCAACACGAAGCTGCAAAGGCATCACTGCAGGGCAGTGCTGGGCTCGCTGACTGCTTGATCTCCCTGCTTTTGTCAGCCAAAGTGCCAGGATTTCCCTAATTGCCACTACTGCTTAAATAGCGATACTGCAGATCTCCTCTGTTCAGCTCTGCTAATCCCTCAGCTGGCACAGCTTGCTGTGCTGCAGCTCTCCCAGCCGCCCTCCTCCTCCTGCCCTCAGCACCCAGTGAGATGCAGCAAGGGGTGCCCGAGCCCTCCAGCCCCAGTGCTGGCTACTGGTCATCTCTGGCTGGGAAACAGAGTGAAATGGCACGGCCATGCCTGCAGGTGTAATGCATGCTACTTCTGCCAGTGGGTTTCCCTACCTGATAAATCTTTATCTGTACACAGCGCTCACAATGGGACCGTAACAGGGCGTGTAAGATGATGCAATGCTGAAGCATATTTTTAACTCCCGTGCCAACAGCTTGTCACTTAATGAGGCAGGCCCACTGGTCTGTGATGGGGAACTGACTGAGCTTTGCCTCGGGGATGTCACTGGGTGCCCTATGTTCCTCTCCTGCCCCCACCTGGCCTCGTATCAGTCCCTGAGAGCTGTGCTGGGGCAGATGCAGATGCTGCCCCAGCTTGGAGGAGAAACAGCTCGCAACCAGGCCAAGCCAAATGCTGGTGAGGGAGCACTGCCCGATTCAAGGTCAGGGATAATGAGTAATGCACAGCACTGGGAACTGGAAATTGCAGCCTTCAGTGAAATACCAGAATTCCTCCCAAATTAGCTACACTAGGAAGACTGAACCCAAGCCCTCCCCATTCCAGTGACATTCCTGCCTTTCTTTTGTCTCCTCCCAACTTGGCTTAGTGACCCTTTTCTTCTACCCGTTATTTCACATGTAGAGAGTTTGTACTCCTCAATTCTCTCTCAAACATCAGGCCTCTATTTTTGGACTCTGCCTTTCACCCCACAGCTTGCAGATGCAGTAGAGTGCGACCTCAAGCATGAAGCTGCCCCTGCAGTCAGCTGCAGACTTGGGCATGCTCCAGGTTTTTACCCCCACACGTGAGGCACTCAGGGGAGCCCAGCGTGCTGCATGCAGTGCCTGATAGCGGTTCCCAGCCCAGTTGCATCGTGCTGCTGTGTGCCCACAAGGGTTGGGAAGGTCCAGCAGCTGCATGAGGCAGTGGGAGAGGTCTGGTCCAAGTTGCAAACCTCTGCCCAGGCACGCCTGAAAAAATCACTGGGCTCCTTCCCTTGCGGTGGCACGGCACTAACAATTCAGCTCCATGCCTGGGAGGAGCTGCAAAGACCCAGTGAATTAAAGGGGAAAAACACTGGACTTTATTCATTACCCCCCTCTCTCCCCTGAGCTCGGCACAATCCTCCCTTCGCAGGAGATGCAGGCCAGCATGCCATGTCAGCACATAACACAAAGAGCTCTCAGTCTGCGAAGAGCTGCAATTGCAGCAGAAGGATTTTTAACGCTTTAAATGATGGTTAAGGGCTGGATGGGCTCTTGAGATTGAACGCAGCCCCTCGCTACAGTAAGCAGGGCGTGCTTTATAACGCTGCTACCTCCTCCGAACCTCCTCTGGGAGAATTTTGTGCCTCTTCCTGTGTTTTGCCACCCTCACTAGGGTGCTTCACCACAAGGAAGGGATAACACGTAGGGCTGAGAGCCTGCACACCTGCTCTTCAGACAAGTCAACTCTCACTCACACTGGAGTGAACCTCTGGCAGCAAAAGCCATTTTCAGCTCTAGCTTCCCACGGCACTCCTGGCTTCAGCCCAGCAGCTGCCTCCGCCATGCCCACGCTGGGGCTCAGAGCCAGCACCGCAGGCCTTCAGCCCGCCTCAACCCCACGGCCACGTCACGGGGAGCCCACCCCGACCCCCGCTCCTCTCAGCCCCACGGCGCCCGTGCGAGCGCCCCCTGGCGGCGGGCGGAGCGCGGCGGGGCGGGGCGGGGCGGGCGGAGGAAGCGGGGGCGTAGCGCCGTGTCCCTCCGCGGGCGCCATCGGTGGTTGTGTCGGAGGATCGCTCCGCGCGGCGGCGGGCTGCGAAGTGCCGGGCGGGAGCGAGCGGCTGTGGCCATGGCCCGCGGAGCGGGGCCGGCGTTCGCCGCCCTCCTCGGCCTCGTGCTGGCTGTGCTGAGCCGTGCCGAGCCCGCGGCCGGTGAGTGCGGGGCGCGGGGCTGGGGGGGGGGCCCTGACCCCCGTGGGGGTGGTTGGGGGGAGGGTAGGGGAGCAGAAGGGGGAGGGAGACCAGGCTCCGCTTCGCTGCCCTGCGTGGGGCTGCCGGCCGCTTGGACACGCGGGCGTCGCGCCCCGCTCGGCCGCGGGTGGGCGGCCGGCCGGAGCTGCTCGGCCCCGGAGCCCCGAGCGCCGACCTGCCCGGCTCCGCCGCGAGAAGCGGGGGGGGAGGGGGGAAAAAAAATAAAAAAGAGAAACGCGNTGGGAGAATTTTGTGCCTCTTCCTGTGTTTTGCCACCCTCACTAGGGTGCTTCACCACAAGGAAGGGATAACACGTAGGGCTGAGAGCCTGCACACCTGCTCTTCAGACAAGTCAACTCTCACTCACACTGGAGTGAACCTCTGGCAGCAAAAGCCATTTTCAGCTCTAGCTTCCCACGGCACTCCTGGCTTCAGCCCAGCAGCTGCCTCCGCCATGCCCACGCTGGGGCTCAGAGCCAGCACCGCAGGCCTTCAGCCCGCCTCAACCCCACGGCCACGTCACGGGGAGCCCACCCCGACCCCCGCTCCTCTCAGCCCCACGGCGCCCGTGCGAGCGCCCCCTGGCGGCGGGCGGAGCGCGGCGGGGCGGGGCGGGGCGGGCGGAGGAAGCGGGGGCGTAGCGCCGTGTGCCTCCGCGGGCGCCATCGGTGGTTGTGTCGGAGGATCGCTCCGCGCGGCGGCGGGCTGCGAAGTGCCGGGCGGGAGCGAGCGGCTGTGGCCATGGCCCGCGGAGCGGGGCCGGCGTTCGCCGCCCTCCTCGGCCTCGTGCTGGCTGTGCTGAGCCGTGCCGAGCCCGCGGCCGGTGAGTGCGGGGCGCGGGGCTGGGGGGGGGGCCCTGACCCCCGTGGGGGTGGTTGGGGGGAGGGTAGGGGAGCAGAAGGGGGAGGGAGACCACGCTCCGCTTCGCTGCCCTGCGTGGGGCTGCCGGCCGCTTGGACACGCGGGCGTCGCGCCCCGCTCGGCCGCGGGTGGGCGGCCGGCCGGAGCTGCTCGGCCCCGGAGCCCCGAGCGCCGACCTGCCCGGCTCCGCCGCGAGAAGCGGGAGTGGAAGGAGCAAAAAAAATAAAAATGAGAAGCCGTTTTTCCCGAGCGTGCTTTGGCCGGGTTTGTTCGAAAAGGGCTGGAAAGGCGAAGGCTTTTAATGGCGTAGGTGTCTTATAGGGTCAGAAGTACGCGCTGTTGGTGGAGGGCTCGCTCAGCCTGGGTGTAGTGGTGATCCTCGGCAGCGTAGCGGTGAGCATCCCGCCTGTCCCGCAGGACAGCAGGCTGCTGGGACCGGGCTGGTTGGCCTCGAGTTGTGCTGGAGGAGGATCGGGTTGGATAGTGGGGAAAAGAGCTCAAAAAGAGCGGTAATGCGCTGGGATGGGCTGCACGGGGAGGTGGTGGGGCCACTGTCTGCGGAGGTGTTGAAGAAACGTTTTGACGTCGTGCTGCGGGACGTGGTTTAGTGGGGAAATACTGGTGGTAGTTGGAGGGTTGGACTGGATGATTGTCGATGTCTTTTCCAACTACACACCGTGCCCATTGGTTTAAGCATTGCCACAATATCAGCAGCTTCCCAGCTCAGTAAGGCTGACCAAGCGCTGGCACAGGCTGCTTGGAGAGGTGGGGTACTCTCCTCTGGAGACATTCAAGACCCACCTGGACACCTACCTGTGCAGCCTGGTCTAGGGAGCTACTTTGGCAATGGGGTTGGACTCAATGATCTCTAGAGGTCCCTTCCAACCCCTACAATTCTGTGATCGTTGCTGCCCCCAAGGCACTCAGCCTGGATGGGCTGCGAGGAGCAGCAATGGCACCTGCAGTGTCTGCCCGAGCCCTGCCTGCACATGAGAGCAGGGTGGCAGCTCCTGAGTGCTAAGCACCATCCTTTCAGCGAGTGGAGAAAGGAAGGGTGGAGTCACTGGAAGGGTACTTTCAGGTGTCTGTTCAGCTGTCCTGATGCTCTTGTGCAAGAGGCTGCAAGGATCTGATGTCAGCCTTCTTGGTCAATAACTAGGAGGCTCCTGGATGCACGATGGCTTGGACGGCTCAGCGCTGCCTCATCATGCAAGCCCAATGGCAGGGCAACTTGCTTTTCCAGTTGAGCCTCTGTTTAGTTTGTAGCAGCCTGCAGTTGAAGCTGCAGTGAGCTGGGGCGGGGCGGGAACACCTGCACTTTTGGTGAGGACACTTTCCTGATCATTACTTTTAAATGGCGGTGATTTACTCCCTTGTCTGATCAGCCGGCTGTGAGTGAAACAGGAACGCTCCCTGATAAAGCCCACCCTAATTGCCCCCCATCATTCATAAGCTCTGTCGCTGGCAAAGTGAACAACTTGAGTTCTGAGTCCAGTTCCACTGCAGAGCAGGTGGGTGTCTGGGGCCCCTCCAAGATATTGTGGACCACACTTGGGATCTTTTGAGGTCTTGAGATCCCACTGACGATGCTGGTCTGCTTGCTTGATAGGAGCTTGCTGAACAGCAAGTTTTACTTGATCGTTTGAAGGCGTTAGTGTATCACATTTGCTATTATCAAAGGTGCTGGTTTAGACTTTCAAAACTGAGCGTGATTAGCATCTGGCTCACTCACATCACTTCCTGCAGGGCACTGCTGAGAGCAGAAAGATGTGAAGGTGCTCTCACAGTTGTTCTCAAGACCTGAATGTTTGGGAAAAGAAGTCTGGTGCCTCTGGTAGCATTTGGCATTGGAATCTCTTCTGCTCCTTTGTTGCCTTCCATGGCTGTTTCCCTTGGTGTTTTTGGTGTCTTGCTACATTACAGCAAGTTGCTATTTCCCTCCAGTGTGTTCTGGTCCTACTCACTCTCTCCCATTTTCCAAAGTGATGTCTGTGTTGTGGAAGGCCTTTTGAACCCTTGGGCTGGATGTAGCCCTTGTAGGGACCTGGATGGGTGGGATTGTGCCCTGTGTCCTTTGTGGAGCTGGGAGCAGATGTTGGTGGGGTAGCAGGGTGCTGACAGCCCGCTGCTTCTGCACGCCAGCATCTCATCTAAGAGCAGAACCACACAGCTGCAGCGTGCAACTTCAGGCTTAAAGGAAGCAACATACTAAAGGCTGCAAAGCCAAGGGATAGTACAGTGATTCTGACCCATTAAGGAAGTGGCATCCATCTTGGGGGAAAAGAAAGAACTTCTCTAAGCATCTGAAGTCCTTCTGTAGTTCTGTTCTTGTTTTCTACGCGTTCATTCTGAAATCATCTCACCAGGGCTGCGTGCTGTCGGCACCCATCCGGAAGAAGTATCGCCCATATACACGATCCTCTGAGGGCTGCAGAAATAATTGCTCATTCTGTTTAGAAAATAGTCTGTTCCTAGGGCACATGTCCTTTTTTTAGCCCGCACGAGGATGAAAAAAGAGCTTTGTATCTCAAAACGGCGCTGGTGTCTGCTGTTTGTTCCATGCAGCGAGGCTTAATCTTGTTGCTCTGACATCACCATGGGCTGCGATGGAAGCTGAGGGCAAGCAGTGGGCAGGCATTTCGGCAGGGCAGGCATTCGGAGTGTTCAAATTCATAAAGATTTAGTGCTGCAGAATGATGGAAGACTATAGAGAACACGCAAGCATGGCTCCTGTCTGCCAGATTTCCATAGAAACACCAATACCTCCTCAGCTCTTTAATTGCCTTCCCTACTTTTCTTTTTTTTTTTTTTTTAACTACATGCTTTATGTTGCAGCTGTGGATTTGAGGCCTTTTGGCTTTGTTTGGAAAACTGAAAACATGGAAAGGCAGGGAGCAGTAGCCGTGAAAGGAAATGGGATATGTGATTACTGACGGGAGTTTGAACTGTTTCACAAATTCATCTTGAATTCAGTGTCTGTTGTAAGTTCTGCTTTTATCCATAGTACTTAAACAGGAGAGGTGTGCGTGCAAAGTACCACTGTCTGCTAGGAGTGCAGTCCTCTGACTGCTAGGTGAGACCTCAGACACAAGGGCTCCAGTTCCACCTGTGAGTTTGGATGCTCCCAGCCCTGCCTTTGACAGGGCAGATTGCTGATTTGCCAGACCCTAGATTCTTGACCTCATGTTTTTTTTTTTAAGAGATGGATTTTTAGAACAAAATCTCTTCTTACAGCCCTGTTCTAAAATCCTCTTAAATACACTTTTCTGGAGTT
>VXAB01002726.1:0-86776 GCA_013399175.1 Odontophorus gujanensis | reverse complement strand
CTTAGGAAGTCTGGAGAAGCTGGCAAAAGAAGCCCAACCAGTTTGGATTGTGGGGCTTTCTGTCTCACAGGGCGCAGGGCTTGAATTCCTTCGTGCTGCTGTGAGCTCTGCTCAGCCCCACGGATGATGCGAAAAATCAGTGTCTTCTTCCTCAGTACATAATCTCATTTGAACTGTAATTAGTGTATAATGCAGTGATTTCTCTCTCCTTCGTGGTTTCCCTTCAGAGCTGGGCTGTCAGGGCGTTCTCAGCATTATTCCTTACAGCTTGTTGAGCAGTCTGCTCCCTCACTCACCACGGTGCCAGCTGCTGCGGAGGAGGAACGCTGCTCCTTTCGGCACACACAGAAGCTACCAGTCTAACTCTGGATT
Source organism: Odontophorus gujanensis (assembly GCA_013399175.1). NCBI lineage: Eukaryota > Metazoa > Chordata > Aves > Galliformes > Odontophoridae > Odontophorus > Odontophorus gujanensis. Next base: position 86,404 of record VXAB01002726.1, on the reverse strand, counting down.
GCTCCTTCTCATTCAGGCTTTTCTTGGCTGCTGTTTCCTGGAGAGAAGCAGGAGCAGTTTTTCACTCCCTTGGCGCCCCGATGTGCAGTGTGGTTGTGGTTTCTGACCGTGCTGGTGGTACTTGAGTGCGGTGAGCTGGCAGATGTGATTCCTGTGCTTCCTCTGCTGCCTGCTCTGGGCTCTGAGTCCCTGCCTGCTTCTTCCTCCTGGGGTGTGATGGCAACAGTTGAAGCGATGTCAGTTGCGACGGTTAAATCCTATCAAAACTATATTTTGCCTTTTCGTTTTCTGTCGAGTATTTAACATTGTACAGTCTCTTCCTCGCAGCATTAGTTGTTTGGGTATCTCAGGGCTGTATTTCAGCTTGACTTTTCCTGTTTGTGATTGCTGCAAAGCCCGTTCAGACTTCTTCTAGTTATGGCTCTGTTTCCCTGTGGCAGCCTTCTATCTTAAAAGCTAAGCCCTGGTGCTTACAGCTCTATGCCAGCTCTTTGCTGTTTCAGTTTTCTAGCTTGGAAAAACTGAGTTTATAGTGTGCAGGTGAAGAACAGAAACCAAATCACCACTTTCAGGTCATCTTGGCATCCTTAAAAAACAATGAGGCAGAAGTGTAACTTATTTTCCTCTAGTTTTACTGTAGCTATATCTAGCCAAAACCACGAAGCCTAAGCTAAACTGTGCTGCAGCTTACTCTGAGTTGTGCTTCAGATGCTTGGAGTCACAGCACTTCCAGCAGTTGTTTTGAGGGTAACGCTTTGTGCCTGTGCTCACTGTGATGCACTCAGGCCTTGGAGAGCAATCCTGGTCGGCCAGTTAATGTATTGGGTTCAGACTGGGCCTACATGTGGTAAGGGTCCGTGTGGGCTCTAGGCTGGCTCATGCTGCTGATAGCATTCGTCTCAGGCACTCTTAGAGCCCTCATTCTAGAGACCTTTCAAGCTTATCTAGAATGCATGCTAGAAGTTGAACACTTTTCTCCCTAAGTGGTGGCCTGCCCACTTCACCATGAGGACTTCAGGCAGCTTTTTGGTCATCACAGTGTGATTTCCCCATACCCCTGTGTGGTGCCCAATGGGACTGGTTGAAGTGGTGCAGCAGGGAGCCCTGGGCTTTCCCCACAGAGACCTGCAGCACACTGAAGTGAAGCTGGGGCAGGGCCAGTAACCCAGCAAACAATCCCCATTGCTTTTATGTTTATTTTTTTAGCACAGAAGAGGACAGTCAAAAGCAGCACTTCCATCCCAGTCTGGACAGCATATGTGATAGAGAAGTGGCTTTCTTGTTGAAACGAGAGTATCATCTCATGCTACAGCATGAGAAAATATTTCTACTTAGAGTAATGGATGTCTCGAACAAACTTCTCCTGCTGGCTGAGGCAGGAGATGGTTTCTGGTGCTCTTAACTTTAGAACGGGGAGTAGTGCAGTAGCAGAAAAGCAGCTTTTGAAGTAAGTGATGTTGAAATGCCTTGGTTTTGTGCACGTTGTGAAATTGTTGAAGATAGCATGAAATACAGGAAGACAGTGCTTTGTGCACACAGATGCCAGTGGTGCTGTGAGAACGGCAGCCTTCAGTTTCCCTTGTGATTTCTTTTTTTGAATAGAAGTCATCATGTTACTTTTAATATTCATCTTGGAATATCAGTAAGTTTATAGTAGCTTCAGTTCTAGTCACGTTTCCATGCATTTCTGCTCAGTCTAAGTTGCAAAAGCCATTTTTCTTTCTCTTTTTTTTAGCTTTGTTCATTTCTAAGCTTTAACATGCAAGATATATCTAGCTGCCTGCATTCTGCTGCTCAATCCATAGCTGCTAAAGAATTCCAAGGACTACTGGTCGTTTAATGACCCTCTAAACAGCAGTTCAAGGCAAAAATGATTTGTCAAAACCCAGGGGGAAATTAATCATTACTTCGCCAAAACCTCTCTGCGGTAGCCGTGCGTGGCCCAGTGAGCAGAGTTGGAGTTGCTGGATGGGATTGCTGCCGGGAGCCCTGGGCCGTGGCTGTGCTGCTGTGGGGTGGCTGACTCTGGCCTGGAGCTGGTTAAGCTTTTACCATGAGGGTTACAAAATCCTGGCTGGGCAGCTCTTGCTGGGGACGCAGGCTCTCCAAGGGGTTACAAAATCCTGTCTGAAAGCTGGGCACAAAGGAAATAATCCTCTGAGCACTTGCTTCACTGGCTTGATCGGTTTAAAAAATTAAAGCTAAAGGAGTGTTAAGGTAGTGAGGTGGGAATAGCAGCTCTCTTTTCCCCCCCTGGTTCCTTGAGGCTCACTTTCCCATCCCTTGCAGCTCCTCACACTTAGTGGGCAGAGAGGTCTGACCATTACCAGTCCTTGTGCAGCCTCCTCTGAGCACGGTGTGTCTGAGCCTTGCTGCAGCTAATTCCTGCTCTGAAAGGGAGCTGCTGCACCTCTGGTTTCTGCTAGGAGCCCATGAGGTTTGGAGGCTCGTGGATGCTGTTGGTAAATGGGGTGAAACTTGTCAGACAGGTGCGGATCAGTGTAAGCGTGTCTGAACGCCGTGGGGGGGAATGCCATACAAAATCTGCGTTGATATTTCTGTTGCTTAGTAACACTGACCCCGAGGTTATCTGAAAGGGGCTCCAAGTGGAATTTGGTTCATTTCCTGAGAGCTCTGCGTGAGCAGTGCTATCCAAGTGCCCCATTTTCAGAAATGGAGTTAACAGAAAACAGACGTGCTCGTGTGTGGGAAATATTATTAATGCTCCTGGGTTTGATTTAGCTGTGTTCTGCAGGGGTTGCCAGCATGAAGCACCGCACCTCGCAGAGTGTGCGACCTGTTTAGTGCACCAGGGTTATTGTGAAATACCCAAAAAGACCCTGGGTGGTGACAGCTGGAGCACAGGACTTCTGGGTGCACGGGTAGAGCTTGGGATAGGACCCACATCTTCTGATTTCTAGACCTTTACACACTGCTTCAGTGCTACTCAAATGGCAAGCTCTGGTATGGATGGGCCCATTAAACCTCTGTGATTCTAGGATGCCCTCTGCTCCACACTTCCTTCCCATCAGCTGCATTCAGAGCTCTGCTGGCTTGCTGGTTCCGGTCCTGGCCAAGAGATGAGCACTTGCAGTGTCACTTCCATCAGAACTGATGTCACTACAAATTCCAGAAAACTGGAGGAGAATTGTTCAGTACTGAGCTATGTAATGTTGAGTGTCTTCTTTAAAACACCATGCTGAAAATGACAAGTTTGAGATACTCGGTATTTCCTCGTCACAAATACCAAAGTCTTTGCTGTCTGGAGTGCTAAGAACTTGCAGCAGGGGGGCTTATGAGGGACAGATGACTGTATTTCAATGCCAAGTGTCCTTGGAGACAGTAGGAAGAAAGGAAAAACTGAAGATATTTTGAAAGGAGACTTAGGGAGTCATTGCCTCTTGTCTTGGAGAATTTCACTGCAGAATTTTGCTCAGGAAGTAGTAACTGTATGGCACTAAAGCTAAAATATGCAAGTGCTGATGTGATTATTGTGATTGCTGAAATTATTCTGTGCTTGGCTTTGAAAATCTGCCTAAGAGAAATTCTGGTTGCATTTAGTTGCCTGATGAGCAATTCCGTGCTTGATTCTTCTTTCTGTCTCTTTCTCTTAATGCTGCCAGAGTTTAAATTAAACTATGTGATAGTGTCTTTGGGTTTGTTGCAGTCATATAAAATTCTCAGTTATAAGATTTTAACTCCCCAAAATGCATTAATGAAGCTTTGTCTTGACACGTGTTGCTACCACATTAACTGCTGTGTTTCTTTTCTTTCTCCTTTCAGCTTTGCAGTGTATGGATGATTCCAAACCTTGTGTTAATGAGGGAAAGTGCATTCCTTATCAAAATGGTACAGGATATTGCAAGTAAGTTGTTTTAATTTCTAATCATTTCATTTGTCAGTGTTCTTTCATTCGGGGTCATAAAAAGAAAGGAAATATGAGTTGTTAAGATTTACTTACCAGGTGCATTCAGCACTGACAGTTTTGGCACAGTGTGTATTTCTTGCTAGTGCATTCGTTCCTCTGTGCTAACTTGTAATGTAAGAAATCTGGAGTTCTCATCCACATTTCTGTGTTTGGATCTCATCTGTTTGATTGCTTTCCCTTTGGTTAGGAGGAGAGGCAGAGCTGATCAGAGATAACAACTGGTCGTTGCTTCAAGAGGCCTGCAAGTTAAATCAGAACTTGTTCTCTGTCCTGTAGCTAGGGTTAACGTATAGAGCCTCAGCCTCATATTGGGTATTCCAGAGTTTTGTCGAGATTACTCAGTGTTTTGAAGAGTGCCATTTCCCTTCTGTGTGCTAGAAAAGTAACGTGGGAGTCACAAACAAATAAACAAGGCCAAACAAACACCCACACCTATCTCTATCCTGTAATTGATTTTGGTAAGCGCTGACACCCTTGTTTAATGGTGCCTTCACAGTGTTGTTGCATGGAAAACTGATTGTCAGGAAGAGCTTTGGAAGGATGAGTGGTGCCTGAGGAATGGGATCATGTCTGTATAAATGAAGCTCACCTTTTTTAACTACAATATTTAGATTTTTAAAAAGGTTGTTTCAAAAGAAGATAAGCCTTCCTTGTTTGTTAGGGTTTGTTTACTACATGTACAGCAAATAGATTGATTTTTCTAAACCTTTTTTACTTGACCAGTGCAAATTGTCATTTTCTAGCATGCTGAATCCTTTTTTCCTTAATGCTCATGTTCCTTAAGAATCAGTGAATTTTGTCTTGTTGATTTAGCTCAACTAACATGTGACTCAGTTCTTCATGCTTTTCTCTGTATCCATCTCCCTTGGCTGCATTCTTTAGTTCTTTCTGTGAATATGTTGCACCAAATTTGATGTACTTAAATTGCACCTGTGGCACACGCAAAGGGACATCATAAACTAAGCTGGAGTTCTCAGTTTGAAATCGATACCTGATGTCATAAAAAAGTGAATATGTAACTTACTATTCCCTATTGCTATTTTTTAAATCCAACTCTTATTGCTTCCTAGGCCTTTCCTTGCTAGTGCTTTAGATTGCTGTCAGCAGAACTGAGCTACCCCTTCTGAAACAAAGTTGGATTTTTTTTTCCTACTTTCCACCTCTTTTTTAAGACAGAAACAAGAAAGTGTGAGGAGTTAGTAGGTCTGCCTGATGAGTACCTAAGTGTGTGAGTCTGGAGCCAAAGTATGTGGGTCATGACAAAGGGAATAAACACAGTTGGTATTGATGCTGGTGGTGCTTGTACCTTCCAAAGGATGTTTTCTCCAACTTATACGTTCCTGTCAAATACATCTGAGACTGTTTACTCAGTTTGTTTGAGCGTTTAACTTCCTTTCAGTGTTTGTAGTGCAGTCTGGGTCCTGGTATATTTGTCACGGTGGTAGATTCGACCATCCTTGAGTTTTTTAGAACGTGCAGCAGTAATTCTGTGTATGATTCTAATGTTGCCTTCCTCCTTTTAATGCAAAGCCTTCTTGCAAGTCTAAAACCAACCTCTCCCGTGCTTAACAGCTGAGTTCTTTTGCAGGCACCAGAGTAATTGAGCAGACCAGTGTGTTTGGAGGAGAATGTGTCTGTTTTCTAGTTCTGGCTCAAGAACTTCTTTACAGAAAGGAAAAAAAAATGCAGAAAAACCAATCTTCAGTTGTGGAGCCTGGAGACTCTACCTTAGGAGGCTGATTCTTAACATCTTGTTTTGGTTTTAACTTTTTGGTTGTGCTTGTTTTTGTGTTTTTCTTGGTTTGTTTTTTTTTCTTTCCTGCATGATGAGGAACTCTGAACAGAGGAACTTTCTATCTAGTGTCATCAACTAAATGACTGTCTGAATTTTTGATGCCTGTGAGTGTAGTAATGGTTTGTTCAGGAAGCTGAACTTACTGATAAGGCAAGCTGCTTGGCTTCTAGGTCTGAGGGATAGCTCACTGATCATCTAAATCTCCATGCCTTCCACTTTTTTTTTCTTTTTCAGGTTTTCTGTAGTACTTCCTCTGCTGGGCAGTGAGTTATTACAGTAGGCTGTCTTCCTCTTTCTGTACCTCCTCTTGGCAGAGTTGTTTGTTCTAGTGTGTGATCAGCCTATCCATTTAACCTTGCTTTCTGTAAGAAACAAGTGAACAACTGAAGATGAACCTGCATTGGAAGTAATCATACATGATGAATAAGATGTGGGTAACATGAGCACTGATAAGCGAAACATCTAGTCTAAATACTTGGCAAAGCAGCAAGCGACAGATTTCTTTGTCAGAAAGTCCAGTTGTGTCTACTCCATTAAAGGAGAGCAAGATTTCTACTGAGAAACCTTTATTCTTGTGGGTCTGGCTTCTGTTATGGGAATGGCAGTTGTGACCCTTGTAAGGGAATTGGAACTGGGTCTTTATCATACGGCTCTGCGAGTGCCCTTTAAGTAGCTCAGTTCCCCTGGTAGTGCTCCAGGCCCATGGCTGTCATTTTGTGGCACTGTTTGATAGAATTACTGACCTTCTTTGACCTTGGTTTTATATTTAGAAAATCATGCATTCCTGTGTTTGCTTCTTCCAAGGGCAGAGTTTTTGCTGGAGAGATCATTCTGTACTCGTTCTCTGACTGGTATGGTGAGAACGTAGACCCTATTGCAAGGAATATGGATGTGTGTGCAGTAGAAATGAGAATGCCTTGTAGCATTATGAAGGGAACCTGTCCTTCCAAGCCTTCTGAGTCCTGCTTTGACTAAAAGCAGTTTCAGCTGTGGTTTGGCTCGGTGCTGCACTAAAGTATATTTTATCTCAAAGCATCTCTGGACACCCTGTGGTACACCAGAGTGTTAAGCATGAGGGAGCCTTCTTGCGTGCTCCTGTTTCCAGTAGAAGAATTGGGATAACATCTTGCTGCCTAACGCTGGTTGTGAACATCATGGGAAAGGCCTTTCTCCTCCTCTCCCTGCTGTTGGAGGACTGGGAAGTGGCTGTAGGAAGAGCCTAGGGGATAGTACTGCTATCTTGCAATAATGTTTCTGTGATTGCAGGCAGGCTGAGAAGTTGTGGGTAGAGGCAGATGTTTCAAGGACAAGCAGAGCAGAGATTTTGGCCGTGCTACCCTCTGTTCTCTTAGCATTGGGATTGGCTCTGCAGCAGGTGGACGTGGTAACTCACATGGCTGCTTCCATGCTGGATGTTCATCAGGGCCCTGCAGCAGGCAGTAGCTTAGCTGGTTTCCCCTTGTTTGGCAGCTGTGGCCTCCCAGCTTCCCTCCCCTGTGCCCCCGTGGCAGGGAGCAGAAGCAAGACTGTGCCAGCGAGAGAAGCAGAAGTGAGAAAGGAGGGAGTTGGGGCAGGGGTGCCCCAGGCCTGGGGGAGGAAGCTGGGCTTCGCTGCTTCTCATGTTTTATAGGCTTTTAAGACTGAATTTTTGACCTTGCAACTGCTGCATGCTGTGTGCGTCCAGAAGGGATATCAGTATCTCTATGCAAGCTGAAGTAGTGCTTGAGCACTCGTCCTTTGTTGGACTGGTGGTAAGAAGCGTGGTAGTAACCGTGGTGGTTCATTTGCTGTGCTTAGTCAGACTTGGAGGCCGTTGAAGCAGGCTGATGCCAAAAGGGCTGGATCCCACAGCACGTCCTTTATGCCCGAAGCGGTCAAGCTCTGTGCAGCTGTGAGCTTTTGTACCTCTTCAGTGAGCAATGTGTTTTCAGTTCGTGTGTTGAATTTTGTGCGCGCTTTGAATTTGCATGGTACGAGTTTAGCAGGACCTCAAAGCTCACTGAAGTCAGAGGCAGCAGCGTGGCACTACGGGGTTCCTAACCCAGTTCTAGCCTCTGCAATAACTTCAGTCTGTGTACTGGGGTTTTAACCCACCTTTCTTTCCAGCTGGATCTTCTTACATTTGAGTGAGAAATCATTCACAAGGAGTTCTGGGATTGAAGACAAGATCCTAGGCTAAAACCGTTTAAGGACTGCAGCAGACATCTCAGCGTCAGTCTCGAGGGACTAATCCCTTCGAGGCCAGTCCCTGGGGAGTACCCGTAAGAGACCTCGTAGCAGGATGAGGTCTGAGAGTTTTCCAGAAAGGCTAAATACAAAAGTTGAGAAGTTGTCCCTTTCTGAGAATGGGCTGCCCTTTCCTACTTCCTTCGGTCTCCCTTTGGCAGCTAAAGGAGACCCTAGAGACCAGGGCCGAGGAGAAAGGGGGAGAGTACGTATACTTTTCCACATCAGATCTGGGAAGAGCGGTGACTTGAGTCACTTGATCAGAACTTTCTGTTGTGATTTACTCGTGTGGACCAAGAGCTGTTCGGAGCTCAGGTGCTCAGAAAACGCTGAACTAATTCTTACACATTCAAGCTTCATCTGCTGTTCCTCCTTTGTACGTAGCCAAGTTGAATGCAGTACAAGTGCTTTCTGTGGGCTGGAGACAATAGTTGTGTACTGCTTTAAGTGCAGAAAAGAGAGGCCGTCCCATCTCATGGTTTGCATTCAAAGTATGACGCATAAACGAGAGCCTTGAGACATGGGAAGGAACGCTTACTAAGCTAACCAGAGGATCCTGTTCTCCCTCCTGAGAGGAGGTGTAGGTGTGGGAGTCAGAAGCCGGGAGCCTGAAGGAAGTCTGGTTAAAATCTGTAGCAAAATAGTTGAGACCCTTCTCACGTTAGTCATCAGACTGCTTTGCTTTTTTTTTTTTTTTTCCTTTCCCTGCCGTTGAAGCATCTTCCAATGAAAGCGAGGGGAGTGTAGGGCTGGTGGGGGTAGAAGCAAAACTACGAGGAAATTCTTCCCTTCACGTTTTAAATTAAAGCCATCTGCTTCCTTCTGTGCATCTCCAGATGATATCACTGGGCCCGAATAGGAAACTCCCATGACAGTCAAACATCTGGTAGCCTGGTTAAAGCTGCCTGTGAGTGCGACTGTGGAGGCTGAGCTGATGAATGTGAGCAGGCAGATGTAATGTGGCAGGTGAGAAGGTTTTTCCACCAGAACAGGCATATTTTCCTGGAACTTTTTCAAGCAAAAAGAGAGCTAAATATTGGGGGGTAAATTCAGTGTAGTTTCATAGCAGAAGAGCCAAAAAATGCAGCCGATGGGAGTCTCCTGTTTTCACTTTGTAGCGTTAGTCAGACTGAATGCAGCTTTGTAGGTATGTGGATACTTCAGATTTGGGTAAATACCTTCATTTTTGTTTTTTACGCCTCTTGTTTAGCTCCATGAGAGCCTGTGCTGAGGCAAAGGCAGGCTGGAGCTGAAAAGGAAGAAAAAAATGGGTTGAGCTCTGACTAAAGTATTTGTGCTGGAAAGTAGCCCAGAGAGAGTAAAGGAGAAGCTTTAATTAGAAGCAGCTGCATAGCTGATGCAGCCCACAGGACATTTTCCCATTTCAAACTCTCCAGCTTTCAGAAATGATGATTTGAATTAAGTTGTATGTGAAATTTGTTCTTAACAGATTAAATTCCTGATGAAGTAGGTTAGAGAGCTCATGCCTCTCCAGAAAGTGCCAGAACAAACTTCATCTTCCTGTTTCTTTTTCTGAGCGTTAGATGGAAAACTGAGGAAAAACAGTGGCTCTGATTTTGGCAAAGATTTGGTTTCCTGTTCTGAGCATGTCACTTGGAGCTGACGCAAGCTGCTACAGTTTGAAGCTGCACTGTAGGCAAGTGGTTGGGTTGTTAGGGCTTTTTTTTGTTCTCTTCCTATAGAGATGGGGTGAGAACTGAAGAGTGGTAGCGGGATGCTGGAGTGCTGCTGGGCTTCTGAACGGAGTCGAGGATAATGGTGTCCTTTCAGAAGTCTGGACTTCTTTTTCAGCGTTTGCCTCTTTTTATAGAAACCATTTGGTGCCCAACGTGAACTGGGGGCAACACCAGCACTTAGAACTGAGTCACAAGTATTTGTGCCTAGAAGTGTTGCAGATGGGATATGGTTGAAAATCTGGCTTGTAGGTTTTCTGTTGTTTAAGGTTCAGGAAGGATTGTGCTGGATTGCTGCAGGGAAAGGTTGCATAACAGTGTGATGGAGCACTTAATCAGGAGAGCAGAATGGTGGTTATGAGGGCTAGGTATACCTGACTTAGCAACTTTCCACATGGAGACACGTTCTCTTTGGCATGTCCTTTAAGACTTTGCCTTATCTGAAAGTAAAGAGCTTGTATTAAAAGAGCTTTTGCTGTTCGCTGCTGGAGTGCGTGTTTTTCTGATTAGCCTCAGAAGATCCTGGAACAAACCTGGTCTCGGAGCACTCCTCTGCTTTCACTGAACCTTGGAATCATTAAGGTTGGAAAAGACCTCTAAGTTCATCTCATCCAGCCCTCCACACACCACTAAACCACGTCCATTTATACCAGAAGGGCTACGTAAGGAGCTCTGGGTCAGCTGTGGGTGATGTGTGAGTGCTGGATGGAGCACAGTCCCAGCCCTCCAGTCAGAGCTTACCAGCACTGCTCTTAACCAGCATTCGGGCTCCCTGCTCACCTGGGGGCAATGGTTAGGTGTACTTAGCCTGTCCCTGGATGCTGGGCTGGGTGGGAGAGGAGCTTCCAGAGGTGGTTTATTTGCTTATGGACACAACACGGGATGTTCTCTAGACGTTGTTTTGTTTTACGGCCTTCAAATGAAAAAGCGTTTCAGGGTTTATCTTTTAGGTGTGTTTTGGTCGGTTTTGTGTTTGTTGGAGCAGATAGGAGTGTTGGAAGCCTCTTGTTTGCCTGATGAGATGTCCTGGGACGGGTGCTGAGAAACACTGCTTTGTTGCTCTTTCTTTCATGAGAAAAAGTGAGCAGATCCCATCTGCTTTGGGTCCTGGTGTGCTATCAAGCTGCCCAAATCCCCAGCCACACTGCAACTGGGAATCCCTATACCAAAGTCTAGTAAACAATCTGGCATGGAAGTTCCGTTTGACATTATCCATTAATTATTCACGTCTAGATGTGCAGAACTATGCTGTTGGCTGTAACCGTGCAGATGTGCTCGGAGCAGAGCTGCCCAGCACACCAAGTGCGACTGTGAATGCCGTGGGAGCTGCAGCGCCGCGCAGCTTTTGGCACAGCCGTGCCTGCTGGGTGCCAGATCTGTGTGATGGAGCTCCTGCGCAGCCATGCTGCACCCTGCTGCTCTTCGGACTGATTTCTGTCTGAATGTTTCTGATCACAGCCCTGTAGAACAGCCGTGCTTCAGGTCTAGGGTTTGCAGCTTGCCTCCCCCCGTGGTGTGGCAGCAGCTTGTGCTGTGTGAGCCTTCAGCTGCTACAGCAAGGACTGCACGAGGCAGAGGGCAGTGTGCAAATGGCATCATCTCCGAGCTTGCAGGCTCTTTTAATCCTGCCTTGCCCTGCGAAAGCTGCTCTTTCATGTCTGTTCTTGGGTATGAAGTTGAAAGTATTACTGCATGGTGAAAGGAGCCTAATTTGGGTGTGGAGAATGGTAAATTATGATTACGCACATCTATTATATGACTTAGTTGCTTTCGTTGTACCGCTAAAGCTGGTTAGTGCACTTTAACATGAGAAAAAACAGTTGTGGTCATCTAGTAATGACCTGTTGTGTAACTCGGATAATAGAGTCTCTGAATAGCTGTGTTTGAACTAGTGTGCATGCTCTTCCTGCAGCAGCCAATCCTGGGGTGCTTTTAAACAAGCATGAGTGATGGAGAAATTCCACTGCAACTTTAAATGTGTTGTTCCAGTTGTTTCTCTCTGCTGCTGAGAGTCTGTGCGAGGCCGTGTCTGAAAATAAAGTTTTTATCTCATTTCTAATTGGGATTTATGTAGCTTGAACTTCTGACTTCCACCCCTTATTGTACGTGTATCTTTCAGACTGGGAACTGTTGTTAAATGTTACTTTCTTTGTGGGGACTTGGAGCTTCTGATTAACCATCTCCTTTCCTGTTCCCTTTGGTATACAGACCTGAGCCTTGCATCGTGCCCAAGTTTCTACATATTGCTTTGTTTGTAGACGTATGACTTTACAGTGCTGCATTATATTTCATGTTGGAACTGACTTGTTGAACAGTCTGCACTGCTCTGTCAAGAACTTGTTTTCACTCTCACCTTCGAGTTTGATCAGCATGATGTTTTCCTTTGTTATTCATTGATAGAAGCGTTAAATAGCAGAGGAATGAGAACAGGCCCCTGTAGTGTGGCCCCTCTGAAAACAGAGCTTCACGGCCATTCCTTGATTTAAACTGAATTTTAAGGTTTATTATCCACCATGAATTTTGAAATGCTTAAGAAGAAGGCTTCACTGTTACGTTCTTGTCTTGGGGCTAGCTAGAGACTTCATGCATTTTGTGGAGCTCTCTTTGGATGTGAATAACTCATTGATTTAATAGTTGCATCTGTGCTGTCCTGGAAGAAGGCAAAGCTGATGTTCGCCTCCCAATCTCCGCAGTGAAATGCGTGTCCTCTTTCACAGACCGTGTGTGTCTTAAATTGCTTAGCAGTTAAAGCTTGCAGCTGTGCACCGTAGAAAAAGCAGCAAGCGGGCGGTCACATTTTGTGAGCATTAAGGCAGTATTTTTATCCAGCATTATCATCTTGCAGCTTTCTGCTAGCTGAAAGAAACAAATGGAAAGGGAGAGGGGGGGACAGGTACAGGAGTGGTGTTTACGGGCTGGGTCCCATATTGCTGAAAGACAAATGGAAAATTTGTGGTACAAAGGCCAGTTAAAAGATGGATTGCAGCTGACAAGCACGCTTAGGCTGTATTGACATAAGTTTAGGTTAGAGAGAAATAACTGCAATTATTCTGTAATCACAGATCTTTGTATAAAATATTACCCTAGTTATAGATAGTGTGTGTGTGTATTCTCTTTGCTGTGGGAGAGGGAGGAACGGTGACCTTGCCGTCAGGGTGCTAGCCAGGGGCGTGGGAGACCTGACTGCAGCGCTGGTGCTGCTCGCCCAGGGCAGGCTGCAGCACGTCGCAGTCCCACGTTTGCTATCAGCAGGAGGATAGCACCGTGTTCCTGTCTCACGGGAGTGCTGAGGAGAAAGATCTGCTCGAGATCCTGAGGCCCTCAGACACTGCTGTGTTAGTATTCAGGGAGATGGGTGACACCCGGTGTTAATTCCTACCTCTGAAACTGCTGGATTTCATTCTGAAAAAGGATGCTGATTAGAGTGGGGATAGGTGCAAGGAGTTGGTCGTTACTCAGCAGTTCTTTAGCACTTGGGTTTGTATTGAGGTTTTGAAGGGAAGTATTAGAAGTTGTTCTGATGTCAAATGCAACTCCGATTGTAGGCAGTACTGGCTTGTTTTGTGGTGAATGATTTCAGAGTTTGAATTTAAGTTTTCAGTTGGCTCGGTAGCATTGCTGAATCCTGGAGAAAGGCCTCATCTGCTGCATCTATAACTTTGGCATTTGGGACTGTCAGTGTTACCGTCAGTGACAGCAAATTCAGATAACTTATGTGATGGGTGAACTTCATTGTTGATATCTTCCCAGGACACCAAAGCTTAAGGTGAATGTGCTACAAATAATTTCTTCCCTATTGCAGGTGTCGAGAAGGCTATCTTGGAGACTACTGCCAGTACAGGAACCCCTGTGAGAGCAATACGTGTAAGAATGGGGGAACCTGTGAGACCACATCTCTGATAGGAAAGGCCACCTGCAAATGTGCTCCGGGGTTCACGGGAGAGGACTGCCAATACTCTGAATCACACATCTGCTATGTGTCCCAGCCCTGCCTGAATGGAGGAACATGTCATCCCCACAGCCAGGAAACATACGAGTGTGTCTGTCCTCCAGGTTACACAGGTGGGATTCTGCAGTTGTGCCTTCAGACCCCCTCAGCTGTGAGTTCCCTGGTCCTAGAACATTCAGGGGTAGTTGCAATGTGCTCTCAAATTTAATGGCTTCAGCACAGGAAATGAGAGGAAGTCCAAATGACTTCGTGATAAAAATAAAAACAATAAAAGAACTAAAGGGGGCAGGGAGAGAAAGTCAAACTCCATACCCTCTACACGTAAACAGAAAGATATTTAGGTCTTGTGGGGCTCTCCCCGTGGGAAAACTGACTCTAGAAGCTATTCTGAAATGACCGTTACAGTTTGAATTCACAATCTACCTTCTAGAGAAAACAAAGTAAATTTGGGCAGAGAAATCTTTCAGTGGGAAAATGTTAATTGGTTGTCTGAGGAGAAGCATGGAAATTCCCTCCTTCCTTTCTTGAAGGGAAAGTAGAACAAGAGAATGACTGGCAGTGTGGTACGATTTCAGGTCACGGGTTATTTTTGTAAATCACAAAGTTCTGTATCTTGCTGGTAATCTGTAAATAGGTTACAGACTTTCTCCTGTAACTGGCAAGTTGATTTTGTTTCAAATATTGTAAAGCATGATATAATTCCTGTAATGATTTTACATTCATGGTTTAGATGTAGTACACCAGCCATTTTGGGGTAGCCCAAAGCGTGACACGGGGAACTGTTTTTCATATCAATTTATGTCTTCATCCCACAGGAAAGGACTGCCAGTGGATTGATGCCTGTACCTCTCAACCTTGTGCCAATGGAAGTACGTGTACTGTATCTGGACATAAGTTCTCCTGCATCTGTCAGTCTGGCTACACTGGCCAGAAGTGTGAGATAGATGTGAACGAGTGTGCCACATCAGGGCTCTGTCACCATGGTGGGACCTGTATCAATTTGCCTGGATCATTCCGGTGCCAGTGCAAGCCAGGCTATACAGGACATCGCTGCGAGAGCACGTACGTGCCCTGTTCTCCATCACCCTGTATGAATGGAGGAACTTGTCATCAGACAAGTGACTTTGCCTTTGAGTGCAACTGCCTGCCAGGTAAGTGCTGCTTATTCACAGTGCTTGGTTTTGTAGCCTTGTCTCCACATTCCTATCTGTGTTCTTCTGAAGACTTTTCGCTGGGGAGTGTGTGTGTGTTTTATAGTGTGAAAGGAAGAGGAATAACGGGGGGTGTGTGATGGGACTGGTTGGATCACAGCCAGAAAACCAGAGATTTCTTTGGAACCCAATTGGAGACCAAGAGTTAAGTAAGTAAAAACTGACATATATTCAAGTTTGGAGTATGTCCTGATACAGATTATGGTAACGTAACCTCTGTAGAGATGTGGTTTATGTCAGAGAGAGTTAACGTCAGTGCTTGAATGAAGATTAATATTAGTCTTTTTCCTTCTCAGTCCCTATTCCTAAAGCACATTAGTTTCCATTTCTTTCCTTTTTTCCTCCAGTACTTCCAAATCTGACAGGGTATTATTTCCAACTCGCTATAACCTTTATGTCCTGTAATACTTTCTGATAAATCATTTTTACATGTTTTCTGTTCCTTTTATCTACTCTGAGTTCATCCACAGCAGGGACAGTGTGCTTACTCAGTACCATGGGCTATACTGATGCTGTGGATCCAGCTCTGGTAACACCTGGTTATCACCCCGGCAGTCTCATCTCCACCTACTTACCATACTGACCACAGAGCAGTTCTGTTCTTTGCATATTATTTCTTTGGGTTTGTTTTTTCTTTTAGTTTGGTATTTTTTACTGCGTAATTCAGTCCCTGGGAAACTGATTGTTTGGAAATGCCTTTGACTAGACTTCCACTTAAATGTATTGCAGTCTGGCACATGAACAGTTAGTGTGTGGTAATCTAGAAAGCTAAGCCCTCCTCTCTTCAGTTTTTTTGCTGTTGTTATTTATGTGAAAGATGTAGCTGCCATGGATGCTGAATTCACTGCGTTCTCAGGAGGACTAGCTGCAGTCCTGAGGATGTCTTGAAGGAGTATTGAGAACTTAAGTTGTGAAGAGTACTTTTTGGAGACCTTTTCTGAACTTTCAACATTTCAAGGAATTTTCTTGGGTCAGTTTAGCCAGCGTGAGAAATATGAGATCTCAATGCAGAAACGTCGTGGTGGGGGGAAGAGGGGAGGAAGGTGAAGTCTGCGGGGCTTGATGCTGTGCTGCTGATAAGGCACACCACTTTTGTCACTCTTTTACAGAGATGCACGTCTGGGTAAGAGCACGTTTTCCCCAGGCAAATGTGTGGGCTGGTTCAAGGATGCTCAGAAAATAAAGATGAGATTGCTATAGTAACAGTTACACGCCCACACTGCCCACAGAGGTTTTTGGATTAGAAATTGCCTTTTTGGACTTGTAATGCGGCTTGTATAGCGTGGGGGAGTTGGTGCTGCTTTGAGAGCCTTCACTTCTGTGTTTCCTGTATTTGTTTAAGTTGGCTACATTGTTTTGCTGATTTCATTTTTAAAACAAATCATTTGAAAAAACAAAGGGAAAAATAAAAAAGGAGGGGGGACCAAAGGGACCACACTGCCTATATTAAAGTGTAAGATAAAAGCAAGGCTCCAGGCCACTTCCTTCCCCTTACAGTGCTGTATCCACTGTGACACCTCTGCAGTGCTGGACGCGGTGGCCTGTCACACCCAGGGAAGAAGTGAACGAGTCCTGCTGGTCTGGAAGACAGTGCCAAGATTGTGGGATAGGAATTCCTCTTCAGCCTCCCTCTCTGAATTGGAGCAGAGCCCGTAATAATGTGACTATAAAAGGAATTGCTCTAGTCCTCATTTCTGGACTGCCTGAAGATGTTACCGTAGCTCAGCGTTACGGGTGCAGCAGCAGAAAGCAGTTACATCTGGAACTGCTGGAATGGTTTTCAAAGTGATTTTTGTGTCTTGTGACCTCTGAAACTGTTTTGAAGAAACTGATTGTGCCTGAGTAGCAATTTAAGCGTAATTAAATTACTCCTGGACTGGCACTGAAATCAGTTTCTGTTTCCCCTAGAAGTTCTCTTCTTTGCTTCCGAATGAGTTTCATTTTGTGTAAACATAGATATTGAAAGATGAGAGGTTGGTAATAGGGAGAAAATCCACATCCTGGAGTTACACTGTCTCGGCACCTTTCTCTTTTTTTACAGTGTTGCAAGTGCTGTGCATGTACAGTGTAGCCAAGCTGATGCTTTTCAGTTCTCACAATTCCCATTTCGGTTGTGGGTTTGCACACAGATCTTCCATTAGGCAGTTTGTGAAGCCCTGTGTACTAGAAAAATGTGTCAGCATTTGTGGCAAGTGATGAGATGCTGTCAGTGTTACATCTGTATGAAAGGCAGCTTCTTAATTTCTCTCCATGTAGTATAATTGTTTTTCCTTTGGGCTTCACTGATCTTTTAGATGAGGACAGGAGCATAGGCGAGTAGGCAGGTTAGGTCAATCGTAACAGTCATAGTAAGAAGTACTCCAGTGAAAGAGACTTTACCTGAAGCACCAGCAAGTCCTTTCAGTCTAAGAATGAGCTCGTAGTTATAAATATTGGACAAAAAAGGAGTTCATTTGGCAACTAACCTTCAGTGGAATGTTAAACAAGTCAATAGAGGAAGTTCTTAGCTGGGAAAGTGATTATTCATTGTTATCCATCAAAATAATTAGCCATTAACTAAGATAAGGACCCTAGGGAATTCCAAGGGCTTGTTCAGGAAGCTATCTGTCAGGCCAGAACAGGCTGTTTACGAGAGCTGGAACACTTCCTGGGAAGAGGAAGGAACCTCACGCCGTGCCATGGTGGAGCATCACACTGCCCCGTGCCACGAGGGTGGTGTCCAGGCCCCATTGGTACAGCAGGAAATCTTCCAACTTTAGAAGCATAAGTAAAGATATGCTTCTGATATCCAGAGAGAACTGGATGTGGTGCTGTGGGATGGGCTGGAGGTTGCTGATGACATAGGAGTAAACTTATCTACTTGAATCCCTCTGTGTACTAGAGGAGGAAGAACACGCTGTTAACAGTGGGAATGCTTTTCCCCTGGAGGTTCTCATTCTGTGGTTGGCTGTGCTTGGAGATGTAGAGCAGAAGTCAGGTTATGGGTTGCAGGCTGCTCTCGTGCAGGCAGAAAGCAAAGGGCAGCATGTTAATCCCAGTGCAGGGGGAAGCAGGAAGCAGCATCAGGTGTCCGAATACAGCAGAACAGGGAAGTCTCTGGAAACTCAGGTGATGTTACTGCAAAATCAGGTCCTGAGACCCAGCCTGGGGGAAGCTTGTGTCCCAGCATCTCTGTGCATGTCATGCTCCGACATATGGTTATTTGGGCCAAGACACCTGACTCTAAAGAGCTTATTTTAAGAATGGAAGCTACATTTCCTATAGGCTTCTTTATGGACTGAATACTGCAGTGTATGTTGAACTTCAAGCAGACATAAGAATCATCCCTTTACAATTTTTGGATGTTTTGAAGGTAAGCCAAAGTTGATCTCCAGAGTAAGAAAAATCTGAAAGGAATTTGGGAGTTGGGAAGTTCTGCTCTAATATTGTACCAATTCCTTGGGCTGTTTTATCTTTGTCACTGATGCAGTGAGGTAATTTTAAGTAAATGTGTGATGTCAGGAATTTGTTTACTACACGGTAGGAAGCAACACTGTTCTTTGCATCCTCCAAGCTGAGGAGATAGGAGCTTAAGCCTTCTCACTTGTGGTTCTGGGTGTACATCCATACTGATCTTGCTGTTGGCATGAGTGCGATCTGTGCTCAGTGGGCTAGTTCTCCTCAGTCACAAAAGCAAGCTGCTAGGACAGTCCTGTTTTAAGGCTCAGCCTTTGTCATTTATAGTAGCTTTATGTAGTTTAAAATAGTGATTTGTTATTAGTTGTATTCCTTGGTAATCCTTCCTTAACAGCTTTTACTGGGAAGGCACTGCTGTGAGGGTACAGATTCAGACTAAACATGTATTTCTTTTTCTTCGAATTAAACTTTCCCTAATGTGATGAAATTTGGGTGAAGGTGAGGAAATACTTGAAAGAAGATAAAGCAGCAGGTAGCTTTACGTTCAGCCTGTTCTCCCTTGCTTCTAGGTGACAGTCCATTTGATTTGATTTAGCATTGATGCTGCTCTCTGCTTCTGACACCTCCCTGCTGGTTACTGGAGAGGTGGGAGTGGGCACGAATTGTCTCGAGTCACTTGGGAGCAGCCATCGTCTGGAGATGTTGCTTCAGAGCTTTACAGTCTCAGACTCAGCTGCTGCATAGCAGGGTCTGTGTAGGATCAGATGTTGCTTAGACGGCTTGTGTAACTTGGTGCAGATGTTACGGAACTTTCTGGAACAAGGCATCAAAAGTAGAGGGGGGTTAAAGCATAGTTCTGGATGAGAGGGCTGTGTCAAGTTAATACTACATTCCAAAGCAGTGAAGAGGCGAAGCTGATGTTTTAAATTAATGCATGTGTTCTGGAACCACTTACTTCATCCGCGCTAGCCCACATCCACTTGTGCTTTGATAAATAGCTATCTCACCCAGCAGAAGTGACAGGTTTGTTTAATGAAGCATGAGGTAAAGCAGCGGGTGAAATTGAGGGGAAGATGAATTACTGACAGCTGCCTTACTTAAAGGGAAAAGAAGATCAAACATGATAGAGAAAATGGTATTTTGCCAGCATGACCGTGTTCATCAGGAGCTTTGATTTTCAGCATCTGGTTTCTTCTGCTTTTCAGTCAGGGCTTAATTTATCAGCACTGATTGGGCAGTGGCTCATCTGTGGATGGACTGATTGCTTTTTTTTTCCCCTGGTGCTAAAGAGGACCAGATCAGGAATTTGTAAGCTTATTTTCAAAGCATATGTGATCTACGTTGGCATAGCTGTAGTGTATAAACGATCCTGAGGTATTCACAAAGTGAATGCTAAATACCTTTTCACTATGGGATGAACTTGTCCAGAATGGTGCTCCATGTAATCTGACCTGCACGCTATCAGCAGAGCCATTCAGCAAAGCCTCTGCTCAGCTTGCTGTGTCCTGGTTCATCGGGATTAGGTTAACAGGACAAGCCTTTAAGGAAAGGAGGACTAAAAACAGGGTGGTAGGAGAAGCTGCGTAAGAGATGAATTCTCTTTCAAAAGGGACTGGAAAGTCCATTTTAATCTGCTTTGTTTTTGATTTAAACAGGTTTCGAGGGGAGCATCTGTGAGAAGAACGTTGATGACTGCCCAAATCACAATTGCCAAAATGGGGGCATATGTGTGGACGGTGTGAACACCTACAATTGCCGCTGCCCACCACAGTGGACAGGTATGTGTGATAGGGAACATTCCTGTGTGACTGGGACACGCTTCACAGGAAAGAAATGTGGGACTTCTGGGGCCCCCCAGCATGCAATGCAAGTTGCAAAAGGCTGAATGTAGCTCACATCTGTACTTGTTCTGCTGTCTGAGGCACAGATGTCAGTGAAGCCTTTAGAGCGAGATTGTTTGCATCAAAGCTACCACATTACAAGACATTTCCCACTGCAGTGTTCAGCATTACAGGCTTATGTGCACATGATTTTGTCAGAGAAGTAGTGTGATTCTTGGGGCACCATGCAGCGTGACTCTGAGCTGTGCTGCTGCTTGTATGGATTACTTTGTAAGAGGGTGTGTATTTTACAAAAGCACAAAGCATGGCTTTACTGTTTTGAGTCTGTTCATTAGCAATTTCCTGATACATTTTGAGGTGTTTTTAATGTGAGATAATGATCCTCATGTAGATAATAGCACTGCTAAAGAGCTTAAGCAATCTGGAAGAAAATGTGGGCGGGAAAAGGGAGGGAAGAGAATGATGCATGGGAAGCTTATGCTTTTGCTACTTCTGTTTGTCTGCTCTGACTAAATTTTATCTGGAGTTCTTTGACAAGCAAAGCTACTTTTGCTTCCTAAGTGAGTCTGCTTTATTCTGAGTATGTCTGTAGTGGGGGGAAAACGTGTATTTTAGAAACGGTGATGCGTGACGTAACGAAGTAGCTTACAGGAAATTCAATGTCATCTTTAGTCACAAAATGTCCCCATACCTCAGAAATAAACAAATACCTCCGGTTTTGTGGGTTTTTCCTTTTTTCTTTCTTTGAAGTCACGTTAGTCGTTCTTAGCTGGCACGCTTTCAGTTGGGTAGAACTCTTCTTTCAAAATCATAGGAAATGGAACAACCCTGGAACTGACAAATTGAGCCCATAGCGTAATGTGAATTTTTCCTTTCATTAAGTAAATTGGGGTATTTGTTCTGGGGTCAAGCCTGAATGAGCTCTTCCAGTTCTGAAGAACTTTGAGCACGTTCTTCTCAGTATCTAGAAAATACTGTTTGATATCAGAGCATCTGTAGTGATTGGTAGCTCAGACAAATGTAGCATGAGGAGCTTGACTACTAGAGAACAAAGGGTTTCATTTTTAGTGTTTTTTTTTCCTCTGAAAGCATTGTTCTCATTAAAAACTGTTTGTCACTGACTGCCAAGGAAGCCTGGTAGTTAAGAATCCTCATTAACTTTAAAATGAGGTATTCTTAAGTAAGTTAAAACTGCATAAGGGAGGGAAATGCACCACTGCTTGCATAGCTCTTTGAAACTTGGTGTAAACAGGAGAAAGTGAGTCCTTCCCTTAACGAGCAAGTACCCATTCTCATATACTGCTTCTCTATCTGAACATTGGGAAAGCTTTCCTACAAATGAAAACGTGAAGAGTTTAGGTGCAGTGCCAGGAACCATTCAGTGACTCCTAAAGCTTTGCTCCATGCCACTGAAATTATAAACCTCGTTGTGGCTTCCAACATGTCAGCAGTAGACTGATCTCAGGATTACTCCTGAAGCATGGTGGAGGGAGATAATGGATTATGACTGTGTATAATGTGAGTTTATAGTCTTCTGGGGGTTCCTTTGATTTGTAAAAGTTCCATAAGCTTAGTTTGGTGTACAGGGTTTGGGTGGGTGGCTACTGTCAGCCAGGGATAAGTTCTGCACCTGGAAGAGGCCATGGTGGTGAAGGGCTGTGATTCTATTTGGTTTTGTGGTAGATTCTTTCTCTGATTAACCGCTGAAGCTCTTTGCAATGCAATTGATGGCTCTTCCTCTGAACCTCTTCTGGTCTCATGACTAACATTAGGACGAGTTGTTACTGTTGTGGCCAAGTCTTACGCCATCTTACTTTTGTCTGTGCAGTCTATCCAGAAAATTGTACATGCATAAAGGTTGCTTCTCTCCTGTGAAACCGTGGAAGGAAGAACTCACCCAGCTTTACATTCCCATGGCTTTCTAAAACAATTTAATTGAATGCTTTTTTTCTGAGAATTTCCTTTGTTTATGGTGAAGTTAAGGTTATCAGCGCAGCAGTGGTTTTAGATAATGGCTTCTTAAGGCCATTGACTTTCTAGACTTCAAGAATCAGGTCAGTTGAGAACTAAAACTGGTCTCACAGTTGAGAAAACAGTGGTTTAGCTGCTTGAACTATGAACATCAGAGTCTCTGGGGAGTTGAGTTATCTTGTCCAAAATGAACAGCGCCAGTTTTGGTGTTTGAACTAAAACACGAGCATCTTGAGAAGTAGCTATGCATGTTCATGTCGTCATGGCTGAAATATGTAGGGCGGTAGCACTGTGCCTTTGTCCTCGGGATGCCTTAACGACAGCCATTCCTCTGCAGTGATACTGCTCTGAGTGTTTATGGAGACTGAAAGCTAATAGTGATGATGGGGGGCTGTATTTGGGGCTTTCTATCTGTTGCTTTCCATGCAAGCCTGTGCACTGAAAAGCTCTTGGCCCACGTGCCTTTAAAAATTCACTTATAGCATTAATCATTTTTCTGTTGGCCAGTAAACACATGGGAAAGTGATGGTGACACCTCAGAGGCGTAGAAGTTTTCTTTGAACTGACTTCAGGCCCTTTTTATGCATCTTCGTGAATGACCAGGAAGGTGCAGGATAGCAGTATGCATCCAGACTGGAGATGAGGAATGTACATAAAGGACTACTGGAGTAGATTTGGAGAGAAGTGACTTTCCCAGAGTTAAATTACAGCTGGTTCTGATAGCAGTAAGCTACAATAAAAATGAGTTACTCTGCAATAAGGAAATGCAGCATAAGTGCTGGTTCCATCTTTTGCACAAGCACAGTTTATAACATTGTAAATCATCTTTAAGGCTAGTGAAGAGGGGAGAACTGAACAAACAACTCTTAAGGTACCTGTTCTAATGACTGCTTATGGTGCAGCAGTGGAAATCGAAAGCCTCCAGTGAGACCTTGAGATTACTGAATGTAGTGTGCCATATAAAAATAAATTACAAAAATAAGGCTCAGTCCCATGTTTGTAAATAAGCATCAGCCAAAAGCAGAATGCTGTTAAACGCTTTAATTGTGTTGTAGTTCTTCTGTCTCTTGTTGCTTCTCTAGCAAAACTTTAAATTGCTTTATTTGCAGTTCTAGTGTTCATTTAATCCTTGTGCTGTGGATGAAGATCTGGCATGTTAATGCCTCATGGCGTTGAGAAACCTGTCTCATTCCTTGCTAGAAAAGTCAAGCTGTATTCCATTAGTTCTGTGTAAAGCAGTATCGAAGCATCCTTTATTGAAACAGAATCTGTTACAGTTCCTTTTGGTAACCATCTGCCTGTTGTGTTTCTGACAGGTGGTAGGCTGGACTACATAAGCATGCATTTTTTGAATGTTTCCTCTGTTTGGTACTGGAATCCAGCTTTTGAGAGGCTGTTTGCTTTTCATCTGATTTCCTATGCCTCTAACAGAGCCTGCTGCTCCTCCTTTGTTGCAGTGTGTGCCTTCTCCTTCTCGTTTGCTGCTTTTTCCGGAAAGATAAAATCTCTTGCCTTTCAATAATGACAAGGAATTCCTGCTGTCACTGATGTTTTTGTCACCTTCAGAGTTCTCATATTTCATATGATTGTAATGGCTGTCAACCTCCTAAGTCTGTAATTGGCAGGATGGTCCTGGACTTGCTTTGTTGCAGCTGCCCCAGATCTTTTCTGTTGTTGAATGTTAGCTGTTGTTTTTTTTTTTTCTGTGTGTGGCTTCTTTTTGTTTTTTAAGGATGACTTTATCCTACCCCAGTCTTAATATTTTTGTCATCGAAAAACACTGTCACAAATGTCTTGGGAATAGATGAAGATACTTTTGTTAAAGATAAAGTCTGTTCCTCTCTGCCTGGCAGGTCACAGAACTGGGTGTGCTTTCAGTGTGATTTGATTCAAAATGAACCCTGAATCCTGGTTCATGTCTTCAGCATGTAAAGACTGTATGATGCTGCTGTTCTGCAGCACTTAAGCCGTGCAGAGGGCTCCCTGCTGCCTGAGGAGGAATGTCTTTCTCCCTTCTCTGAGCCACCCTTCCCCTTACTCTGAACTGGCTCTGGTATTTGTTGGTGTGAGTCCCTTTGACTCACTAATCTAGGAAAAAATCCCAGCTCATGACTTCTTGTTTGGGATCAGGAATTAAAAATCACAGAGGTCTCGTGAGTGAGCTGCTACAGAGAAAGTGATGGTAGTCACGCTGTAGAGCTGTGTGAAGGTGAGGGTGCCCTTCCAAGGAGGCAGTGAAACCAGGGTTATAAGGGCTGCTCAGTTATTCCAGACCACAGCTGGGATAAAGAAGCAAGGCCATCTTTAAAATGCACCTGTTTGCTGTGTTGATCTAACCTATGCAGCTCTGTGTCAAGAAGGCTTTGGGTACTGAAGTGTGTAACACTTGCTTTAAGTGCTGTTTGTCTTGGCTAAGAAGGGCCCTTGCTCAGCGTGCAGTGCTCTGGGGGAGCAGTTTGCACCCATGTTAGGCCCGGATCACCTTTTGGGAGCGGGGTACAATGGAGGTTGGTTTGCATCCTCCATCAAGTGAGGTCCTCAGCTCAGTTTCTTCCTGCAGTGCCATGCTGGGAGCTGTGAGATAAGCTGTGGGGCTGGGGACGTGCTGTGCCCACACTCAGGCACTTTGGGAAGCCCTGCATTGCCCTGTTGCTGCAGGCTTGACCTGTCCTCCCCCTTTCATTTCCCTCCTGCTGGCTGGGAGAGGTAGGCTCCCATGGCAGTTGTGTTTGTTCAGGCTCAGGCTTTGCCCAAAAAGGGGCTCCGGCAAACTGTGTTTTGAAATCTAGGAAACCTTTGTCTGAAGGAGAGCACAGTGTGCTAGCAGCTGACTCCACCAAATATTGCCCGCTTTGGAAGCTGGCTTAAGAAGCAAATGTTTGTCTTGAGCAGAAAAGCTCTTCAGGCAGCAGAGCAGTGCTTTTTAATTAAAATAGCTGTTAGCTTGGTCATATGCTCTTAAACGCTAGCACAAGGGTTACTTCTGCAGGGCTTTAGGCAGGAATTTTCAAAGGGGAGGAGTTGAGGATTCAGTTCCTATTTAATTAGAGTAATATTTGCTCTCCACCTTGATTTTCTTTGAAAATACCAGCCTTAAACTCAGGGCAGGCATGACTTTGCTAAGAAGGGAGGATAAACATCAAAAAGCTAATGTTTAACGTTTTTAGGTGAGATTGTACACTCTGGTATTTTCTTTTTAAGACTTCACTGAACACCACTTTCCCTAGTTTCTCTATTAGGATGTGTGTAGTACCAAGCCATGCTTAGTGTGAAAAATTAAAATAGAAATACTGCCTTGCTAGAGCACTTAGAGGCTTGAAAATGGAACCACCCCTGATATTGGATGATGTGGATCATAAGTTTTGAATGCTGCAGCCTTCGGAATGACAGCATGTGCAATGCTGCTGCTTTCTGGAAAGCACTGATTGATTCTTACCTGCCTGGGAGTGCTCCCCAGGTTGTTCCCTACTTTGGTTCTGACTGATGTGCAGCGTGCACATCACTTTCTCTTTGTGCAGCGATGGCAGACTTTCTGGTGCCTCTCCAAACTTGTATTAAAAAGCTCTGGGGCTCTTTGGGTACTCACTGAGAGCTGTCTATGCCAAACTTGGCGAGTTGGCCGGTGATTTGCTGTCACTGTAGTAGGGTCTCCAAGAGGCAGCTCTCTGAGAGAGGCCAAGAGGGATTATGATTCTTTTTCTTCCCTTCATGTTTGAATTGGCAAATACAAAGGGAGAAGGGAGCCTGTGGCCGGCTCCAGAGCTGGCAGCTCCAAGTTTGGGAGCGCAAATGATTGGAAGCATCAGATACGATGTTGGTTATTGTTCTTGTGTGCTTTATTCCAGCGTTGTATGCAGCGGATTGATGTTGCAGGGGTTACAAATTACAGGACTAGTACCCTACTCAGTGTGAATTCTGGAACACCTACACAACCTCCAGTTTGTTGCCTGCTGTTTTCTGTTTCTCCACAACAGGCCTCAATGGGGAGAGGTAGCAACAATAAAACACTTCAGGTGTTAACAGCTGAATTGATCCAATGACAGAATGACAGCATCCAATTTAAGTCATGCTGCTGCTTCTTCCATTGTGCCTTTGGTGACTTTCCAGGCTGGGAAACGCTCTTTGCAATCAAATGTGCCAAATAATCTCTTGTGGAGTTATATTGAGCTTTCAATACATCTTATATGTGTTTGGCTCTGGAAGAAATAGACCACCATGAGTTCGGTGGGTGGATGTGTGCCTGGGAGCAGGCTGATAGCTCACACTTGTGCTGCTCACAGCTGCCTTGTTCCTGGCAGTTTCTGCCCTTTCCATCATACTTGGAAGAGGTGATTTATCTTTGGCTAATTAATAGAGATGTGTTTCTGAGATAGCTGAAGAATAGGAAGCTTTTATTGTCAGTATAGCTCCAGCTGTTACATTTTGCCTTGCAGAAATTTCTCTGTGGTAGGGATTTCCCTGGCTTACTGGCTTTTCCAGGGGAGCTTAAGAGAAGAGCAGAATGGAGAGTCCTTTTCATGTATTTTTTTTTTATCCTACTGCTATGGCCAATCGTTTCACCAGCCACTGCCATATTAAACCAGTCCATCATCAATGCCCTAATGATTTTTCTTGGCTTCTGTTCTGTTCGTTTGTAACACTGGCTCTGAATAGCACTGTCTGAAAGTCCTTCCCCACCCAGTAGTCTATGGAGCAATTTAGGGCAGTGCTTGGTGGATCAGGGTGTGTGTATGTCTCTTAAAGCCCAGAGTTTTGTATTTGGAGGCTGTAAAATCCCTCATAAAAGCTCATTAGTTCTGCTACATGCCTCTGAGTGCAGTTATGAAATTAAACTGTTGTTCCCATTGTATTAGCCTAAAATAAACACAGATTTTTGCTCACTGCAATTGCAGAGAGTCATCTTCACTTGTTCAAATTCTATATTAACTGCTTAAAGTATCTGGTATTCTGGACAGCATTTGACTTTGCTCAAGTTGAAATAGATCTATTTAAAAACAAAAACCCAGAAGCAGAACAAACAAATTAAAAAACAAACACAGTAAGAAAACATCATCTGAAGTTTGGGAATGGTTGTTACCCCTTTACTGCTCTGTAGTGTGTTTCAAAGGGAATGAAGGTGCTATATTATGCTCAGCACGGAGCACTTTATTCATGTCTGTGCTACCTCTCAATTCTGAAGCCTTCTAAAAGGGAAAAAGCATGTGGCTTCAGCTCTTTATCCAGGGAAAACTATCTCAGCAGTTAAGCAGTGAAGTCCTTTACTAGACGTGTGCAAGTGAGGAGATGACTTTTTGTACATGTAAACACACAGTCCATTGAACTCCTGTGTGTTAGCCATCCTTAGAGCCGAGTTACAGTCATATTCATTGGGTCCCCCACAGGGAGTTGTTGAGGAGGTCTCACCACAGTGTCTGGAATTTGGATGTGAACAGGACATCATGCACATGAGATCCTTTCCTGTCAGTGTTACCCGTTCATTGCTCTGAGCACTGATCTTTGCAAAGATACTGCCTCTTCTAGATAAGTTTGAAGTTCTTTGCTTTAATGATACCTTGTGTCAGCAAATTACAGCAGGTGGCAAAACATGCAAAGAAAATATTTACTCACTTATGTATCTTCCTTGCAATAACTATTCTATTGTACTTTTATCATAATCTTTCTTCCTTTCTGAATAATATTTGCTTAGTAAGTCTCTTATGAAATTCTTCAGTCTGTCAGACTCTGATCTCTACCCCAGTTTCAGTCTCTTATTAAGAGGTGGTGGCTTCAGTGCTGCATAGTGTTCTAAACTGAAGCAATGGCACTGCTATTACACAACTGTTCGTGTTAGTTATTCTTCCTTGCAGTCAGATGTCTCATCACTGATGTTTGTTTCCTTTATGAGAGCTGTGAGCTGCATAGAAGTCCCCAGTGAACTCTTCCAGGGAATCTCAGGTCTTTCCTCAAGGAGTGTCTAGCACAACCCTTCCATGAGAAGTCTGTTTCCTTCTGTATTGTGCTTGGCATTAATTTTATCAAACCATCTCCGCTGTTGCACTGCCCAGCAACCTCACTTGGATGAATCTGTCTGAAGTTCCCTGGCTTCCCCCTTGGATAATGCAAATATTAATTTGTTGAAGATACTGCTGCCTACTGTTCATCTTCCAGGCCTTTAATTAAATGCTTCAGTGTCTGTAAATTAATTTTATCTAGGAGTATAAATTCCATAGGTTAAAGATAAACTGTTTTTCTAGATACACAATTCAGAAACACAGAAGCTGAAGTATTTTGTCACAAATGCCATTTAACTAAAAGACCCAGTGGTTCCAGAGGCCGTTTTTCATACGTTTTTTCATTTACTGAGGAGTCTTGCACAGCAACTTGAGGAAACCAATGTTTTGACCCGACAGAGTAATGTGCTTTGGGTTACTCAGGCAACGTGGGCGGCGTTTTCCTTGCCTTGAAAGGAAGGACTGGACAGGGAAACATCTTTCCCCAGACAGATGTGGGCTGCCAGCTGGCAGCCTGAACGAGTGCTTGGGTGGTTGGAGATGGGAAGTAACGTTACGGTCCCATGAAGTATTGCACTGTTTAACCTTCTGTTGTAATTAGAACTTGTCATTTACACAAACACTGTTTCTTATCTCTTCGCCAGTTCTTGAGCCTCAATAAGATGCAGGTCACCTTGTGACTTCGTCCTCTGAAAGAGGAAAGAAATGTAAACAGTTCTAACGGGATGTGCTTTCTTCAGCCAGACTGATCGTGGTGAAAGACTGTACAGTAATCTTTGCAATACACTGTGAATTGAAATTATTCTTTCAGAGAGAATCATCTTAATCCTCTGGTTTCCCAGATGGGCCTGTCAGGAGAGCTGGTACGACCTTGGTGTAGGGGGGTGCAAGTCAGAGTGCAGTGACAAGCTGAAGGGATGCTGTCAGCACAGCTGTCTTGAATCATGATGCTCCTTCCTCTCGTGCAAACTTGAGGACAGGTTCATAATT
This sequence comes from Odontophorus gujanensis, assembly GCA_013399175.1. Taxonomy (NCBI): domain Eukaryota; kingdom Metazoa; phylum Chordata; class Aves; order Galliformes; family Odontophoridae; genus Odontophorus; species Odontophorus gujanensis. Next base: position 57,413 of record VXAB01002726.1, on the reverse strand, counting down.
ATGACTGAACTATCTTTCCCTTTCAGCATAGCTAAACTTTTAAGACATTCTGATTTCTGGTTCGATCTGAGTCCAGTTTGTTATTTTGTGAGATGTGGGTGCAGCGAACTCCTCCCAGCTCAGTTTTCAGGGCACTGTTATGTGTTTATGTCCTTTGTCCTACTAAATGTTTTCAATGTGTAAATTGCATGTGAGATCTTCTCTCAGGAGGCTTTGGCTCTTGTACTACAGCTGTGCATCAGCAATCTTCCCTGCTGGAGAGCTGTTAAGAGGCCAAGAAAACTTTCTCCTTTATGGAAAATACACTCTGCCAAAGATGAAGACCTCTGGTTGAACTGACAGAAAGTCCTGCCTGCATTCAGCTGTAGGATCAGTCTGGTTTCCTGTCTTCAAATTGGGTTTTATGCAGAGTGCATGGCTCAGTGGGATCAGCTTTTGGATGCAACTGTTGCTGCTTCCCAGGACGACGACCATTTAGATTTCTTATTTGTCCTAAGCTAATACTCTACTCTTTGTATAGGATTGCACCCATTTAACGGGCTGTCTTACCTTTGTGAACTTTGCTTTCTTTGTATTAAAAAGAGCTCAGGCAGGAGGCTGTTTCTCATTGGTGAAGACTGGCACAGCCACTGCATCCTGTGTCTGCTGAAGGGCAATCTCCTGAGCCCCTGCCCAACACTGGGGATCTGTCAATGGGAGCAGCCCACATGCCTCATCTGCTTTATTCCTTATGGCTTTTCTGAAGGGAGACATACAGGAAGTAACTTAGTTTCATAGTAGGTGAAAAGCCCTAAGAGTTGAAGGCTGTTCCCTTTTTCTACTTCTAGTTTCCAATTTAGAGATACTGTATGGACTGGCTGTTTACTTTGTACAAGGTCACTCAAAACCTGAGTTGGCATTTTGCTGATTTCCCAGGCTCTGCAAATATCAAGGTCAGGTTAGGCTTTTATTAGTTTCTTGGAGTAATCTGTGCTTCTTTTCTTGTTGTGATTTGTGTGTGCTTTTACATGGCTGTTAAAATGTACAATTTGTGTATCTGAGCTGGAAGCATTATGTAAGCTTGTATCTTCCCTAGTGTGTTTGCAGCGTTTCTTTTAGAAATGTAAGTAAAAGCAGCAAAAGCACAAGCAAAGAAATACCTGTTGAAACTTCTGGCTAAACGGATTAGAAGTTTGCACTTGGAAGTTGAATTTCTGTTCTGTGAATGGAAGGCTCCATTCCTCCCAGTAAGAGGAAAATAAGGTTACCAAGTACACTGCTTCAAATCTATCAGCTTACTTCTGTTGCAATTAAGTCAAGCTGCTTTCCTTAGGTAAATTTTAAGGGAAGTTCTGCCTCGCTTAATTTAAATCTGTGCCACAGAAGTGTCAGAGAAATTTTATGGAGATTATTCATAGAGAAATTTGGAATTAGGTCCTTGTTTATGTCATATGTTCATTGTGGAAAAGCCTTTTCAAGAAGCTCACAGGACAGACACCGCATGGAAATCTGGGCTGCGAAAAACAGAAGCATCAGATCTTTTCTTTGCAGTGGATGCTCAAAACACTCATCCCTTGGTGGTGTTTGCACAAGGAGGTGAGGCCTTTCTGAGGGCACACCAGCTCTTTCAGGATGTTGAATGGTGTGGCTGTGTTTGGTCTCACTGAGAGTGAAGTGTTGCTGCTCTGTGGGAAGGTTTTGGGTTTTTTTTGAAGCCAGTTATAGAAGTGTGCAAGTTTCTGAAGGAGGAAACTGTCCTGAAGAATTACCAGTATCTACCATTAATCTCCTGTTGTTAACACTTACAGACTAAAGAGCAAAGATAAGTCATCAATGAGTTTCTTATAATTAGTGTGTCTCAATTCTCTTTTGAAGACTTTGTGCCGTGCAGTGCATCTCCAGGCCCCTCAGCTCACGAATCCACAGTGAGATCTCAAGCAATTCCAATGAGCTTGGCATTGCTTTATATGCTCACCACTTCAACCACCTTGGACTTTGGGATGGCATTTGTAATATTTCAAGAAACAGTTCCAAAATCTTTGGAAGCCTGTTATTATTTGGCCTGAAGGTGATGAGACTGGGTGCTAATGAATGTCAGTAGGTTGATAAGTTCTGCTTGCCTTATGCTACTTTTGATTGGTATATTTTTGTCCAGACCTTATTTGAGTCTGGCTTTTAATTCCAGCTTCAATAGAGAACAAGTCTTTTTCATTAAAATAACTACTAATAAAATACAATAGTTAATTAATCATTTATGCCTCTCTCATAGTGTGAGTTTAACCTCCTTTGTTTTTAAAACAAACTGCACAAAGATGAGGCTGTGTTTCATTCATATTTGTAATTAAACACAAATACGATCGTGATCTAGTAGCTGCTAAAGGAGCATTGTAGGTTTGGGAAGCTGAATGAAGGTTGAGTACAAGGAGCTCAAACACCTTATGTTCTTGAAAAACAGTTGAATCGCTCAAGGAACTTTAAACTCTGCATTTTTCCTCTTTTGTGGAGGTGTTGATATGCTTTATAAAAGTTTTTCAGTTTCGGATGGTGGAAATATGGAGTGGCCTGGAGCCCTTGCAAGGACAGCAGTGATGTCACTTGGTACTGTCCTTCATAGGAACGGATAGCAAGTGCTACAGGAGAAGTAATAAACAGGATCTCAATGGATTGATAACACTCATGGCACCTCAAAGGGGAAGGCAAAAGCAAATCCAGACAGTTCAAGGGGGTAATTTTCACCATATTTGCTTGAAAAGAACAAAGCAAACCACATACCACCGATGAAAAATACCCAAGCCTGAAAACTTTATTTTGGGAGTGCTACTCAGTGCATCATGGGACAAATGATTTAAGAAATGTATAACACTTCTGTGTGGCAGCATCAGAGCTGAAAACTGTTCACGCCTCAGTGACACCAAGTTGAAATTGGCTGCAACCAAAAGGAGGATGTAGGTGCTGCAAGAATGTTTCTGCAAAACAGTTCTGCTGCAAATGAGCATTCGTCAGAGCGTGAGTTCTTTGATCTTTGTTGGGCCTCCTCCAAGCGAAGAAGGAAAATGCCTTTTTATAATAAAGCAAAAAACATCTTGATTATTTATTTTTTTTAAAGGAAGTCAGTTGTGTTGATGAAGTGAGATGCATGCGACTGCTAGGAACCAGCTTGAGATAACTAATTCTTTTCAGTTTGGTTGCTGATAAGCTAAAGGAATTGTTAATGTTGAAAGCTAATGAACAAACAACTTCTGCTATGACAGACACAGGTTTTGGTTTTCATGATGCAACGAGCTGTTTTGCAGGTAGCAGTGTAAAGTGTTAGGTTTCCTCCCCAGCTATTCTATGAATTAATCCGGGAAATGAGTTTTAATTCTGAAAACTCTGTTGTTATTAGTACTGCTACTGAAATGTTATCTCGTTTCTTCAAATGATAAAATCCTGGGTTTGAAGCCTTCCTGCTATAGGGAGGAGCACTCGCACCGAACAGTCAGTTGTGCAACTCCTTTCTTACTTCTACTTTTAGTTTGGTTCTGTTGCCACAAAAGGAAAGAGTACAGGACTCACAGGGCCAAAGGCTGAGATTTATTTAAGTACCTTGAAAAGAAGAGGAATCATGGTTTGGGGGTCGTGAATGGAGATGGCTAAGGTGCATGCTTCTACCTTCAAAAACACTAAGTGTTTTTGGTCTGCGCATCAGAGGAAGATTCGTGTGCACGCACTTTTATCAAAATTTGTAGGCCTCTTTTAGATGTGGTGACTATTGAGCAGCATCCAATAAGTGCTTTTAAATTGGCAGTCCTGAATAAACTACAGCTTAGGAGAATTGGCAGCAGAGATGCAGAGTCTGCTCTTAGGTTTCTTATTCTTGGAATAAGAGGGGAATTCCAGACAAATATAAATGTGCACCTGATAAAATAGCTGGAAATGAAGAAGGGGAGGATCTTGGTAATGGCAACACAGTTACTTAAACCAGTCTTGGCCCAACTAATGGAAAGCTACTGAAAGCTAGCAAGAGAACTGAGGTCTGCTGGAGGAGGAGGGGAAAAAAAAGAAAGCATCAAATCAAAATTATCTAATCTCCTCATGTGATAAAGGGAGGTCTTCTGGTGTTACGTGACACGATGCCAGCTTTTTAGGAACAACACTGAGAAAATATTGAAGTAAAGTATTAAAAAAGATAAAGCTTCCTGTTTCAGAGTTGATACAATAGAAAGATTAGAAATAGTTTATTGCAGAGAAGTTTGTGGACTATGGGGTTGCACGTGTGCTCCCATATACCAGCCTGAACTGTGAAGGGATGTCAGTTGACTTGTGTAATTTGACAACAGCACTGCTGGAAGTTCTCAGGCTTGTGCCTTTCCGAATGTCTCAGAAATAAGAAGTGGTAGTCAATTTGAAGTATTTTTCTTGGTTGTGCTGTTTGTTCTGGAATCTTCTTTTGCCACAGCCTGAACTTTTATAAAACCTCTTCCTCTCTGTTCATCAGGGCAGTTTTGCACTGAAGATGTCGACGAATGTCAGCTGCAGCCAAATGCTTGTCAGAATGGAGGTACCTGCACCAACCACAATGGGGGCTATGCCTGTGTCTGTGTGAATGGCTGGAGTGGGGATGACTGCAGTAAGAACATTGATGATTGCTTCACGGCCTCCTGTGCTAATGGATCTACTTGCATCGATCGAGTGGCTTCATTTTCGTGCATTTGTCCAGAAGGAAAGGCAGGTGAGGATGGAAAACCCATGTAGCTCTTGCACTTAAGGAAAGAGTTACTTCGTAACTGAAGTTTATGTACGGTGTGTTTGTTTTTACATGTTTTGTGAACAAAAAACAAAAGGAAATATGTACTTTCCACGAGCAAAGACTTCTTAAAGCTCTGCAGCTAGGAACAAAGAACTATTTGTGTTAAGCTGGAAGAGTTTTACAGTTTATATTGTAAGGAAACGTTTTCAGCTTCCAGAAGAGTCATCATACTTGTTAAGAAAGAAGAGCTAGTTAACTGCTCCCAGGAGATGACTTCAGTAGGAGTAAGCAACTGCAGCACTCCAGAAGGCTGAGAAGACCTCTGAAGTCGCAGACTCTGTATTTAAATATCATGTCCCATAAGTGCATAGTAAAAACCTCTGTGGCCTGTAAGAAACTACTCAAGTTTCTGGATGTGAGAGTCTCCATTTGAAATATCAGGATGGATAATTTGATTGTGTAACATACGGCCTGGCTGCTGTCTCTCTCTTTTTTTGTATGAATGCTTGTATGCTTCTCCAGGTCTTCTGTGCCACTTGGATGATGCATGTGTTAGCAATCCGTGCCAGAAGGGAGCTCTGTGTGATACCAATCCTGTGAATGGACACTATATCTGCACCTGTCCTCAAGGCCATAAGGGAGCTGACTGCACTGAGGATGTGGATGAATGTGCAATGGGTAAGTTTCTGTTTTCTGTTGGTGAATGTGATAACAAGGGGTCAGTTTCTTTTCTTTATAAACTAACAGAGGAGGAAGAATACACATTTTGTCATAGCTTCTCAATGCAAGTGAGACTCTTCCTGCTTTTGCCTTTGTTTTGACATCTTCAGGTGAGTCCTAAATCTTGTGTGAGACTTGTGGCAATGTGCTGAGTCAGGGTTGCTGTCTGTGCTTGAACTTCTTAGCCTCTGGAATGTGGAAGACAGTGGGATGATGGACTTAACCATTTTTCATTGTGCAGCAATTATAGCTCTGTGTGAGGAGCACATACAGAGAAAGTAGTTAAGCTGGCAGTTAGACCTGCAGGCTGCAACAGAAGTACCTCAGTTTCTGGGGAGCTATTGCAGATTTCCCCAATGCTGGAAATAAATAAAGGCTTTGACAGCCAGAATATGAATGGATATCTTGAGTGCCTTCTGTGAGTACTGTTTGCATGGACTTTTAAAGCTGTATTTCTCTGATATCACCCTACTGTGTTGTTTTGAGGATTAGCTGGACTTTACAAACTTGCTGACAGTTTTGTGGGTGCTAGTTTGTGCTTTGAGAAGGATGTGCCTAACCAGTATGATAGTATTGGAAAGAAGCACTTCTATGAATTTCGTTCCTCGGTCTGCCTTGGACAAAAGTGCTGTTCCTTTCTAAAAACATATGAGGGACAAATTTGATATTGTGGCTCTGATGACCCATTGACAGCCTCAGGAAAGAAGTAAATCAAAAAGACGATCTAGAGATAAGGCCTTCAAAACATTCCTAATTCTTTAATCCTTGCCACATAGTACTCTTTTTAAGAACTGTTATTAATAATGTGGACCTGTGGTAACAATGGCAATCTTTCTTTTTTTGCCTCTGATAAACAATTAACTGCCACATGTTCTCTGCAGTCACACTATCCTTTCCTGGTTGGGGTGAACAGTCCTTTCCCCTTATTACTTGCTAGTAAGGAGTGACCTCTGGAAAAGACCATGACTAATAAAGGGTGCTGTGGCTTTCCTGGTCAGAGGAAAGGTTTTGCCACACATGCTGATCTTTCTTGCAGCAAACAGCAATCCGTGTGAACACGCTGGGAAATGCGTAAACACAGAAGGCTCTTTTCACTGTGAGTGTTTGAAGGGCTACACAGGACCTCGCTGTGAAATGGACATCAATGAATGCCATTCTAATCCATGCCAAAACGATGCCACCTGCCTGGATAAAATTGGAGGATTCACGTGTCTCTGTATGCCAGGTGAGGGGAGTTTCTGACTGGGAAGGGGCTTCCAGAAAAGGTGAAAAAAGTCAGAAGGAAGGGCTCAGGGAAGGTTGCCAACTCCGCTGAGGTGGAACACAAAATTGCAATGGGGTGAGGCTAAATGAAACGTTGGAAGTGCTTTCTGTGGTGGCTCCAGCCAGGCGGGCTTGGCATTTGTGTGGGGAGGGAGAAAACAATTAGAGGACTGACAGAGAAACCAATCTCTACATCCATGAAGGAAGGCAGTCCACCAGCCTGGAGTGTGAACATACTTGTTACTATCCCCAGTAAAATGTGTGTACAGAAACTTTTGTTTGTGGAAGCAAAGGAGGTGCATTGTATTTTGAGATGGGTATATGATGTTTTTGGATAAAATTGTTGTTTGGTTTCTTGTATTTTCCTTCTTAAATTACCCCAAATAATGCAAGCTTCCTCTGATCTGAAAAAAAACAAACTAAAAGTTAGTCAGTTGTCAGTGTGCTTGTTCAAAATGAGCACATCCAGCATAGCGGTGACCTATGTAGTCTACTATTTTGCTTTTCTGAAAGAAAGTGGTAAAAAAAAGTGTGCACGTTGCCAGTTGGACAGCTGTGTGAGGTATAATGACAGAATTGTGACCCCTGCAGGTGATCACTTAATATCATGAAAACTGGAATAAATTTTTATTCGTGTCAGATCTGTTGTGAAAGGTGGAACTCTAGTCCCAGTTATTTTGCCCCTCTTAGCATTTTTCTTTCATTCTGTCATATGTTTGAGGTTTTTTAGCTGCCCGCTGTGATCGTTTCATTGCCTCTTGCCTTATGTGGGTGTGTACTCAAATGGATTGAGGTGGCAAAACGTGGTCTCTTCTCATCAGATAAAAGAAAACATTGGCTGTAAATTCAACACAAAATTGTCCCATTACAGATTCACACACACTCAGCATCCATTTTCACCTCTGGTGAAAACATACCAGAAAACATACCTCTCCCCTCACAGTTCCTGTCCAGACCACAAACTGTACTGCAACAATACAAAACTAACTTTAAGCTTTCAGAACTAACAAAAGTTACACTGCTGGGGATGCTTTCTAAAGCCTTCTGTCTGCTCTTATGTTATTTTTGTAATAGGTTTTAAAGGTGTTCACTGTGAAGAGGATATTGATGAGTGTCTGAGTAATCCCTGTGTGAACAATGGAGAGTGTCTTGATAAAGTAAACCGGTTCCTCTGTGTCTGTCCTCCTGGTGAGTACTTATTTCTGGAAGCTTTTCCTGCTTCACCTTACCAAGAACGCGTTGGATAACCAGAGAAAGGCTGCAGGCAGTGTTTCTTGGGAGTTTCTGTAGTCTCGGTGCAGCATCTGTTGGAGTTAGTTGCAGTAATTGGTAAGTTGGAATAGAGGCGTGTATTGTTTGGCAGTGGGATCGTGCCCTTAACTGGGTAAGTGTTGAGAAATAGTTGGATATCTCACTGTAAAGTGTTGACTGCAGCAAGAACTTGCATTGTTGTGGATATCACAGTGAGAGGCAGTTAAGTAATTCTAAACACATTATAAAATCAGAGTGTCTGCATGCTTCTTTTTATAGGCTTTTAGGTAGAAGCCATATTTCCATTCGTATAGCTTGTGTTGCTTGCACGAGGAGGGAAGCAGATTGGGTCTTCACTTAATTAGAATAGAAAGACAAATGCTGAGCTGCAGGATCAATGTTAGCTATAAAGTAAACATCCATTATCTTCCTGGTGGCTCACAAGAAGTTTTGACATCGGAAGATGCTCACCAGGAGCCTGTTTTGCATTCCTTCTTATTGAGTAATGATGTTCTAGCTCAGATTCCAGTCTTCCTTTGGTTCCTTCCTGCAGGAAACATTCCTGGAATTTTGATGTTTTGTTTCTTTGAGTGCCTCAGAACCTGTGTTGTGTGACATAACCTGTTGATAGTTTGCCTATTTCAAGAAGTGTGTAGAAAGTTAGGCGCTGCTTTATATCACATTCCTTGCTGCTGTAGTAATTCCAGTCTGAAGGCTCTAATAATGTATGCGTTAATATTCAATATTAAGTTAATTCCAGTCTTGATTACTGGAAAGTTTTCATTGGTGGCCTCTCAGTTTTAAAGGCAGGTATGCTGCTGGTCAGTAGAAGCTGCTACTTGTGCTCCATTTGTTTTATTTCTGTTTGACTTGGCCATCTCTGTTTTCAAGCTGAGGCTTCCCTGACCTGGGGAATAGAAACTGTGGTTGGTTGGTGGGTTGAATGAAGAGCCAGGGTGTGGTGTGTGTGTTTAATGATGCAATTGAGTTCAGATTTCTGGAGCTTACATTTGGGTGGTTTTAAGGATTTGCTACTAAATAATTCCTGATAGTACAGCTGTTTAGATTAAATGTTTCCAATTGCCTCTGAATTGTCACTATCATTCTGCCTTTCAGGATTCAGTGGTGCAGTGTGTCAGATTGATATAGATGACTGCTCCAGCACACCGTGTCTCAATGGAGCCAAGTGCATTGACCATCCCAATGGCTACGAGTGCCAGTGTGCCACAGGTTAGTCTTGTGTTCAGAGCCCCTGAACTGAAGATTGCATGTAACTTAAGTACAAAAAGGAGTGGTCAAAGGAGTGTCGGAGTTCTTTCTTTCTCAGAAGCACTTCTTGTTTGTTTTGTAGCTCTATTCTGCTCCTTTGCAGCAGAGAATAGAATTAAATGCAGAAACCCTTTCACTTGTGACAACAGTGAGTTCACAGTTGCTGGGATTTCTGGCTTTCCTCTTTCAGCCCCATCTCTTGCTTCCCAAGAGGCTTCTTCTGTATTGACTATGAAATCCTTGAATAGAAAAATAACAGTGTGAAGCCTTACATCTGTGGCTTTCTTTACAATACAACTTGTAAGAAAGAATAGTATACAGTTGAAGAACAAGAGGTGGACAGAGCAGCATTGCTGTGTATTTTGATTTCTGTTGCTTGAGGCTATAGCAAAAGTGAAAGACAAAAGCGTAGTAAAAATCGTGCCCATTGAAAGAGGTACCACACAGCTGCCTACAACAATGTAATTTAAATGATTTGTTAAAGTTCATACAGGAACTTTGACAGCTGTGGATGGAACTGAAGTCTTTTTTTAATGCACTGAATTCCTTTACTGCTTGATCAATTGCACATTTAGAAGTGTCAGGTTTAATTACAGAATTTTATTGTCTTTTGAGCCACTAGGAGTGATGTATTTTTATCTGTAATTTTTTTACATTTGGTCAAATTTGAGGATGTGAGCAGTTCAAAGCTGTTATACCTTAGTTCTCAGTGAGGAGCAGCTTTTGGTTACTTTCAGTTAATGCTAAGTGGAGTTGTTTGTGATGCAGATTCAGACTGACTTTAGCTCTTCCAGTATGGAAGTAGCTGAAAATTCCTGGACTGCCTCTGTCCTGGAAATGCTTTGTCAGCTTGGTTAGATTTATGTGCAATTTTTCTTCTTTTGAATCATTCCAGTAACCAAATTGTTAAGGCAGATTCATGTGAGTTCAGTTATTTGTTCTGCACTGTACAGAATACAGCTGAAATCAACCTGAAACAACCTCCCTCTTTACCCGAAGTCCATGAAGAAACAACTGGTTGGAAGTAGGGAGTAAAGTAGTTCTAATCAGGAGAGAAATAATTATTGTCAGGATTTTCTTTCTGTTTGTGGCACGTGACAGAAAAGTTGACATTTGCAAAAAAAAGAAAAAGAAGAAAAATCCCAAGTCCTTGCTAAACTTGGGATTTCTCTTCAAAGGTGTTTCTCAAGCTAGCATGAGGTTTGGTTGCTTTCAATCCTAGAGTGCAGAGCTGAACTATTGATCCATTGCGGAGCTTACTGCAGAGTTTGGGGTCGTGTAGTGTCTGTCAGCATGGAGAGCTGTGTTTCAGAAAGCTTGTTCTGAATTTGGGCTCTGAACTGCTAGGAACCATGTCAGTACAGAGAGATCCTCTTTCCCAGATGAGAAAGGAAGGATACAAGTGATGTGCTGGCACGTGGTGCATAGTCAAGAAACAGCCTGAAAGCAACCAAATGGATATGTTACTTAAGCAGCAGCTCTTAGTAAATTGGTTGGTGCTTTGACTGAAAATGTCTCTGTACTGGGACTTTTTTCTGTCCTCTCTGAGGAATTCTCACATTCTGTGTTCAGGTGTTGTTTTTTGTTTTTTTTCCTAATCTGTCTACCAAGAGGGAGTGGAAGTTGTGCATCATTAAGGTATGTTCAGTTAAAAGATTGAGAAATATGTAGTTCAGCTGAGCTACAGTAGGAGAAGGGTAATTTTTTTTTTAATTAACCAAATGTATGCTAAGTATAATATTTAATATTGACAGCTTTCTAAGACTGAAATATGGAATTCGTCATTGGGGCAGGTCAGTTACTGGAAAACAATGTTTGAATGTGTTGTTGCTTTATTAATCTCATATTGAGTGATATATGTTCCCTGAATGGTATTCGCCAGCTGCAGAACTGATTGAAAACTGCAAAATGTTTGGCCAAATGCTGTACAGATAGCTCTATTTACTGCTTGCTTTTTGTCTTTTCTTTCCCTTCTGGCATTATTCCACTTCTCCTTCCCAGTGGTAGATCATGGCTTTTTTTTTTTCTTGAGTTGTCTTAGGCCCTTCCTCTTTTCCTTCCCTCTGTCCTCCTTTTTTATTTTTTTGCCACTATTCGTTCTCTTACCAGTTTGGTTTTCTTCCTTCCCTAACATCTTTTTATATCCATCTCTCTAACTAGCTTCCCTTCCCTCTCCCCACCTACTTCCACACCCATTCATCCATGCATACGTTCGCAGAACTTGGAAATGTTAGCCGTCACCTGGTATGTTTGGCCAGAGAACTAGCCACAAACCTGTATGAAAAATGGGGATCCACTTGTTATGCTCAGGTGAGAATCACTCTTCAGCTGTTGAAATTCCCTGCAGCTCGGTTTGAATCAGTCTCCAGTTAATGTCTGAAATTTGAAGTTCTGCCTGCCCTATCTCCAGTTGCTGGAAGGCAGCGTGAGCTGTGGCTTCAAAACATCATCTGTGAAATCAATTTATTTTAAATTGTCCCTGTTTCATATAGCTCTGTTCCATCATGGGAAAACAGGGCCCTTGAGGGAGTTGTTTTCTGTTCTTATCTTCCTGATTTTTATTTTTATTTTTATTTTAGCCCTTCTCATGAACAGATTCTGTCTTCTCTTGCTCAGGATGTTTCCCAGCTGAAGCAGAATGAAACGGGCCAAATTAATGCTTGTTTCATTGCTCCTAACTGAAGAGGAGATTGCATGCAGTCTTTCATGAATTTGCAGTTGGTGATTGATCAGAGTTATTGAAAAGTTTCCCAATGAGAGGAACAAGAGACTTTTCAATAAGCAGAGCTGTAGAAACTGTGACATGAGCCAAGAGAGTTCCCTTGGGAAGGTTTCTGCAGCATCTTTGCAGTAATTTCGTGTACTGAAAAAGTGAAATTCCCTGGTGTTGTGTAGAGGAAATAACAACAGGAGAGACCCTTCAGGTAGTTTATATTGATGCAAGTAAATATTTTGTGGAGGTGCATGGTTTTTCCTCTCCCTGTTACTGTTCTGAATATAACGAAGGTAACTCTTCTGATGCCAGGTTTCTCCTTTCAAGATGTTGTTCTGTGAGCAGTTGAAGGGTCAGTTGTTTTTCAGGGCTGCAAAATGGCCAGCAGTTGAGGTGCCCAGTTATCCTTGGTGTTGTGTCCACCCATTTGCTAACGTTCTTAGTATGATACTTCCCTTGTTTGCATTATGTTCACTGCAGCATTGTACCTGTTACTTACTGTTGCTGGCCATTTTTCCTTAGGTTTTACTGGTGTTTTGTGTGAGGAGAACATCAATAACTGTGATCCTGATCCGTGCCACCATGGTGAATGTCAAGATGGAATTGATTCCTACACGTGTATATGCAATCCTGGCTACATGGGTGCCATATGCAGTGAGCAGATCAATGAATGCCACAGCAATCCTTGCCTCCATCAAGGGCGCTGCATTGACTTGGTGAATGGCTACCAATGCAACTGTTTGCTGGGCACTTCAGGTACATAAGGGACAAGCAGAGGGATTGGATTGTAACAGAATTCGAGATTTAATTATTTCTTATGTCTCCTCTGGTGTGTGTGCTAAATTTGTATGTAGACTAAGCTTATTGTAAGGAACCTAAAGAAACTGTCACCTTCACATTATTTTTGGCTGCTGCATTTTCCTGTGTTTGTGTGAACTGTCTAACTCTCACATGTACTGCAAATAGTCTTGGAATGGCTCACCTCCTCTTTACACCTCAAAATTCGATCAGATACATTTGCTGAAGGAAAAAAAAAATATGTTGATCAAAATGACTTATTCTTTTGTTTAAAATTGCCTGTGTAACTTTGTAGTAGGTGGGGTTCTTAATGTGACTGTTTCCAGGGAATGGGTTTGTTGTGTCCATCTTGTTCAGATTTGACCTTCTTATTCTTCTAACTTATTTTTTTTTTTCCCAGGAGTGAACTGTGAAAATAACTTTGATGACTGTGCAAGTAACCCATGCGTCCACGGGGACTGCATTGATGGCATCAATCGCTACAATTGTGCTTGCAAACCTGGATTTACAGGTAAAGTCAGCTACCTGACAGCTTTAAGTTGTTTTGAAGGTAGTTATCCTGTTAGCAAAGGAAGCTGTTCTTTGCATACCAGCTGTGAGGGATTCAGTTAATATCTCAGTAGATCCTTCTAATCTTTGAATCTCAGTGACTTACATTACAGCGAGTTACACCAAGTGGAGATATGGCCTAATTTGTGCTGTGAGATGCCATTCTTGTTAGGTAATTACATCTAATTCATGGTTCTCAATTTTATAACAAATAAAACCATGTGACTTTGGTTTATTATTCACAGCTTCTTTCCACAGGCGCAGACTGTGAACAATGTGAACAGGTGTTGGATTAGGCTGTGCCTTGGGCTTGGACCACAAAGAGTATTTCTCTTTCAGGAGAAGCAAAGCATGAAGTCACTGCTCTCCACTTGAAGTTTCCAACTCAATAACCCGCTTTTTGCAGTGCTTCTGTTTCATTATGTGATCTCTACTGTTTCCTCTCCTAAATTGTGTGAAATTGTGAAAACGACAATTGAAAATAAGAAGCTTTTATGCACATTTAAATCCATACTTAGAACTGTAGGTCTGCATCAGGACTGACTGGTTCTGATGACTGAAGCATGTCTCAACACTGTTCATAATGGACTGAATGCATTTTGAGGCATATAGGATAAGGTGCTTATAAAATAATTGTTGTGAAGAGGTTGGTACTGTTTGTGGCACTTTTGTCATTGTGTCTGCTTACTGTTTATTTCTGAATGATTCTAATTAGGATTGATCTGAAGTGCATTAGAAGCAGTGCTAAGAGGTTTCATGTGTTTGTTTTTTTGTGTGTGCTTCTCTTGGCATCTTTTAAACTTCTGAAGCTTCTTTCTTCCATTGACTATGTCATAGTGATTGTTGTTAGTCACCATGGCATACCGTTTTTGTTATCCTACTGGTTTTCTTACTGTTATCTGTTGAAGTAATTCAGAAAGGTTAATTGACCTCTTCTAGTATTTAAAGAGCTGGCCTCTCCTGGAGTCTTGATACTTCATCCTTTCTATATATCAAAAATATTTTTCAACTTCAGTACTTGTTCTGTTTAGCTTTCCAGCCTCACACAGTGTTATGGTCAATACTTAAAGGATTTTGCAGTTCTGGCACACACTGTAAAGAGAGGCAGCAAAACAGGATATGGTGTTATTTAGAGTTCCTTTTACGCAATAAACCACAAGACCTATATTTACTGCAGATGGTGTGGCAGCATTGGTTGTTCAGAGGGTAGGTAATTTTAGCACAGAGGAGAAGGGCTTTTACAAGTGGAGCTCAAGAGGTTTGCTCCAAACACAATGCAGTTGAGTGATTTTTGCTTTCTAATGAATATTAATTACTGATTTTTCAGTGCAGCTCTGATGAGATTCTTGAGTGGTTTCTAAATACTTTTTTCTGCACCTGGAAAACAACACTTATGCTCAACATTCCGTGTCTTTCAGAAACACTTCTCTTCCATTAAAGCCACTTGAAGCATGCAAGATCTGTACCACTGCATCAGCTTCACAGAGTTGTCTCAACCGTGTGATCTTACAGACTTACAGGGCAAATGTTCTTAAAAGAACAACATCTTAATAAGGAATGTTTTGGCTTGGTTTTTATTTTTTAGGCCCACGTTGTAATGTGGATATTGACGAATGTGCCTCGAACCCCTGTAATAATGGTGGAACATGTATAAATGAAGTCAACAGCTTTCGGTGTGTATGTCCTGAAGGTTACCATCATCCTCACTGTCAGTCACAGGCAGATGGCTGCCTTAGTAATCCCTGTGTACATGGCAACTGCACACACATTGTTAGCGGGTAAGTTCTTACTGCTACATCAAATGTATCTGCTGCCTTTTATACTTTCTCCCCCCCACCTTCTGAGTTCTGTCTTGACGAGAGGTTTCTGATTTTTAATTTCTCACATTAAAATGCAAGCTTGTTTGTTGCCCGTGAAATAATCACAGTGAGGTGTAGACCTTTATTCACCAGCTGCCCTTTGTGCTGTCTCAGTTTGAATTGTTCTGCCCTGCATGGGTGCCATCAAAAAGGGGAGTTCAGTAGTTCCATCTAACAGAGCGAATACAATTAAAATAAAGAAATGGTTCCAAACAGCTCTGTTGGAAAACAGCAGATAGTTACTCCCTCAAAGTCTAAAATATTAAGTGTTAAGGGTGTGCTTGTGACTAGAGCTATTATTGCGACCCAAATACTCTGCTTGAAGGAACAAGCAGACAATTCAGAAAACTAGGAGGCAGAACAGTGTTGGAAGATCAGGTGGGGAAATTTTGGTGTAACAACCAATCATGGGGGATACTATAGAAAGGTAGTACTTCAAGGCTTGGAAAGGGAGCTCAGGTTGAAAAGTCAAGAAGAAGGTAAAAACGAGAAGTTCGTGCCCTCCATCTGAGTCATCTGTTTTTAGAGGAAAAGTTAATGGTTGGTGTTTTGTTTGTTTGTTCTGAGCAAGGCATCCTGTTTAAGTTGGTACACCGATGGAATGCAGTTGCCTCTGACTGTTCCCTCTAGCAGCTTTCTCAAGATTAGGAGATTTATTGTTGAGCAGTGATTGTCTTAGAACAACATATGCAAGGCAGATTTATTCAGCTTTAGTCACACTGTTACGTGCCTGAGACAAGAAAGGAAAGCTTTTTCTGGTCATTCTGGTGGCAGCAGTTGTTGCTGAATCATCTCGTCCAGAAAGACCAAATGCTCACTTCATGAGCCTTGAATCAAGACCTCTTTTTGTGAGGGATGAATCCGTGATGAATGAATGACATGGACTCTGGGAGCACAGGGACTATGAAGCTGAGAAGTCGAGGGAGGGACAGGGTCATAGTTGTGAAGCTCCCTAATTGGTCCAGGGGTAGTAGTGGCTCCCATGTATGTTGTGTCCTGGAAAGTGTTGTCAGCATTTGGCAAGGAAAGGTTTTGCCACTGCTGTTAGCTCTGTAGGTCAGGATTCAGCACTTGTTTTGGAGCTGACAGGAAGAATGCCTTTATGTTGAGTTCAGCCTTCAGGTAAACTTGAAAAATAGAACTGTTCATCATCAGCCACTTGTGTTCTTGTTTATGCTCATGTACACCTTGTACTTGGTGTGAGATAAAATAAGTGTTGTCTGCATGATGAAGAAGGAGGTCAGCATACATTTTGTGTGGCTGGAGTCCAGGGTGATTCAGAAAGACTTTGGTTCTGTGTCACGTGGGTGGAGTGCTGCTCTACTTCAGATTTTGAAACACAGTGGAGTAAATTGCTGCTGCTCCTGACCACCTGTTTTCATTTGTAACCACTACTTTGTATTAAATTAGTATACTCATCGTTGGAGCCTACTTTTCCTCTCTGCTTTCTGTAATTTTTTTTCCCTTTATTTAAATGTATTGAGATGGTCTTACCAGAAGAGAAGCATATTGCTGTCTGAGTGCTTTGTGGAAACTGTTAACAGGAGGGAGAGTGTTTTTAAGGGTGGACTATTTTCAGTATTTTGGAGCGAAGACAAGTCATTTCAAAATGTTCTCAGATTTCTGTTGCTTTTGCCTTTGAAGGTACAAGTGTGTCTGTGACCCAGGCTGGATAGGAGATTACTGTTCAACAGAAGGGAACGAATGTAAATCGAACCCATGCCAAAACGGAGGAACTTGTGAGGATCTGCTGAATGGATATAGATGTACCTGTAGGAAAGGATTCAAAGGTGAAAATTCAGAGAGAGTTTTGTTCTTTTCCTTTTCACTTCATTGTACTTTTAATGTCATTCTATTATTTTCATTAAACTTGGTGGAAATAGGAATCGAGAAGGAAAACGTTGTGGTTATAGTAAGTTGAATACAGATGTGATACAACAGTATAGAATGCTTTTTAAGGCTGTACTTAAGCCTTCTTTGAACCTACTAAGAAGTGGCCTGATTGGAATTCAGCTTAATTTGCTTTGTAAGAAAATTGAACTGATGTTTATAAGCTATATAAATCCACTGGGAATTGAAGGGATGTTTTTGGAAGTTTAATACCATCCAAATCATATCAATTTTCCTAGGTGTAGAAACAATTCAATGGGGGAATAAGGTTATTTGGAAGGTTAATATTTTCTTGAAGTTTTTCTTGAAGTCCAAGAAAAGTACTTAAAAGAGAGAAAATGTTCATAATACAGTAATTGTTGCCTGAAAGCATCTAAGCTTGCAGTGAAGTGGATGAATTCATCTTATTCCACAAGATATGTATGTTGCATAGGCAACAATCTATTTAATGTGCAGCTCATCTGAAAGTGAGAAGATAATCTTTTAATGAGAAAGTTATGCTTGGTAGGGGCACTGTCTAAAAATTTTGCCTAGTGGATAAATAGATTGCAAAAAGAGCTCAAGACTTAGCGATAGCTTTACAGAAAAACAACAAAGAAAGAAGGAAATGCTAGAACTGGGTTGTGTAAGGGTAGTGTAAAACAAGAAGAGGAGCAAATAAAAAGATGTAATCAGAATAGCAATGGGAAAAGGTACTAAAGAAGACCAAAGCAGTAGTAGCTACATCTTTATATCTTTCTCACTGTGTGTTCTCTGCAAGCAGGCTTGAAGGCTTCATATTTCATAGGCTGGAATTGCACAGCCTTTGGCTTCCCAGTGCCCCTCTATGGCTCAGTGCAGTGAGTTTGTCTTCCTCTCACTGCCCTCAAATTAGCCTAGCTGGAATTACCATGTCTATCTGCTGAGCCTGTCAGGAGTATTGCGATCTCTTTCTTCTGCTAAGATTTTTCAAATGTGGAAACATCATCCCCTGCTGTGTAGGATAATCATGCAGGTTGCAGTCTCTTTTTTCCATTCTTCTGAAAAGCACCAAGCTGTATATTCTCCTGTTTTTTCCCTTTCTGCACTCCAGGGGTGAACTGCCAAGTAGTGGTTGCACCGTGTTCCCCTGACCCCTGTGAGAACTCAGGAATTTGCCAAGAATCTCCTGATTCCGAAGGCTACACCTGCCAGTGTGCCCCTGGCTGGGAAGGTAATGTGGTTGGGGAACATACAGTACTTCCAGCACTGAGCAGCCTTGGCATCAAGCCTTTTGACCCTTGTCTTAATGGGAGGCCTTAATTCTGGACTCTGTTTTTCAGGGGAGAGATGTACAGTGGATATTGATGAATGTCTCTCAAAGCCCTGCAAAAATCATGCTTTGTGCCATAATATTCAAGGCAGTTACCTGTGTGAATGTCGTCCAGGCTTCACTGGAGAAGACTGTGACAGTAACATTGATGACTGTCTGTCCAGTGAGTATTAGCAGATTGTTCTGATTTCTCCTTTAACTTAGAAATGATTTTGCTTTGCTCATCAACAGGTACTCAAAAGTTCCTTTGTAAGCTCTTACCAAGATGGAAAAAAAACCCAGCCCCCTCAAAACCTCATCCTTGTAATACTTACATGTGTAAGACAGGCAAAATCCATTACATTTAGCTGCTGAGAATATATTCTAACTGATAATTGGAGTTGTTTTCAAATTTTTAACTTGATCCGATCCTTATTATTTCCATACTTTATAAGGAGCACTGTTAAGTGAATAATGGTGTATTTTAATACATAAAGTAGCATTGCAGACCTTATCTGTATTTCAAAGGTAAGCTTGATTGAGGTGTGGTGGGAATCTGAGACACAGCAGTCCTTCCTGAAATGTATTTGTCTGACATTAATATTATGGGAAGAGTGGGTCCTGTTGCTGTTCCAGTTAGTCCATATTTGGAAGCAAATTAAGCAGCAGGAAGGCACTTTATTCCAGAATAGAGCTGCACCATGATGACTCTTGAAATTGTTTAAGAGAGCAGTTGTTCATTTCAAGCCCTTGACAGTGCTGTTTACAAGGGAAACCAAGCACATACTTGCTTCTTTTTCTTGTTGCCATATTTCAGTATCGTCATCAGATAAAATCAATCTCCTGAAAAGTGTCCTGTGTTTAAAAGCTCATTTGATACTATTGTGAAGTGCTTTATCAAACTTTGGAGTCATTCACAGTGTTGTATTTTTTTCTGATTGGCTGCCTTTTGGAAAAGAAAAAAATGCAAGTGAGGAAGAAAGAATAACTCTAGCTTTTATTGGAATAGCCTAAAAAGAAACCAAAGACTTTAGGTGTGAAAGTCATGTTTTGCATTGAAAAATAATGCATTTGTGACTGCAGTAGAGAAGGATCCATACCAGCACACGAGTAAAAGTTACTGTGAGAGAGCCCCAGAGCAACACTGCTGGAAGAATTTCTAAGACTTCTGGCTTTGCCTGAGCTTCTCCTTGCCTCTTTCTGAGAAAACAGATAGAGACAAAAAATGGCACTGGTGCACTGATCCAAAGCTTCATTTACTGAAGCCAATGAAGTTGTGGCTTGCCCTGTTCAGTTTTATATGGGTGTTTTATGTGGATGTCTGGAGATGCAAATGTTTTAAGTGTTCATCATTCCTACTTTAACAGCTGGAAAATCTCAGAGTTGAGATTGATCCAGTGTTGTCTGTTGTGTAGCACACCCATGAGGTTGAAGAGGAATTTCAAATTACTGCTGCAGCTGATTTCATTTAGCATAACAAAAACCTTCCGTGGCTTGAGCCAAGTGTCTTTAATCTATGAAGCAAATAAACCCTCCAATAACAAGAACTTATTGAAAAGTTGATACTCTAGTCTCCTTTTTCTGTCAGTAGATGTGTGGCACGGAACATTAATTTTGACTTCAGTCATATGTGGCTGGCTGCCACAGACACAACATTTTACAGCTGCCAGGGGTCTTGCTTTGAGCGTGCTTTTTCTCTGCAGTAGTCAGATGACCTTTAAATGAATGCAGGTGTCTGTCTTAGAGCACAAATTTTTATCATGTGAACACATTTCTCAGTCAATAAATGAGCTTTAATTACCTTTCACATCTGTTTTCTTCATTTACCAGCGAACGGAATGATCTTGTGTTGAACTGCAAATTTTTGGCTGAGTTTATTAGCATTTGAAAGTTTGTATTTAGTAGTGCTTGAGGATAGTCTTAAGATCACAAAAACTGCTCAGTAACCTCTTTTCTTCCCTCCTCCCATTTCCCTCTCTGCCTTTACACATGCAAGTTTTTGGACTGGAGAAGCATGACTAGAAAAGAAAACTGACTTCTGAGGCAGTATGGGACATAGGGTTGTGGTTCTTAAAGTAGAGGGAGCAAAGCAGGAAAAGAAACTAGTGAGTGTTGACAGATTGGTGCTTGTGGAAGTAGAAGGAATGCAGTAGCTTAGACCGAAAAACAGACAGTGCACAAATAAAAAGATTTTGGTAGCAATAAAGAAAATGCTAAGAATTGCAGAGGTGAGGAGAAACCAAGGTTGAGTATGAAATTTTGGGCTTTTCCAAAACAGCCTTTGTTCTGTCAGCCTTTGATACTGGGAAGAATGCCAAGCACTTTATTATGCAGAAGTACTCATACATATACTAATTTTCACATACACGTTTGATTTGACTGCATTACTTGCATCCTCAGAATTAATCACACAAGTTCTCCCATGCGTTGAGGAGTGTCCGGACATGTGCTGAGGAGTGTCTGGACAAAGAAGGAAGAAAAAAGGTCACCAAGCTATTTGTATTTTCTTAGTGGTAGGCATTTGGAAAAAGAGCAGGGCTTGAATTTTAAAAATGAGAGACTTTGGGGCTGGTTTTGTTGCTTTTGGTTCAACAAATCCTGGGAGATAAACCTGTAGGCCCTGAAGCTTTGTCTCAATCCACACCTCCTTGTGAATTCACTATTGGCGAAGCTTTGGGGTTATCTCTTCTGTAAAGTGTCTCAGAAAAGCTTGTAATCTGACACCCTCTGGACAGTGTTTTTTCTAAAGGTTACTACCATAGGCCTGGGTTTTTACTGTTACCCATTTTAACACCAAGTTAATGCTTCTATCTTAGATCCCTGCCAAAATGGAGCTTCATGTGTGGATGGGATAAACTCTTTCTCATGCATCTGCCTACCTGGATTTCATGGAGATAAATGTCAAACAGATACCAATGAATGTCTGAGTGAACCGTGCAGGAATGGAGGCACATGCACCCACTATGTCAACAGCTATACATGCAAGTGTCAGCCTGGATTTGAGGGAACCAACTGTGAGAACAACATCGATGAATGCACTGAGAGGTGAGGTAGCTTCACGGTGCTGCTGCTCTAGAAAGCCACAAGATGTATTTTTGTTACTGAAGTAAGAAGCAGCTTCTGAGGATCTGTTTTCCTGCGTTTTGTTGCTGAGACAGAATTGTGATACATGCAAATAAAACTTGCTTATCTTCTGCAGGATACCAGCTGGATAACAACTACTTCTTGGAGTTGATCTTCTGTTTGCAGGACTAGTTAGAAGCTTAGTTCCCTTGTAAGAGGAATAGGACACTTTAATAAATGTTCAGACAATAACAGATCCTAACTTATTAAAACATGAGTAATTGGTATTTGCATGAGGACGTTATCATACAGAGAGGGAGATTAATCAATTGATTGTGAACAGTTACTGTGTTGAGAAATAGAAAACCTGCAAAAATGGAAGCAGTGTCCAACTCTCAGAAAGGCAGAAAGTTAGATTAGCCCTGAGCTGAGATATTAACTGCAAATAACAGAAGCTAAAAGCTATGAGAAGGCAACCAGGAGGAGCACTGAATCCACAGATTTTGTACTGGAAAAGCTTCATCATCCAAGAGAGCTTTTAATGCTCAAAAACTGCATGTGAGTTAGCTGTGCTGAGATTAAAAGCTGAGGTAATTTTAAGGGGGAGGTAGGGAACCAAGTTAAAATGCTCAATAGCTCGTCCTTATTGAGTTGGTTTGCTTCGAAAACTCTCTGAGGGTTAAATGTGTGTATCCATCATCTTTCCACGTATTTATTTTAAGCTTCGTTAGGACTCAGACAAGTAACTTCACATTCTCAGATGGAAACAGTTTCTAGTACAGCTTGAAATAATTAAAAAAATGTGTTCTAGTCTAGTTACAGTAAACAAATAAGGTGCCTACATGTGAAGCTCTTGCTGTTCTCATGCATTTTGTGTACACAAAGAAGAGATCCTTTCTATCTTTTATAAAACTGAAGTTGTGGGGGAGGAAGTAGCTTAACATCTTCTTCTTAAGAAGAGGGTTGTGTCACTGATGAGGGTGTGTTTAATTTGCCCAGCAGTTGTTTAATCAAGTATGTTGGGTGCTCTAGAGCAGAACGCCTGGTTCTTCCTTGAGATTCATCCTGGTTTTGTTTTCCTTATCAGTCAGGACAGAAACCAGTCTTGCAGGTATGAGTGAGGGATGTGGCAATTTGACCTGGTCTGCCAAGCTCAGCCAGTCGCAGCTTCTCAACCAAAATTTACTGAGCTATGCTTAAGAGCACAATTATGGTTGGTTAATTTGAATTTGGTTCAAATGATTCTTCCTTGTCTTGTGTGAGAAACCTCCTATGAGAAAGAGTGCCATCTTCTTTTGGAGGTGGGTACTTGATTTCAGTGCATCATGCCAAATGATTGACAGTTCTCTGGCTTTTTTGTTCTGCTGTGAATGTTAAAGGCAGTTTTTGCTCCTTTTAAAATGAAATTCAGTCCATGAGGCAGAAGAACAGCTCTGATAGTAGGTTGGCATTGATGTCTCTGACTTAATGTCAATCAGAGTTTAGGTACTTAAAACTTGCACTGAAAATTCAAGGAGATGACTCCATCTCTTCTTTCATGGAAAGCACCCTTTCACAGTGCTCAAGACAGATAACAAGTGGGAATTCATTTTCTGCTTTTTATCAGAATGATCGTCTTGAATCTGATCTAGCTTTTTATGTTCAGAGGACCAGGAGTTTCCTGGCAGGCATTTCTTTAGAGGAAAAAAATTGTGAGGAGCTAATTTTGCATGAGGCTTCACTTCTGCTAATTTTCCCAGTGACTTCTGTGTAGGACATGTACTCTGGCAGAATTTCTTATGATCAGAAGGTTGTGGGGGGTAGTTCCTTTGATCTGAATTCTACCAGTGCATATGTGAGTAGTTTTACAAATCAAGGGCTGAAGGAAGGTTCTCGTGAGAAGAGGAAGGGATTTAGCAGTACCAGTACTTTCACATTATTTCAATGAAGAACATGCTAGCGTTTTGCATGTTACATGAAGTTTTTCCTTGAGAAAACGTACCTTAGATTCCTTTGAAGTAAAAAATAATAAAAAAGAGAAGGCAAATTGTTCTGCTTCTCGTAATTTGTAATGCAGTTAGAATTTGTAATGCAGTTTGTATACAACCTGTCAGTTTGAGCAAAATACCTGGTACAGCACTGTCTGTGGTGACACAAGCTGGGAAGATTTCTTTAAATGAGAAATTAATTCCGTCGCTAATGACTCATTGAAAGTGTGGTTTACTTTCTTTGCCCATCAAGGTAAAACACAATAAAATAGAGCCCCACTGAATTACTTTATTTGGTTTATGCTTCTGTAGTAAAAACTAGCTGGAGCACAGATGGTTCTGTAAGTTTGCTGTTCTGTCTCTTCAGTTATGTTTTCGTGCAATCTCTTGCTAAGAGCTAATTGCATTTGTCTCATTTTCCTTTTGCTCTCACTCTCTTGCAGCTCTTGTTTCAATGGAGGTACCTGCGTGGATGGGATCAATTCCTTTACCTGTCAGTGTCCAGTGGGCTTTACAGGGCCCTTCTGCCTCATGGAAATCAATGAGTGTGATTCACATCCTTGCATGAACAAAGGGTCTTGTGTGGACAGCCTAGGCACATACCGATGCATATGTCCTTTGGGTTACACGGGGAAGAACTGCCAGGTGGGTGGCAATTTCATGTCTGTTCTGCACAGCCAACTGTTTTTCGAACTGTTCAACAGTAGGAGTTACTGTTTAGATGTGAAGTACCAAACATGGCAAGTGCTGTTTCTCCTTCTATTTTGATAAGCCTCTTAGCCCGAGAAAAACTTAGTCCAGTGTCTCTCTGTAGCAGAGTAGTTGCCTCTTTTTAAAACTCTGGAAATCTGGAAGTGTCTGCTTGTAAGGAGGAGAAAAATGCATATTTATTTTTGAGGAAGGATGTCAACACAACTTTCTAGATAAGTTTTCTTAAATGAGAAGCAGCTGTTAGCTTTGAAAATGCTGCATTTTACGTGGACATAACACTATCCTGATTCAAGACAAAACACTGTGTTTAAATGGAGGGGGGTAGAAAAAAAGCTACTACTTGAATGGAAGAATATCAGTGTGATAAGCAGGGCACTGATTTCACTGCTCTCTTTTGTACAGAGGGTTGTAGTTCTTCCAGGTTGATTGGATATATTTTTTCCCTCAACAAAAATAGCCAGAAAAGGACTCAGGGCAGTAACTGGAGTGATCATCCTGCTCACAACTTCCATAGGAAGCTCTAGCCTTACTTGCATGCTCAGGTTCAGGTGATCTAGTTTTCCACAGTGAGTGTAGAAGCCACAAGCTCATGCTGTAAATGAGTGACTAGTACCTGTTAAGGACTCGTGTGAATTTGACTGCTTGCCAGATATACAAAGAAACTGCAAGAGATGAGTTACAGATTAAATGGGAAAATGGTATCTTGTCAACGTTCCAGTTTCTTTTTTAGAATTAATGCATCTCATTTCAGCCACGATACTCAGTTCTAAGTATAGACATAGTTGGATCTAAGCTGTACCACTTGGCCTATTACAGTGGAAGCACGGTGCTTATTTCATTTTACAAATTAGAATCATTTCTTTTCCTACGCTTATCAAAATAGCAAGAATGATTTGAGACCGTGTCTCACTTTGGAAGAGCAAACGCTGTGTTGGCTTTCTTAGCAAGAAGTTTGAGTGCTGCCACTTCAGAACAAAACAGCAGTGTGTGTATGAAATTACTGGAGAGCACGAGAATTCTGTGAGGATTCTGAAACTTGCTTTGGTGCTAATATGTCTTTGTAACACAGTAGTTAAGAGGAAGCATTTTAGTGGCAGTGGGGGAGGTGCGTTTCCCAAAGTACATTGCTAGACATTAAATTGTCAAGGCTGCTACTAATGGAGGAAGTGAATGCAAAGTAATGAAGTGATATAAAAAAGCAGCCCCTCCGCTGCCCTAATTATGCATTCTGGGCACACCACTTAAACCTCACTGGCAGAATTAGTATTGAGAAGGATCGTAAAGTGCTGTGAAGTTCAGTAGTTCCTCTTCTGTTGGGTTTGCTTTGTTTTTACTGGAGGGAAGGATTAATGTTCCTGTCCCCAAATTAAACGTGGGTTCTCAGAAGGCCTGTTTGCTTTACGCTCAGAGGAGCCCAATCATATCGTGTTACTCATTTTGCACAAGAAATCTGAGCTTTCTTAACTCGAAACTACTGAAAGCTGTGGAAAGAGTTATAGATTACAGCGACGCTGTCGTTCTTGTCTTAGAGGAAAATTGGCTTGACCTAATTAGCAAAGCTAAATACGGAGAACAGAATCAGACAATGATTCATAAGTTATGGAATTTGCATGTAAAATAGTCAGCTACTCATTACAGAAGCGAGAAGCTTGGTGTTTTTCACACTGAAATGCATGTGATAAAACTTAATTCCAGGTTTCTTTTTGGTTACCTGTGAAAGCACAGATTTTTCTCCTCTAGTTTTGTGGGGAGACAGTTTGCATCTGAAAAGCAGAACTTTCTGTGATTGAAATGGCATTTTGCAGCCAAAATTTAATGCTACTCACTTTAAAAACCTCATCCTTCCCTCAAGTCAGCTTGAAATCAATCAAATAGCTGTATTACTTTGAAGACTGAGTGCTCAAAAAGGAAATGATGGTTAGTGGCTGTTTTGTATTAGGTCAGACAGTTATTTTAAGTCCTTTCCACTTCCATATGATCATTTACTAAGAATTTCAGTCTCTATTTGGATACTGTTTGTTTTTATTGAAGGAATCAAGAAAAACAGTATATTTTTCCCCTCTTGGCCCGTTGTCAGTTTATAAAACAGTTCTGGGGCTGCAGTCAAATCTCAGAACATGGAAAAATTCAGAGAGATCATACTGGAGCAGTTGAGATCTAAAGCAGATACGTTATCTAATGATATAAAGGAAAAACGTAGATCAAAACCTGGAACACATCTATTACTCTCAAAAAAAACAGTAGTGAAGGTGAGGGAGTTTGTGAGAGGAGAGGACAGTTGTTACTGTTGGTGGCTGGAAGGTTTCCTACTAACGTGGAAATAGAAACCTAGTCTGAGTTTTCTCAAACCCAACCAGCCAGGTAACCCTGCATGGCAACTGTGAGGATCACCTCACTGATGAAATGATGCTGCCATCTGGGGTTTGCTTCCCTGCACATCTACACCTTTCTAGACAAACAAGCCCTTGGGACTGTCAGTGAAGAACCTAGCTTAGACTTTGCAAGTTCTGTCCCTTTCTTTCCAATGCTTATTGGAACCAGAGCCTTTTTTTTTCTTTGCCTTATACTCCAGATGCTCTGGATAGTGTTTCCTACTAATGTTGCCATGTATCATGTTATGTTTTTTTTTTTTATCTCTAGACACCTATGGATCTGTGCAGTAAGTCTCCCTGTAAGAATAAAGGCACATGTTTCCAAAGTGGAGCTCAGACTCGATGTGACTGTCCTTCTGGCTGGACTGGTGCTTACTGTGATGTGCCCAATGTCTCCTGTCAAGTGGCAGCTTCACAAAGGGGTAAATAAGCATCCTCTCTTCTTGAATCAAAAACATATCCCATAATTAGTCTGTGCTTCCTTTCCTTGTGTACCCGTGGGCTCAACACGTGTTGAAAGCTCCAGAGAGCTTTACCTCTAGGAGGTGCATCACAGTCACTTCTAAGCTAGAAAATTCTGTAAGGTTGTGTTAAGATTGAAGATTTTCTTGGTTCTCCCTGACTTAAGAAGCTAGCTTGTCGTAAATGTATTAGGAAAGAAGACCTGGAAAAAAAAACAACCACCAAAAGTCTTTTTCAGTAAATATGTGGTCTGCCTTTTTGAAAAATACACTGGCTGTTCACACTTTTCTGCCAAATTCCAGGCAGCACAGGTTTAAGACATGCTGTCATTGTGCATGAAAGGCATCTTTTAACTTCTGATGCTTCAAAGTATTTTCTCAACAAATACTGGCTGTTAAGTAAGTACCCACTTCAACTATAGCTAAGGCTGTACCCTGTTAACTCCTCAGTGATCATTTCATCCTTCAGATGCTGCGTATGTAAAAGATTTGGTTTTTTAAGTGACTTTCTTCCTGGAAGGTGACTTGGAGGGCAGACTCATGTGCAGTGTCATGCAATTTTCAGCTGAAGGAAATCCAAATAAACAGATTCATTGTCAAAGGAGAAAGGTATCAAGCTGCAGTACTTTTTGCAGACATTCTAGGTACATTGAGCCTTTGTACTGTACATTAACATTTCAGAGATGTGTATTAACCTGCCAGTGGTGAAATAATACAGCAGTGCAAATAATCTGTGCCAGTGTTGGTGCTGATGGTTGATCCAAATGAGACAGAGCAGTGACTTCATTCAGAAGCCAGCTGTGGTTCTGACTCACTGTAATTTTAAGAGTCACTCTTCAGTTTTTCACTTTCACATTTTCAGTGCACTGCTTCTAGCCACGTTCATTCCTGACTGTGCTACCAGTGCTGATGAAAAATGTGTTTCATGTGCTTGCTCACTTTATTTTAACTTTGTTTCAGGAGTTGCAGTAGATCAGTTGTGCCAGCACAACGGTCATTGCCTCAATGTGGGAAACACACACCGCTGTCAGTGCCGCTTGGGTTACACAGGCAGCTACTGTGAGGAGCAGCTGGATGAGTGTGACTCCAGCCCGTGCCAGAATGGTGCTACCTGCCGGGATCATCTGGGCGGGTACCAGTGCGAGGTAATGCTCAGTGCTTCAGTAGGAAGCGTCCTAAATGTTTAGGGCATTGTAATGCAAAGGCATCAGAAGGAGCCTGAAAGGCATGCAAGTGGTAGAAGAGATTCACAGAGTGGATAAAAGCCACCTTACACCTTTAAATAGTTTTTAATTCAGCTGTGGCAGAAGCAGTGCACCAGAAAAACATTTTAAATTTGAACTAGAAGTGCATTTGTATGGAGGTGTGGTTGATAGGATTAGAGCTTCTTGGAGATGGAGTTCTTTTGCCTGAGATGTGGTTTGTATTACAATATATGTAGAATGCATTGAAGAAATGTTGTATTCACCGTACTGGGTGGGCAAAATATCCCTCGTCTTTCAGAGTGGGGGATGCCTTCTGCTACCTTCTAACTCCTACAAAGAGCAATGAAGACCACAGTCTCATGGTCTGTCAAATTTCTTAAGCTTTGGGGAATGGTAGAGCACATTGGAAGCACAGACTCAGGAGATTATATAAACCTTAAGTCAAAACTTCCAAACTGGTCTCCATGGCAAGAAGCTTGAGGATTTACTTGCTGTATTTTACAGAAAGAGTCACTCCAATTCAGATATGCATCGTGCAGTTGAGAAGTCTGTATAGCCCTTGCAATCACTTGCAGTTGCATGGCAGCAAAGGAAGAAGTCATAATCTGTCCTTTTGGGGGTTTGCTTTGTCTGTCAGCCTTTTTCGGGTGCCTGCTAATGTAACTGTTAGGAAAAGGTGATTCATACATCTTTTTATCCTACAGTGTGTGCCTGGATACCAGGGTGTCAACTGTGAATATGAAGTGGATGAGTGCCAGTTTCAGCCCTGCCAGAACGGAGGGACGTGTATAGACCTTGTCAACCATTTCAAGTGCT
The DNA here is from genome assembly GCA_013399175.1 of Odontophorus gujanensis. NCBI lineage: Eukaryota > Metazoa > Chordata > Aves > Galliformes > Odontophoridae > Odontophorus > Odontophorus gujanensis. The sequence continues at coordinate 28,528 of VXAB01002726.1, read as the reverse complement.
CCTGTCCACCAGGCACTCGGGGTATGGAACTCAGCAATTAAGTGAATGTTACAAGAATGAGTTCTCCTTGCTGACTTGTTTCCTAACGCAGTCTAAAGGGGATCCATTATTTTCGTTGAAGAATGTTCCCAAAGTGCACTGAATCCCCTGAGAACGCATATTTTCCCTTTAAAAATAAATATGTAAATTTGTTAGGCTATGGGATCTCTGTCTTTTAGAGCTAGGGTTTTTTTTTGTTTGTTTGTTTTGTTTTGTTTTTTTATTTCCTTTCTTTTAAAGGAATGGGTCATGACATTGTTCTCTGGAAATAGATGACCCCTCTTTGGCAAGGGGGATGGACAAGATTGCTATTAAGATGTCTCACAACTTTATCTGTTTTGTTCCAGAAAATCCAAGGTTTCTTTTTTAGCTAAGTTATGAAATATACAAAAAGCTTGCTTAGTTCTTGCATCATTTCCTGTGCCCTTGTTTAAATGTTGGCCCCGCGCTGTGCTCTGTCCTAGAACCTTTTGTGAAGAAGAAGTGTGGAACCTGTGGGTTAGTTTGAAGTATTTCAGCAAGTTGGAGCTCTTTTAATAGCAGCTCTTAAAAATAAATAATTAAAAAAATCTAGCTTACACAGTGGTGATTTTTAGCAAGTATGTTTCCACAGCTTGCTCAACGTAATGTTTCTTGAAATATCACCTTCCACGTCCTAGTTGTACGTGGCCGGAAATGTTGCAGTGAGCACATTTCACTCATCAGCAAATGTTTTCTAACTTGATTGATCTTTAAACCTTGTTTCTGAGATCAGTTAGAAGATGTTACGTTCTTCTGAACTTTTTCTTTCTGAAGTGTGTCACCTCAATGTAGGCAAAATCCTAGCAGGCAAATCACGTAGGCAAAAATCTCTATGCATATGAGATAGAACTAAATCTTTATTCATACCCGAAGGAAACTTGAAGTCTGAAATATTCACCTCCCACACATGCATGTTGCATTCATTGAGTTTAATGTGGCTGTCAGCACATCTCCCCAGTCTGCATGAGTACTTATTTCATTCCAAATCATCGTGTACCATTATTGATTTGGACCTGCATTTTAAAGGGAGGAAAACAACAGCAGCCAAAGTTTGTTGTATCTCTGCATCAGTATATGTATTTATGTACTAATTTCTGCACTGCCAGAATCTGTGTTGCACAAAGATATCCCTCCACCTTTGAAAGATCCTGCATGCTTCAGGGTGGGCTTCTTTTAATTCCCAAGTCTTTATTTGTTGACATGATTTACTTTTTGGATGTGACTTATTTTGGTTTCTTAAGCAAAAGGAATTAGAACTGACACCATTAAGTAATGAGAGCAGTCAAGATGTAGCATTTCTCCCCTGTCTAGTTCAAAATAAATGGTTTACTGATGCCTGTATAAATATCTTCCTTATGTAGGTGAACCACTGTATGTACTGAGAACGAATCAACTGTATTAACAGACAAAACTCTTTGCTCAACTTATCCTCTGTGTTGCCTTATATCCATCACATTGTGTGGCTAAGGCAGAGCTAGCACCAGACCTTTTCTTTTCATAGGGAACGCTATACAGAGAGGGAGAAGCTGGCATCCCTAGAAGCTTTGGTAGTTTACTGTAGATCCTTAGAAGTCAAACGGCAGGAATGGCATGCTGACCAGGGATCTGTGTTTTATCACAGTTGCTTTTCAGTTGATTTGTTGTGGCTTGTTTTAATGGCATTGCTACAAACTCCTTGCTGAATTTCAGGGTTACTGCCAAGGGAAATGAATGGTTGGAAGCTTACAGCCTTGCTAGGGACAGCACAGGGCTCTCTATGTTCAGTTAGAGGGCTAAATGGACTGTATCTTTCATTTTTGTTTTGGTTTTATGTTTTTAATTATGTCCCTAAATTAAGTCAGGCATGAAAGCTGCTAAATACCACTACGACATGCCATCGAGAGCAGACTGGATCTAAACCACATGCTTCCTAAGTCAGCTCTGAGGCTCACTGTCTGCAGCAGGCATGGGTTGCGTTAAGCCAGGATCTTTACCTGTTTATACCTGGGACTGTGTTTCATGTAGTCTCAAAACTTGAACGTCATAGGAAAGGAGGCCATGACAGCATATTCTCAGATTGCCCCTCGTGCTGTTCTGACAGGTCGCCTGTGTGAGGAGAACGTGGATGACTGCATTTCAGAGTCAGGAGCACCCCGCTGCTTCAATGGAGGACAGTGCATTGACCAGATTGGGGGCTATAGCTGTGTGTGCCTCCCAGGCTTTGCGGGCGAGCGATGCGAGGGGGATATCAATGAGTGCCTCTCTAATCCTTGTAACCCCCGTGGAAGTCTGGATTGCATTCAGCTGATAAATGATTACACGTGTGTCTGTCGTAGTGCTTTTACTGGTGAGTATTCATAAACATGCTTCCAATTTCAGAGTGATATCTTGGAAAGTGGTGCTCTGTCCCTCTCTGGCAGTCATGTTATTTAGTCACTTCCCTTTACAATATCTGATTATTTCTCTGTGCTGTCTCAGTTCACTTCTTTTTTATTTTTTTTAGGGGAAAAACAAACCTAAGACACTGGACTTCCAGAATTGTCTCAGACAAAGAATCTCCTGAGACTCTTGACTGCCAATTTTTTTTTTTCAGATACTTTTCTCTCCTTCATATTTTCACGTTTCTGTTATTGGAATTGTTGATGTGTCAGCTTCACCATGTTTGTTTCTTTCGCAAAACAGCGAAATTCAGCGAAATGAATTTTCTCTATAAATCAGCATCGTAGTATCCATAATTAGCTTTTGGTCTCCTTCTGTAACCCTCCTTCTCTTCCTTATATTGGAGGTGAGGTCAGGATGGAATGCTCTATGCATGGACAGTCTGCACATTCCAATCTTATTTATGTGATCCTTTCACAATCCAAATTTGAATCACAGCTTTGCAAAAAAAAAATAATCACGCTACACAAACTTATGTCTAGCTCTGTCTGGTCGTCTTCTTTGTCAGTATTACTGCTGCTCTGCTTTCTGCCTCCTGCTGGGTGTAAGTTTGAGCTAATAGCCTCCAGATGTGTCTTAACTTTCAGCTTTCCAGTTTGTGTGTCAGTTTAATTCTTGTGTATGCAGTTTTCCTCCATTAAAACCTTTCACTTTCCCTGCTTACCAGTGACCCTCTCTACATGCTTTACCAATAGTTTTTACTTTTTGCTTTAGAGTTAAAGATTTTGAGATTTTTCCATCTAATTTAGAAATAACAGGAGCATGCACTTAAGGAGCTCATGTGTTAGCATTTGGAAGCATTACCTAGGCTGACAAAAGGACACTGCTGCAGGGTGTTAGCTTAACAGTTAGACTTAAATACAAGCCCCTTCTCTTTATGATTTGTGCCTCACGTTGCTTCTGGTTCTTGTGGAAGGGTTGTTGGAACTTGCAGCGTGGGGAGTGCAGACCTGCAGCTCCTTAGGGGGAGGAGGCAGAGCTTCTGTGTCTCAGACATGAAGTCTGTCTGGAAATGTTAGGCACAGAGGGGTAGAATTCTCTTCCTCTAGCTGTTTGTCTTCTGCACATTCCACACTGACCCTTCTGCCTAGGAGGAGATGGAGGTGGCTTTGCTGTGGTTTGTGACTAATAGGATGCCAGGTCTCTGTGGGCCATCTTGCCCTGTCTGCTCCTGTCTGTGAGCAGTCAGTTCTGGCTGTGCATGTATGGAGAATTCTATTAATATTTTCCTGGGAGGTCCAAGTCATGTTTAGGTCATCCTCATCTTTTACAGTGCTGGCGCCGGAGTTTTCCTCTGGGTGCAGCTGCAAACTCCAGTCCAGGCAGCCGGGACCTCTCTGTCCAGCTGTTGAGCATAGGGAGGCTCTGCATGCTCACCCTGTTCGCTCATCCTGGTCCTAAGGCATAATTTTCTCTCAGGAAATCAGATGCAATATGTAAGATGACCTATCAGGTGCTCAGGATTCCTTGCTGTGGCAGATTTGGTACCTGTGTTACTTCCAGCACTGACTGGTACTGAAGACATTCTACGCATTCATTTGTCCCTGCAAGACACTGGGGTTGTTCACTCAGAGAGTGATTTGCATTTGGGTTCATTAAACGTCTCCCTAAAAGTAAAGAGATGTCAGGAAACCTTCAACATCTTTCAGCCTCTGTGCTTGGGAGGTTTGAGGGTGACAGCAGTAAATTGTCTTTGTGCTGTGTCATGTGTGTTGTTAAGGAGGCAGATGGGATGGGCTGTCTCCAGATAACCCTTTGGGTTTTTGGGGTTGTGCCTTCTTCAGCTGCTACTTAGGAAGCGTACGTTATCTGAAGAGATGTGCTTTACCTTTTCCAAGGGGAAAGCTTCATTGGAATCTTTGTCTTGTTGTCTGTTAATGCCTGTTTTGCTCTGTGATGGCATTATGATGTGCACACATGTATTTCTCTGCTCATTTCTCTCTGTGTGTCTACATCACAGGTCGTCACTGTGAGAGTGTCATAGATGTGTGTCCTCGGAAGCCCTGTCAGAACGGAGGTACCTGTGCTGTTGCCAGCAATATGCCAGATGGGTTCATCTGCCAGTGTCCTCCGGTAAGTGCTGTGTCCTGAAACAGAATCACCTGCCTCAGCTGTGGAGTCCTCTGGCTACGGTCACGTTGGCTTCACCAGGCCAGCGTTGGCTAAGGTTCTTCTCTGTAGTACTTGAAATTGTGTCTTTGGGCAAACTGCACACATGTCCTTCAGTTTATCTACTGGAACCCAAAGGTACCATGAGAAAATGACTGTGGAGAATGAGTTTGCGTGGGACATCTTGCCTCCAGCCCTGAGAACACTTGAAGAATTCAAGTTTTGAGCCTCACCATTTTCCTGTTTTTTCCCCCTAGGGTTATTCTGGGTCAAAATGTGAATTCAGCAGCCACAGTACCTGTGGGCAAGTGAAATGCAAGAAGGGCGAGCAGTGCATCCAGACATCCTCTGGTCCGCGATGCTACTGCCCGAGGCTGGCTGTGGGAGAGGAATGCCAGACCAACACAGGCTGTGCCAGTGCCCCCTGCCACAATGGTGGAAGCTGCCACCCTCGATCTCAACCTCCTTACTATTACTGTCAGTGCCCAGACCACGCCCAAGGCAGCCAGTGTGAACAGCTCGTACATCCCAGCCAAGAGCCTCTAGGATGTTTGGATTCCCAGTGTGCAGAAAAAGCAAGAGATGGCTATTGTGATGAGGACTGTAACACTCACGCCTGCCAGTGGGATGGAGGCGACTGTTCCCTGACAATGGAGGATCCTTGGGCCAACTGCTCCACTTCGTTGCGCTGCTGGATGCTTTTCAATGGGCAGTGTGACGAGTTCTGCAACACGCCCGAGTGTTTGTTTGACAACTTTGAATGTCAGCAAAATGGCAGAATGTGCAAGTAAGGCTCGATCCTGAGGGTGGTTTCTTTGTGTCACTAATATATCTTCTGCTATTGCTTTCAGCAATGGGTGTGCTTCACACCTGATGTCCCAACCTCCCCTTTTGTCTCTGTTTCTGGCTCATACTTTCAGCAAAACTTTGGACCAAGGACTTTTTGCCACTTGATTACTTTTCTTCTCATTTTGGAAAGAAATTCTAGGATTTCTGTGTTGCAAACTAAACCGTTAGCTTGAGTGATGGTAACATGTTAACCTGCTTGCTGAACGTGTCATGCTTTCTGTGGAAATGCAAACAGCAAGTATTGCACCTTGTGTGAGATTTTAGTTGTTCTGCCTCCTGTCCTGAGCCCCACTCATACCTGCAACGTCCATATTTTTGTTCTAGCTGTTTGCTGCCTCTGAATGTGTTTCCCTGCGGTAGGTGACTGGGGAAGCTGGAGCTGGTGTAGCTGTTTTGTGGTAAACAGGATCAGCTGTTTTCTTCCACTGGTATCAGAATAGAACCATCTCTTTCTGGGTTGTTCTGTTTCCTACTTCCACCCTGCCGCCCATAATCCTGGGGTTACATCTTTTCTCTGCATCCCGAGCACAGTAGTTATTCTACCTCTACCTCAGCTGATGACTACAAATAGATGTAAAACGTAGGCTCTAGACTGCTGGTATGTTATTACAGAATGTGAACGTCCTATATGCTGCCTGTAACCCTCTCCATGTTCTAGGTATGACAAGTACTGTGCTGATCACTACGCAGACGGCCGCTGTGACCAGGGCTGTAACAGTGAGGAGTGTGGCTGGGATGGTCTGGACTGTGCTGGTGACAAAGCTGAGAAGCTGGCAGAGGGGACCCTAATCATTGTGGTCTTGATGCCCCCTGATGAGCTGCTGGGTGATGTTCGCAGCTTCTTGCGCACTTTGGGAACTCTCCTCCACACCAATCTGAGAATTAAGCTGGACTCCCAGGGAAATCCCATGGTATTCCCATACTATGGGGAGAAATCGGCAGCACGGAGTCGGAGATCCCTTGCGGTTGTTCGCAAGCACAGAGAACTAGAGCAAGAGGTCATTGGGTGAGTGGGAGCCTTCGTGTTCCTGTGGCCTTGTTACGCTGGTAGCTCTTGCTTGTAGCTGTCCTGGGGCGTTCTGGACCATCTGGGGCTGCTGATCAATGTGAAGTCATTGCAACTGCCAAATTCAGTGCTAGAGTGGAAAGATTAACTTCAAAGACCACAGTTTAACCCAGTGCTTTGAATTCTTAGCTTCGTTTGCTAACTTCTGTGCCCTCTTCATGTGTTTCTGCAGCACCAGGGTGTTCCTAGAGATCGACAACCGTCAATGTGCAGAGGATTCAGAGCAATGCTTTCACAACACAGAAGCTGCTGCAGCCCTCTTAGCTGCTCAGGCAATCAAGGGCATGTTGCCTTATCCTTTTGTGTCTGTCCAAAGTAAGTAATTCCAGGGGAAAAATGGCTTGTGCAAGAAACTTGAGCTTGCAAAATGCACGCTCGGACTACTGGTCCATTGTAACGTATTTCTACTATTAAGGGTGGTTTCTGGGAGCTAATTTTTTCATCCTCTGTTACAGAAGGCTGCATGTGCAGTATGCTTATTCTGCTCTAAGGGGGGGTGGCATCTCCTTAGTAAAGCAGAATGTGTAAAGTTAGACTCAAGATCTTTGCCTCAACTTTTAAAGTCTCACTGTACTTTAATTGGAACTTGCAGGCGAACCCCTTTTACCACCGAAGACCCAGTTGCTCTACCTGCTTGCTGTGGCAGCTTTGATCATCCTCTTGATTCTTCTCTTGGGTGTGATGATGGCAAAGCGTAAGCGCAAACATGGTTCACTGTGGCTCCCAGAGGGCTTTATTCTGCGCAGGGATCCCAGTAACCATAAGCGCAGGGAGCCAGTTGGAGAAGATGCAGTTGGACTTAAGTAAGTTGGCATTTAGGCTGCTGACCACGTGTCAGTCAGTGCATTAGAGGACTTTAAGAACATGGTGTATAAATCCTTCATTAAAGGCATTTAGCGTAGGGAAAACGATCTTTAAGCTAAGACTTCTTCGGCTCTTTCTCTGAATTAATACATCCTTTTTGCACAGAAGAACCTTAAATAACTGTAATCTAATTTGGTTATGTTTGGTTTTCTGACACTGTGTGGTTTAGCAGTTAGGTATGTTAGTTGCATTATTTCCTCCTGTATTAGGTGTTACATTTTTAGGTCGACGGGTGAACTTCTAATACATGCAGCTCAATGCATTAAATATATGACTCAGAAATAATGGAAAGTTTAAAAAGAAGAATCACGTTTGTTAAATTTTAACTTTCCATTGAATTAACCAAGCTCACAGTTGTAAATGCATAGCTCCCTGTGTAGCTCACACAGTTCTGGGAGCAAGATGTATATACAATCTGATTTACACTCTCTGTGTGGCCTGGGAAGTCAGCATCTCCAACCAAGCCTGACTGTGTGACACTTGAGACTGCTTACCGGTCTTGGGAGTGTCAGGACTCAGTCCTCCATTGTCATGGTTGATAATTTGCAGTTGGAAATTACAGAACCTCAATGCTGTATTTGTTTAGGTGAACGCCTCTAATCCATATGGTGCCTGTTGTCATGCAGCAGCTGGATGATGCCTGTTTCAACTGAGGCTGTTGCTCCATTCTAATTTTTTGGCCCCTCTGTTTGCAAGCTACCACATTTGCAACCATCCCATTTATTGTCTCTCAGTCTAGTTTGGGTAGCAGTAGTAAGACTTGGCCACAAAAATGTGTTCTTGTCTCTTAGAAATCTATCAGTCCAGATACCAGAGGGTAACATGGCAGATTCTGGACCAACTGAACACTGGGCAGGTGATGGTGGACCTCAGCCAAAGAGAGTAAAGGTAGGTTGCTCCAAGACTTAAATATTGCCTGCTTAACCCTCAGACTGTTTTTGACTAGTGAGGATGAAATACCACAGTAGTGAGGAAAACAGCTACATTAATTTCCAGGTTAACATAGGGATTTGTAACATACAGCTAAGTGTACCTGAGGAGCAAACCCTCAGCTGAATGCAGCCACCACAGGCCTGTAGAGAAACCAGGTAAATTCTGTACCAGTGTCTCCTCACTCAAGCCCTGCTGCATCAAAGGAAAGAGAAGGTTAATGATAATGTCATGTCTTGCAATTCGGACCCCATAACGTGAGGTGGCAATGTGAAAGTTATAAACACCAAGCTGATGTAAACGGATGCTTTTATTAGCTTAAAAAAAGACAATCATAGAATGGCTTGGGATGGAAGGAACCTATAAAGATCACCTGGTCCACCCTCTCCCATGAGCAGACATCTTTCACTGAATCAAGAGAACTTCCAGTGGCATTAGCAACTTGATAAGCACTGGGAACCAACTGCTTATTTCCTGTTCTCAGACTGAGGACCAGGCCTTGCTCCCAGAAGCTGATGAGCAGATAGATCAGCGCCAGTGGACACAGCAGCACTTGGAAGCGGCCGATGTCTGCGGGAGCACATCGCTAGCCCTTACACCACCCCAAGCAGATCAGGAAGTGGATGTTCTGGATGTCAATGTCAGAGGACCAGGTCAGTACTCTTGAGTGTCCCAGGTGTTCTGCAAGTCAGCCACCAGCCCTCTCTTGTTTCCAATGGCTGAGACTGCTAACATTGTGGGGTATGCAGGGACACCAGCAGAACTTCTATGGTACTCGAGAAAAGCTCGTGTACGTTCCAGAAAAGAAAGCTGGGGAGGCTGGACTGTGGTCTGCAGCACGTGGACTGTCACATAAACAGGAGAAAAGAGTTTGCATAAGCAACAGTAGGAGCTAAGTGAGATTGTCTGTGATCCCCTTTGCAACAATGCTTGCCCAAAAGATGTCAGAATGCCTGAATTTTGGAATGCATAGTTCTGCTGAAAGTAACCCCCTGCTTCTCTAGCTGGATCACTGCAAGGACTTATGCCAGCCTTTGCTGAGGACCAGCTTAGCAGGGTTTATACCTGAGCTGTTTGTTTTCTGGGGTGGATGCAAGGGTGGCCTTTTCCTGAATGACTTCTGGCAGAGCAGTGTGCCCTGATTAGCAGTGTGAGTAATCTCAGCTGGAACAGAGAGCAGCAATGCAGCAAGCTTCATGAGGAGCTCTTTTTAATTCATTGATTTATGTCTTCAACTGCATGGTTCAATAAGTTGTTGATGGCATACCACAATTCTGAGCTTAGAAAGAAACTTGTCCTTAAAACCGTTGTGTATGTGCACTCTTTTTCGCAGCCTCAAAAGTCTAGGTGCAGTAAGAATGTTGAGCTGCTTCTTGTAATTGTGGCACTAAGCCTTGTAATCTGGTGAGGAGCTGGGTGGCTCATCTGGTAATCAATCCCTGTGTTCTGAGGGGAGCTCACCAAGGATATTATCCTGATTAGAAGAGCTGCAAACATAGTTCTCGTTCATATGCTGAGAGTTTGTTCTCATAATTTTGCTATAGTTACTTTTTATTGGATTTTGTGGGACTGTTTCCATGCAATTTAACCCTTCCCTCATTCCATTTCTATTGTCTTTTCTGCTCCTTGACCCATTAGCACTCATAAATGTAAAACATGGGGAAAAAGAGGTTTCTGTGTAAGGAGTGTGAGAACGTGAGCCGTCTGTTTCTGCCAAATCTAGACTTTTTTTTCCCCCCATGAAGAAACTTCTAGCTGTGTGGCTGGGATAAAAGCTTTCCAAGTGCAGGAGATAGTGTCGTTAAGCCTTCAGACTGTTTATTTTCACATCCTCTTCAAGCTTTGTCCAGCAAAAGCAGTGAAATAATATGACCTGTGAGTTGCTTTCCTGCCATATAGATGCTGTGGGACATGAAGCAAGCTGCTGTAAGCTATATCCCTCTGCAATATCAAAAACAAGCAGCTGAGTTGCTTACAGTGGAAGGAATAGTTTAAAAAGTCAGAGAAGTGCTGGAGCAGTAAGGAGTGGCAGGATTCCTCAGTAGATGTGGCCATCCATCTGCCCTGACCATCAGAAATAGGCAGTTCTGAGATGCAGCCACCTCTGTCTCAAGCAGAAATCTCCCAGAGACTGGAGCTCCTGCTCCAGCAATGCCTCACTGCTCCCAATTACAAAGGATGTTGAGCTTAAATACAGGTGTTTGGGCCAGAGCCATCTGAAGGTAGGTGAGCTGGATCCTGGCCACAGGTCCGGGTGCAGGCAACAAGAGCAGCAGGGGGAGGGAGAGGCAAGTCAAAACGCCCTGGTTCCCTGTCTGAATCAAGGTCTCTTGAGAGTGGGGAGATCCAAGAGGTCCCATCTCCATCAGGCTTTACATCCCAGCTTTTGGTATATTGTGAGTCCTATATATCTGGTGAAATTCTGTGCTTCCCCATCTCTGAGCTGTAGGTTTACTCAGGGTCTGTCTCTTTCGAAAGAGAACAAACCAAAGAGGTCTTTTGGTTTCTTTTTGTTTTAGTAAAATACCACTTTCACCTTTGCCTCTTCATGCCATACTTTCTGTGTCCCCCAGAGTGCTGAGGACTCTTTTTCAGTGGAGTTATTGTCAGTGTGTAAGCAGGGTAATGCAATTATAGGCATAACTAGCACCACCATCTATCATTAAAACCAATTAGCTGTTCCTATTATATGGCCCTCTTTTTCCTTAGCTAAAACTGAAGTGGTTCAGACTGGAATTTTCCGTGCTGTGTGTCTGCCTCCAGCTGGATCCTTTTGAGTTCTTTTCCAACTGTTTCAGAGAACAGCCTTGAAGGAGGAAGAAAGACATTGTGCCCATAGCTTTTTCTTGATACTCCAAGTACTTAATTGTGACAATTGAACTGGATTTTTTTTGCTAGCCTCATAAAACCACCCGTGTGTGGCCAATTTACCAAGCTCTGAGAAGAGCTTCATGTACCTGAGAGACTCTTTGGAGGGTGGCAGCAATTTTCTTCAGATGATTTAATGCACATTGTAGCTGTGTCCCCATACAGCAGCTAAATGTGACCCATCCAGGACAAACGCAGTGATTGCATGAGACCTTTCCTGCAAGTGATTTTCTTAGGGCTGTGGTACTAGAGAAAAGGAAGGCCCCTTTCTGCTCTCCATCTCTCTGCTCTTTGTATCAGCGCAGTAGAGGGAAGACCACATCCTGACCTGAATACTGAGAAGTATTCACGTGGGACAAGGAAGCAGAGCCAGCAGTGGGAGGGAGGGAGAAGCACAAAGGGAGGTATAGCCTTGGGCAGCAAGCACGAGGGGCTGCAGACACAAATGAGCCTTGGAAGCAGACCCAGGCCAAGCAACGTCAGTGCTTCTCTGCCTTCCAACGAGCCCTGAGAAGAGTTTGTTCAAAGAGTGTCCGTGCTCTGATTTTCAGCCACTAGGAGGAGCGTGTGTTCTACTGCTCAGCCTGGCCTGGGGTGGGGGGGTGGATCCGAGGGCTGCAACCATGATGGTCTCTGCAGGTGGTTGGAGAGGTTCCCAGCTGCAGAGGGACAGGATTTTTATGATATTGGGGCTGTCGTAAAAAAGAGTTAGGAAGGCCTGGCGATCAGAAGTTGGGAAATGGGGCTGGGGCGTTAGAGCTCTCTAAACTGCTTACATTGGGTGATCATCACCTATTTATCTGCACGGAATAATAGTTCTGTCGTCGTGGTCCAAAACGTGCCCTGATCATACGTGGGTTAAATCAGGACAGTTCTTCAAAGACTGCCATGGATTTCTGCTAGCGAGCCACAGCAGAGAAGCAAAACCTGTGTTCATTTCTGCAGAGCTCCAGCTAGAGCAGTGTTCCACTCCTGCTGCCACCTCAGTCCCTCTTACTTTTGGGATACCCAGGATGTACGTGTGGCGAGGCAGTGAAATCCATAGGCAAACGTTAGCATTCACTCTTGGAATCTTTAGGTTCGTTTACTGCATATGTTGTAAATTACAGGGTGCCCACTTGACGTGGTGACATCTCTTGTGTTGCAGATGGATGTACTCCACTCATGCTGGCATCTCTGCGCGTGGGCGGTTCCGATATCAGTGAGGACGATGAGGATGCGGAAGATTCCTCAGCAAATATAATAACTGATCTGATCTACCAAGGTGCCAACCTGCAGGCCCAAACAGACCGCACGGGGGAGATGGCCCTGCACTTGGCTGCCCGTTACTCGAGGGCAGATGCTGCAAAACGTTTGCTGGATGCTGGAGCAGATGCTAATGCACGGGACAACATGGGACGGACTCCTCTGCACGCGGCTGTAGCTGCAGATGCCCAGGGTGTCTTTCAGGTACAGCAGTTGAAGAACCCTTTTGCAGCAGCTGCTCACTGTAATTTACAAGCCTTTCTCTTGGGTTTCTTCCAAGTCCTCAGTTTTGCTGGGTAGCATTACTGGAAAAAAATAAATAAATCTGTTTTCTTCTGTTGTGCAGATCTTGATCCGTAACAGAGTGACGGACTTGGATGCTCGCATGAATGATGGAACAACCCCATTAATCCTGGCTGCACGGCTGGCTGTGGAGGGAATGGTGGCAGAGCTCATTAATTGTCAGGCAGATGTGAACGCCGTAGATGACCACGGTAATGTGACATTATGGGCTGGGCAAACATTTGCCATGGTGCAAGCTGCGACGGGTGGGCTTCTCATCTCCCAGAGCTGGGGCTGCTCTTAAGTTCTGCAGCTGATTGGGATGCTAGGCACTCCTGTGAACATCATTCCAGCAGTGACAGACTGCAGGCTGCTGCAGAGTGCCTTGGTTAGTTCTGGAAGAGAAGCAGGAGAAATGTAGGGTTAATATTCTGCGCTACAGGCATCACTCTGTGGGCAGGTTATTGAAAAATTAAAAACAAACCAAACAAAATTGCTGAAAGTCCCATTGCATCTTGGTAACGTTGGGAAATGCCACCACATTAGGATTTCCAAAGTGTGAACAGGATACGTTCTCATGCTGCAAACTGTACTGCAGCTGCTTCCTTCCTTCCACCTTGGATTATTAAACAACAGTTAATTGGTTTGTGTCTGAAGCTATTGAGTTTCTCTTCAGGTAAATCTGCTCTTCACTGGGCTGCTGCTGTCAACAATGTGGAAGCAACACTGGTGCTACTGAAAAATGGAGCCAACAGAGACATGCAGGATAACAAGGTATGGTTCAAGTGTGCTCAGCGTGGCTGTTCTTCCCAACTCAAGGCATCTTGTTGCTGTAGGAAGTAAAATAAACTCAGGTTTTCTAAACTGGGTGGTCAGTGCAGGTCTTCCAAAACCAGCCTGTGACTCTAATTCTCCCAAGCGCTCAATGTCCTGCAGGGCTTTTGATGTGGGAGAGCAGTTCTCTTTCCTGTTTGGCTGTGTTCCAGGCATCAGTGCTGTCCCGCTGTCATTGCAGAAAAGGAATGTGGTACGGAACTGATGTGTGAGAGCACCAGGCTGGACTGCTGCTGGTATAATGCAGCTAGGTTTTGGTTAGCTGAGAATCAGATCTGGTGACATGTCCTGTCACATTTCAGGGACCACAGTGCAGGGAGGACATGGGGCAGAGAAACCCTGCTGTATGAGAAGCAGTCCGCACTGTGCAGGCCTCCTTGAGTTTTTCCACTGTCTAGGGATTCTATTTTGAATTACTATATGTTGGTCAGTGGATTTTAGAGCTACTATAAAGCTACAGTTCTTTACTGGACAGCTCTAGTCCTTGGTACTTCTTCCTCATGGAGGACAATGGGAGAACTGCACCAGGTCCTTTTACAGCTCCTTGAAGGACTCGTGGCAGAACGGTGCTTTTCTTAATGAGATAGTTTAGCGTGCATTTGTCCCAGGCTGAGTTGGTTTTGGAGGCACTTAATGAGCAAGCTTCCTGTTTTTACCATGCCCGTAAGAGAGCAGTAGCTATAAGTTGATCCCCCCCCATGTAATGATGCCACTAAAATACTTACGTGCCTTTTCAGGAGGAGACACCACTCTTCCTTGCCGCTCGGGAAGGCAGTTTCGAAGCAGCAAAAATCTTGCTGGACCACTTTGCCAACCGAGACATCACGGACCACATGGATCGTCTGCCCCGAGATGTGGCCCAGGACAGGATGCACCACGACATTGTGCAGCTCCTCAATGAGTATAATGTAGCTCACAGCCCCACGGGGCACCCCGGGGCCATGCTGAACTCTGCCCTCTCCCCAGTCATCTGTGGCCCAAATAGATCCTTTCTCAACCTGAAGCATGCTTCGTTAAGCAAGAAGTCACGAAAACCGAATGCCAAAGGCATCATGCCCACAAATCTCACCAAAGATGCAAAGAGGAGAAGGAAGAAGTCCCTCAGTGAGAGCAAAGGGCAGTTTTCAGAGAGCTCGGTAACCCTGTCACCAGTTGACTCCCTGGAATCACCCCATGCTTTTGCATCTGAACCAACGTCGTCTCCTGTGATGCCATCTCCAGGAGTGTTACACTCGTCGCCCAGCTCGCTGCTGAGCGCTCCGTCGGTGCAGGCTGCGCACAGCATGTCCTTCTCCAACCTCCACGAGATGCAGCCCCTGGGCCGTGGCTCCGGCACCGTGCTGCCATCAGTCAGCCAGCTGCTCTCGCAGCACAGAACAACCCCTCCGAGCAGCGGGCTTGGCAGGCTCCGGCCGGCCAACGTTTCCAGCGAGTGGATGAATCGCATGGAGATGAACGAGTCGCAGTACAACGAGATGTTCGGCATGGTGCCGCCCGTCATGCACTCGCACCCCAGCGTCTCTCAGCAGAGCGGTTTGGTTCAAGCAGATACGAAGCACCTGGGAGTGTCCAGGGAGTCTCTGCCCCCTATCATGACTTTCCAGCTGGTTCCCAAGGGTGGCATCAACCAGCAAGCCCTGCCGCAGCAGGCCCAGTCCAACTGTGCTCAGAACATGGCCGGCCCTCTTAGCTCCATGTACCAGATATCGGATTTAGCTCAGCTGCCCAGCGCCTCGTTCTCCATGGCTGCCATCCCTCAGCAGGACGGGCAGGTGCCTCAGACAATCCTCCCAGCCTACCACCAGTTCCAGAGCTCGATGGGCAAGTACCCCACGCCTCCGTCACAGCACAGCTGCTACTCCTCGGCCACGGAACGGACTCCTAGCCACAACCGGCACTTACAAGGGGAGCACCCATACCTGACTCCGTCGCCTGAATCTCCAGACCAGTGGTCGAGCTCCTCCCCACACTCTGCTTCTGACTGGTCTGACGTGGCGACCAGTCCCGGTAACAACCAGCGCGGGCCGGCGGCCGCTCACATGCCGGAGCAGCAGCGGAACAACATGCAGGTGTACGCCTGAAGGCTGACTGAAGTGGACGTCAGAACTCATGAAGGTCTTCCAGGATGGAAATGAAGAACCGTTTTAGCATCCAAGTCTTAATGAGCCCAGGACTTTCGTTCATTGGAGGGACTGTGGTTGCTGTAGGCTTTTTATGCTTTCCTAAGCAGAGAACTGTAGAAGCTGGTGATGGAGAAGACCAGCTGGATCGCTTCTGACCAACTGCCATCCGCCTTGGGTGTGATTGCTGTCTGCACTGGATTCTCCAGTCTGCTTTTAAATGTGTCCCACCATGTATCTGGGGAGGCAGCTCTTCAGCTTAATGCATCCCGTGGTGGTTTCTCCAGAAGTTTAGCCAAAACCAGCTTTGTATCCTTATTTTGTTACTAGTTTTGTTACCTACATAACCTCTCTCTGAAGCACCTTCTACTAGTTCTCCTCGAGTTCAAGTTGTCTTGTTTTGACTCGGCTCAGAGCTGCACCCACATTCCTAGAGCCCTCCATCCATCCTGCAGCTCTTCTTGCTCAGCAAGCAAGCCAGACTCCCCAGGCCACCTGCAGCCTGAGTGTCTGCAGCTGCCACCACCTGTCACGCAGCTTCACCTGAGAACCCTTTTCTTATATGAACCCACTAATAGCCCTTACTGTTCTCACTGCCTGCCCCCAAGGTATTCTGAGGTTATATATACATATAGTCTTCTCTTAAGCCTTTTTATTTTTGTAATCTTCCTCCTGAAAACGCTGGTCTGACCCGTCGTCCCCCTGCAGGGCCTGCAGGCACATCTCTCCCAAGTTGTATGTCTTCCTCGAGACACACCTGACCGTGGTGACACACGACCCACTCCCGTGCCCCCATTGTGCCAGGTGTGTCTGTGACAGCCTTCATGTGCTCCCGGATTGGAAGAGATGCCTGCAAGTAACACAGACCTGCTGGGAAGCTCTTGGGACTAGCAGGAGCACCTCAAGACCTAGAGCCACCAGCTCCCAGCGTTCTCACACAGCACTCCCTCCCCTCCACCTGAGGGTTGCTGTGTCCTGTCTCACAGACACTGCATGCTGCCACGCTGGGGTATTACTGAGCAATATCAAGGACATCGTTACGTGTCTGCAGTGTGTCCCTGTGTGACAGGAATGGCATCTGGCCCTTCCTAAGTGTTCCTTCTGCTCCAGTCCTGGGGCAGCACTGCCTTGTCCTCCCCTTGCAGAAGGAAGCTGCTGCACTGAGTCCTGAGCAGCCTTCCAGCAGCTGCAGCGGTAGCAGGGCCAGCAGCAGAGCTCACTGACAGCTCCCTAATGCAGTTTGGTTCTTGGCTTTGGGGCTGTCCTGTGGCACAGATTCCCCTGTGGTACACCAGTGGCGTTGGTACTGCAGCTCTGCCGTGCTTTTGGATGCCTGCTGCTTCTCCCTCATCTGCAAGCTAACGCTTCCCCGAAGGGCTGCAAGGCAAGCAGAGGGAGCAGCACACATTCCTGGGGGTGGTTTGCTTCTACCTCTTCAGGGGAACCCTGCAGACACGTGTTCCAAAGAGATGCAGAGCTGTCAGCTGTCACCAAAGGCCAGAGGTGGCTGCTGCTGCCCGAGCATCCCGCCATGTACAGTATTTCTCCCCTAATCCAGCGTCAAGCTTTTTCCTCTTCCTTCCATTCCACTCGATGGTACATGAAGGCAGGGCCTCAGGACGAGCAGGTTCCCCTGGGCCGTGTTTGGGCTGAACTTTATGTTCTGAAGTTGCTTTTCCCGACGGGCACAGTGTGCCCTGTGAAGTCCCTGTGCCTCTGGCTCGTGGAGGTCTGTCGAGGTACGCGTTACACCGCGCTGCTACAGCCGTGCTAAAGAACAAAGGGCCCGTTGGCCCCCAATAACCAAGTGCCTTTTTGTACGTGTGGCTGCCATTTGCAAGACGAGTGCTTTCTGTGGAGTGAAGCCAGCTTCATGCCCTCTGTGTTAATAGGATGGCCCTCTGCCTCTTTTTTTTGTTTTTTTTTTTTTAACTACTTGTAAAGATAATATCTCCTTAAGGTGGTATTTTAACTCGTAAGTTGTAGAGCAACCATTCACACGGCAGCGTTTTCCTGTATTAATCATGGAAAATATTTGCTTATTTTTACAATATTTTTTTTTTATAAAAGTCTTTTATGAAAATAGTTGCTGCAAATTGTATAAGCAATTTTTATCCCCAGAATAAAGAGTACGTGCCCGGCGTCTGCGTGCTGCTGTTTTTGTTTGCCCTCCTGGCTATTGTGGCACAACCCCTGGATTGCAAAGATGGGATTAGCAAGATGTGCCCAGCATGGGGCAGCTCTCAGAGCCCTGATGAGGGTGAGCTCGTTAGGGCCAGGCTGGGAGAGAGCTTTTGAAGGCTGAGTGATCTTTGCCATAGCTCAGCAGCACACAGACCTCACGGCATAGCTCCCCTTAGCAGGAAGGTCCTGGGGCCCTTGGTCGCTGAGAAGGGGCTCAGCAGCTGCTGAGTGCACTGGGGTGGGTGGGGAGGAGTGCTTTCAGATCTGGGAAATGTCAGACTTGAGCAATTAGAGAGCTAATTGTCGGTGGCTCCGTTCCTGTGTTTTGAGCAGGGAGCTGCTGCCCCTATGCCTTAAGCTTCGCGTGTGCTCCCCTGGCAGCTTTTCAGCTGTGGGCTCTGGTGGAGCTGCTCACTGAATTACGATGCCCGGGAGGGATAACAAAGCTGCTGGGAGGCATTTTCACTGTTTGAATATTAAACTCTGTAGCTCCTTTCTCTTCCAGCAGAGCCAGCTTGACCTGTAGGAGCCTCCAGCAGCTCCCAACCCCCTCCCACAGATTGCCCCACATCTGGGGGCTGAGCCCTGCACAGCTGCAGTTGGGGTGCTCAGGCTGAGACGTGCCGTGGGGAGCAGACTGTGGGAACCTGTCCTGCTGCATCCAAACAGGCCTGGAGGAACCAGCCAGGCAGGCATTGCAGAGTTTGAGGAGTACTGTGGGAGCCTCGGGCTCCTTCAGGGGTATTTTCGTGCAGTGCCCTCTTCCCAGGGCTGTCAGCCTGCCTGCACACGCCAGGCTGAGCCACCACAATGCTTTGGGAGCAGTGGGAGAGCCCTGCAGTGGGGAGCGTGGCTCTGGCCCCGTGGTACAAAGCTCTGCAGCGAGGACAGCGATGGGGGGGCTGATGGATATGGGGCGGGGGAGCCTGCGTCACCGCAGGGCGTGGGGACAGCCGGCTGAGCCCTATCTGATGACCCCCAGCCACAGGCTGTCCCCGCATCCTGCTGGAAAGGGGCCCGGGCAGATCAAACAAGGGCGGTGCGGGACTGACGCACTACGAGCTGGGAGGGGTGCAGGCCCCGCTGGCTGCCGTCCCATCCCGCCCCATCCTGCCCCATCCCATCCATCACACTGCCCGCAGGCGGCTCGTCCCTGTTACCCCATGCTATTCCAGATGGGCGCCCGGCAGCTGCGAGGCTGGGTTTTGCGTATAGGCTGCTCTGTTTGCTCTGATAATTAATGCTAATTGCAGGGGGTTTATTGACCAACTAGGAGAGGTTCTTCCTGTCTTTTCTGGAGAAATGCTGAATGCAAACAGAGCTAGCAAAGAGATCTAGGCGGATTTCCAGCTGGGTTGAGGGACGCGGGCAGTGAGCTGTAAGATTTTTATGATGGCAATCACCTGAGCTGTGCAAACAGTGACTCGAGCGAGCACAGGGCTATATAGGGCAGCTCCCTCCTGCCCCACCGATGTGAGGGGCCGTTATTCTTCCCGTCTCTGGGTGCCAGGTGAGGATGGGACAGGCACAGGGTGCTCAGGGGGACGAGAGCTGCCCTTATGGGACAGGGCACGGTGCAGCCATGCGATCTCCAGGCTGACTTCTGTTGCTGTCTCTTGGAGGGGAAGATAAGCTGAGCCTGCACATGATTCCCCAGCACTGGGGATTAGCACACATAAAGGGGAGCTGTGCTCATGCGGCCGATGGCATCCCCAGCCTGGCAAGGACACAAGCTGGAGGAAGGCAATGCACAGAGGCCTGTGGCCCCAGCAGCCGTGGCTCTGCCCTAGGGACCCTGAGCCCTGCTCCAGGGACCTGGTGACACCATGGGATCTTACAGGGACGCCTGCAGAAGAGAGGAGGATGATGGCAGCCAGATGTGCCCTGCTGCTGCTGTGCTGCATGGTGCTCCTGCAGGTGGTCGGTGAGTCCCGAGGGGAAAGCTCCAAAGTTCCTGGTTCGGAGTGAGGGCACAGAGCTGAACCCCTGTCCCTGCATCCCCCCTTCTACCAGGTGCCAGGTATCTGGTCAACTGCCCCGAGGGCTGGTCCTACTACAAGCTGAGCTGCTTCAGGTATTTCCGCCAGCACCGCACCTGGGAGGAGGCAGAGGTAAAGTGGTCGGGGCGTGCAGTCAGCTGCCCCAGCTCTGGGTGTGCTGGGGTCCCGCAATGCCCTGCGTCTCCCTGCAGGAACACTGCCAGAACAGCTACACCGGAGCCCACCTGGCCTGGGTAGAGGAGCCCAAGGAGGCAGCCACACTGAGCCTGGTCATCAGCTACTACCAGCGCACGCAACCTGTCTGGCTGGGCCTGCACTACCTGCGGCAGGTGAGGGGTTGGGGTGCCCATGGGGCTGGGGGCAGTGGGGCTGTGCTTCTGACCCTGTGTCCTGCTCAGAGCCGGGACTGGCGCTGGAGCCATGGGGTGAAGTATGACGATCTCAGAACGGTTCCTGGGAATGGTGCCCAAGGAGGAAGCTGTGCCCTGCTGACCCGGAGCAGCAGTGAGTGCCTGCAATCCATGTACCCCTTTTTTTTGTGGTATTTTTACAATATGGAGACCTGGGGGCTGCTGCCCCTCTCTGCGCTGACCCCCATGGCACATCTCTCCCATAGGTTTCACCGTGTGGTCCAGTGCCGACTGTGACCGGCAGCACCACTTCATCTGCAAGTTCACACCCTCGCCATGAGCAGGGCCCTATGCCTGCACGCTCCTCCCACCCCACCTCCGTCCTCATCCTTCTCTCTCTCAAAAATACACCTATAAACAGAGAAGCATGTGAGCACGGTGTGCGTCCTGTGCAAAGTCCCATGCTGCTCTGCCTGCTACCAGTGGATGTGCAGACCTCTGGGGAGAGAAGGGGGTTTGGGGACAGTCCCCAGGAGCTGCAGGGCTAGGGCAGGCATGGAGGGACAGTGGTGCGTGATGAGAGGTCCCTGCATGGGGACCTATGAGATGGGAGCAGTTGCCATGCGCCCATGGCTCAGAGGGGCTGTGCTGACAGCAGCACTGGGACCAAAGGTCCCTCCTTGTGTCATCGCAGCGCAGCTCTGTGCATCACGTGTCTGTTTGCTCTGCTGTTTTGGAGATGGCCGTGCCTCCACCCAGCTCGTGTTTCTCCCCCAGAGCAGCCACATGTGGAGAATGGCATGTCCCAGCTGGCACGGGTGGCATGGGACCCCTCCTGCCCTCTGCTCCATGCCGGGGGGTCTCGCTGCACAGTGATGGTGGGCTTTGCTGACACTGCTGCCCCACAGCTCAGCACTGAGATGTCACCTGGTGGCACTGAGCCCACCCCAGTGTTCAGCCCTGGCTCTGTGCATCCCAAAATGCTGGGACACCCACCGCAGCCATCTCGCAGGTTGCACCCTCCAAACCCAGCACTCGCCGCACTGTCCCTGTCGCGTTGGCTGCTGCTCACCGACCTTTGAGCACCAGTGCCCAGCGTGCTGATAAGGGCTGGGGGGGCCCCAGTTGATAAAAGCTGCACACCAAGCCAGTCCCTCTGTCTGTCCCTCTGTCCATCCGTCTGGGACAAAGATGCTGCGCTTGGTCGGCCGTGCTGCACGGTGCTGGGGGGCGAGGCGGGGGCCGGCACGGGTATGCCCTGAGACCATGCAGCGGGCACGGTGAGCGCACGGCGGTGGGCTGGGACAAAACCTGGGGGCTTCAGGGGGGGCTGGTGGTCAACTGGAGGTTTGCTGGGCAACAGGGGAGAGCTCTGTGGGATCAGAGAGCAGAGTGCAAAGGAGAGAGCCTCAGCGGTGCCCAGCACAGGGACTGCCACTGCTCCCTCTGCCTCGCAGCCTCTCCAGCACTGCAGCAGTGGCCGGCACGGGCACGTGGCCCAAGGACGTGGGCATCCTGGCGTTGGAGGTGTATTTCCCTGCACAATATGTGGAGCAGGCTGAGCTGGAGCGCTACGATGGTGTGGAGGCCGGCAAGTACACGCGGGGCCTGGGCCAGCAGCAGATGGGCTTCTGCGCTGCCCACGAGGACATCAACTCGCTGTGCCTGACTGTGGTGCAGAGGCTGGTGGAGAGAGGGCAGCTCTCCTGGGATGCCATCGGCCGCCTGGAGGTGGGCACCGAGACCGTCATCGACAAGTCCAAGGCCGTCAAGACAGTCCTCATGGAGCTCTTCCGCGAGTCAGGCAACACTGACGTGGAGGGCATTGACACCACCAACGCCTGCTACGGTGGCACGGCCTCGCTCTTCAACGCGGCCTCCTGGGTCGAGTCCAGTGCCTGGGATGGTGGGCATGAGGCTGGATGGGGGGTGGGCACTGTGGGGTGGGGGAAGGTCTCTCCCCTCCTGACATCCCCCCACCTTTCTTTCTCACCCGTGTAGGCTGAGATGTAGAGATGGAGGACGTGGGTGGTGGGCTATACAGAGACCACGGGATGGATGGGGATGGCTCACCCACTGATATCCCTGCTGTCCTCTGCCAGGACGCTATGCCGTGGTGGTGTGTGGTGACATTGCCGTCTATGCCACGGGGAACGCGCGGCCCACGGGAGGTGCGGGTGCCATCGCCATGCTGGTGGGACCCAACGCCCCACTGGTGCTGGAGAGAGGTCAGTGCTCCATAGGGTTCTGGTTGGCCGTGCCACCATGGAATGCCCTGGGCTGTAGGGTGGGGTTGACATGGTGGCTAGGACCCACAAAGAGATCCCCAACGCCCAGCTGTCCCCTGTGTCCCCAGGCTTGCGGGGAACGCACATGGAGCACGCTTATGACTTCTACAAGCCTGACCTGTCTTCAGAATACCCAGTGGTGGACGGTCCCCTCTCCATCCAGTGCTACCTGCGGGCCCTGGACCGCTGCTACGCCGTGTACCGCAGGAAGGCAGAGAGCCAGTGGCAGCAGGGTGAGGGGTGAAGCTGCCGCGCTCAGGCGGCCCCACATCCCACCCCACAGCGCCTGATGTTCCTGCTGTCCCTTCCAGCCGGCATCCAGCGGCCCTTCACCCTGGATGACTTCAAGTTCATCATCTTCCACACGCCCTTCTGCAAGCTGGTGCAGAAGTCAGTGGGGCGGCTGCTGCTGAACGACTTCCTGGCAGCCCCCAGCCCCGACACGGCCACCGGGCTCTACAAGGGGCTGCAGCCCTTCCGGTGGGTGCCCCCTGCTGTGGTGGGGGCACCTCTGCTCGCCTCCCACACGTGGTTACAGCCCGCCTCTCTCCATGCAGCGGCGTGAAGCTGGAGGACACCTACACCAGCAAAGAGGTGGAGAAGGCCTTCCAGACAGCCAGCCAGGAGATCTTCAACCAGAAGACCAAGCCCTCCTTGCTGCTCTCCTCCCGCAACGGCAACATGTACACGCCGTCCATGTATGGCTGCCTGGCCTCGCTCCTGGCTCAGTGAGTCCACAGCACCAGCAGCAGTGTGGTGGTGGGGGGGGGGCGCCATTTTGGTTGCCACCATATTGGAGGACGCCATTTTGGGGAATGCCCTTCAAGGGGTCGCCATTTTGAGGGTCACCGTTTGAGGGATGGCAGTTTTGGTGGGACACTGTTGTGCACGAACCATTTTGGGGCTGGCCCGGCTTTCAGTGCACGCGGCCCAGTGCTGTCCCCCAGCCAGCGTTTCCATGCCGCCTCGCTGGAGCGCATAAAGCCCTTCTGTCAGTGCTGCAGGATGAAAACACCCTTTTCATGCCCGGAGAATGGCCGTCCCCCACTGCCGGCTGGGAAGGAGCCGTGGGAACAGCCAGGCACGAGGGCGGTGCGAGCACTGTGTCCGTCAGCCCGTCCTTGAGCTGCTCGCTGCCCCACACAGGGCTGCGGTGCCTGGCACGGCCCTGGGAGGCGGTGGGGGCAGGAACAGCGCAGGCCCTGCTGTGCCAAACTGCCCCATTTGCTGTCCCCTGCAGCACAGCCTCCCTTATCTCCTCCTGCAGTGGTTGCAATTTAATCAGGCCCAGCGGGCCAGGGCCCTCCTGGCTGAGGCCACCTCGAGCCCTCTATCTCCCCTAACTCCTCGCCCCTCAATGGCCGCAGGTGCTCGGCTCAGGACCTGGCCGGCTCCAGGATCGGTGCCTTCTCCTACGGCTCGGGGCTGGCCGCCAGCATGTTCTCCCTCCGTGTCTCGCAGGACGCTGCCCCGGGTGAGTCCCACACCATGGGGGGACCCAGAGGCGGGAGGGCACGAGTGGGTGTTGTCTCACCCATGGGTTCCCCGCACCAGGATCCCCCCTGGACAAGCTGCTCTCCAGCCTGGCCGACCTTCCCGCCCGTCTGGACGCCCGCAAGCGCGTGGCCCCGCAGGACTTTGCCGACATCATGAAGCGGCGCGAGGAGACCCATCACCTGGGTGAGCGGGGCCGGGGGGTACCCCGCTGCCGGGGTCCGGCTGTCCCGCTGAGCCTCACACCCTCTCCCCGCAGCCAACCACACTCCGCACGGCTCCCAGGCGGACCTGTTCCCCGGCACCTGGTACTTGGAGCGGGTGGACGACAAGTACCGCCGGCAGTATGCCAGGAAGCCCGTGTAGGGCATGCAGCGGGGCAGCCATCGGGGAGACGTGCAGGCACAGGGGTGAATGCAGCCATCCGGGCCCCGGAGCAGGCGGTGTTTTCTGAGAAAACACAGGCGGTGTGGGGAATAAAACACGGATGGATGGGCAGCGCCCCGGCTCTGGCTCCCTATTGCAAGCAGTCAACGTTACCCAGTGCCATGCATTCCCCTCCTGCCCTCAAACCCATCCTGAATCGCTGTGGTGCCAGGTGGGATTTATCCCTGGAGAGCCCTCATGCCTAAGGGGAATGACATATATCCCCTGGGTGGGCACATGTCCGATGCTTTGGATACGAAACAGGTGGCAAAATGCAATTGCTAATGTCCCCAGGGGATAGGTGGAAGTACGGGGATGACACAGGCATGCAGGAGGCTCAGCCCATTTTGGAGCACTGCCCGGGCTGCGGCCAGAGGGGACTTCAGCAGAGCAGCAGTGCCTGAGAGACCTTTGCACCGCTGAGCAAACAGCGCCAGAGGGTGCTGGGGGGCGGCACTGGGGATGGAGCCAGGAGGGACGGAGTCTGCAGGGAAAGGTTTGGAGTTGGGGATGAGGAATGTCATCGGGAAGGGTTTAGGGTTGGGTAGGAAGGACACCGCAAGGCAGGGATGCATGGGCAAGACACAGCATGCTCATTCCTGGATGCTTTATTGAGCACGATGCTCCCCCGGGCGCTGGGGTCTCCAGGTCTGTCCTGGTGGTGTGAGGCTACAGGTGGAGCTGGAAGACTTCTGCAACGCAGGGCTTCAGGACAGCAAGGTCGGGCAGAGGGGCCGAGAGCCCAGCCATGCTCCACTGCTCTCCTGCCACTGTGCTGGAGCTGTGGTAGGACTGGAGCTGGATCCCTGCTTTCCCAAGCAGCCCTGGGCAGAAGAAAAGGAGTCAGGGCTGTAGCCTGTTCCCTGGCACCTGGACCCCACAGAGGTTTGGGATCACGAGTAGCAGGGCTCTGCCTACACTGAATCCCCTCCATGATATTCTTCCTTTCCTCCACCCCAAGTCATACAATGATGGAATCGTTATGGTTGAAAAGATCTCTCAGATCCCCAAGTCCAACCCCAGCTCACCCTCATGTCTCTCAGTACCACAGCTCCACAGTCCTTGAACACCTCCAGGGATGGTGACCCCACCGCCCCCTGTGGGCAGTCTATGCATCACCAATTCCTCAACCCTATAACCAAACCACCCCTCCCCTGTCTCCCCACACAACACCCTGTCAGCATCTTCCTCCTTTTGACTCCAGGCTGGTTGTGGGGACCCCCCAGGCTGTCCCCTTGCTTGGGGTGACACCAGGAGCTCACCAGCAAGCGCAGGCAGCGTGCTTGTCTCGGATGCTTTGGATCTGTAGATGAGAAGAGGGCCCCCCAGTGGTGCCAGCTGCTTGAAGGTGGCCCCGCTGAGCTCCTGCAGCACCGGGGTGCTGCCCTGCACCGTTCCCGTCACCCGGTGTGAGGTGCCCTGCAGGGCCACCTGCAGCAAGCCCTCGGGCTCGGGACACGTGTCGCCGTGGGTGGCTGTGACCTGAATGGGGGAAGTGTCCACTCAGCATCCTCCATGGGATGTCCCCTGAGGGCACGGCCCCCTGTGGGGTGATGCCAAGGAAGGGTGGGATGTGGTGGCATTGACGTGTGGCACTCCAGGTACCTTCAGGCCGGCCTCCTGGGCCAGCAGCATGGCGTTCACCAGGGTTGCCTCCTTTTTCCCCCCAGCCAGCATGCCCGAAACCACAGCTGGTGCCAGGTAGCTGCCAGCATCCTTCAGGGGGGCCCCTGGGATCAGTAATGCCATCAGTTCATGCCCATCTGTATTCCCACCATCCCATCTACCCCACACCTCCCATCCTTCATCCCAGCACCCGGCACCTCCTGCCTTCCAACCCGGCATGTCTCCTTGGGTCCCAGTGCTGGAGCACACCTGCCCACCTCTCACCTAGGGTGCAGACCTGCACATTGCCCGTTGCTTGCTTGGCCATGCCATGCAGCACCATGCCCAGTGCCTTGGCCAGGGCGATCCAGGGCTTGGTCTGGGGCGCAAAGGCTTTGCTCAACGCCTGCCCGTTGACCTGAGAGGAGGAGCGGGATGAGCAGTGGGGATCTTATCACACACGGGGTCTGTGAGGTGCACCAGGGCACTCACCACGCCGACCAGCCCCTTCCCAGTGGCCATGTCCACCATCTGCATGGCGATCTCCTTGCCGCAGCGGCTCTGTGCCTCCCGCGTGCTGGCACCCAGGTGTGGGCAGCAGATGACGTTGGGGTGGTCCACCAGGTCCCGATCCTTTGGGGGCTCCTGCACAAGGCCCCCGTCTCAGCCCCGTGCCCACCCCGAGGGTTGCCCTGGCCCAATTTGAGCAGTGGCCCCAGGGGGACCCCTCTCACCTGTGTGAAGACATCAAGGGCGGCCCCTCCGCACTGCCCCGAGCGCAGCGCCCGCAGCAGTGCTCCCTCATCCACAATGCCGCCCCGGGCACAGTTCACCACCTGCACGCCGCGGCGGCACTTGGCAAAGGTGCTGTCATTCAGCAGCCCTGAGGGGAGCACCGTCAGGGACAGGGATACGGGGGCTGCCCCAGAGCACCCCCGAATCCCCCGACCGCCCTACCCGTGGTGGAGGGCAGCAGCGGTGTGTGCACCGTGATGAAGTCGCAGCGGGGCCAGATCTGCTCCAGTGGGAGCTGCTCCACGCCGAACGTGGCTGAGGTCTCAGGGCTGATGATGGGGTCGTAGCCGATGGTCTGGGGCAGAGCGGGGGCTCACAGCTGTACCCAGCCCGCTCCCTGCCGCTGCCCCCCTGTCCTGCTGCTCACCTTCATGCCAAAAGCCTGCATCCGTGTGGCCACCTCCCTGCCGATGCGGCCCAGCCCCAGCACGCCCAGCGTCTTCCCGTTCAGCTCCATGCCCATGTACTGGGGGGTGAGGGAAGCGGTGAGCAAGCAGGGGTCCCTCAGCGCCCACCCTCCCAGGCACTGCGCCTGCCCCGTACCTTCTTTCGATCCCATTTGCCTTCCTTCATGGAGGCGGCTGCCTGCGGGATCTGCCTGCAAGGGGTTATGGGGGGGCACAGTCCGTGCAGGGCTGGGGGCTGTGGGATGGATACCCCACCCCACACAGTCCCACGCTCACCTGGCCAAGCACAGGATCATGCCGCAGGTGAGCTCTGCGGCGCTGAGGCTGTTCCCGGTGGGTGTGCTGGGGACAGGGAACCAAGACACCGTGTGACCTCCCCATAGGGACGGAAACCCGCAGGGAGGCCAGGCGCAGTGCTGACCCCCCCAGCCCCATGCCAGCGGGACGTCCCCTTGCCGGCTGCAGGTCGTGCTCTTACTTCATCACCAGCACCCCTTTCCTGGTGGCTGCCTCCACGTCCACATTGTCGACGCCGGTGCCCGCTCTGCCCACCACCTGCAGCCTGCCCGCCGCCTCCAGCACGTCGGCACTGACTTTGGTGGCCGAGCGGACAATGAGCCCGTCGCAGTCCTGCGGGGACAGACAGCGCACGTCGGTCAGGGCCGGGCTGTGGGGACGGCAGGGTGGGTGGTGGTGGGTCGGAAGAGCCGGGGGCCCGGGGCTGGGATCGGCAGCGTGAAAGCAACCGGGGTTCTTGCATCAGACGCGGGAGGCGGGGACACGACCCGCTGGGCGAGGGGGCTTCCAGCCTCCCACCATCCTGCGCTGTCCCGTGGTGTCTCCACCGCGTGCTTGCGGTGCATCCCACTGGGACAGAGGGTCACGGTGCCCGCTTGGCACCCGCCTGTGCCCACCCGTCGCCAGCAGCCCGGGGCTCTGAGCCGCACGCAGACCCCAACTCGCTCACCCGGATCTCCCGCAGCAGCTCCTCCTTGCTCAGCCCCGGCTTCTCCAGCACCTGGATGCCCCCCGCCTGCAGGATGTCCCTGCAGCACGGGTCCAGGCTGTCGCTGATCAGCACCTTCTGCAGCTTGGCGGAGGCCATCACTTGGTGTGGGGCCGTCGGGGTTCCGTGCACGCCGTCTGTCCGCACGGCTCCGGCCGAAGAGGTTGGCTGCGCGCTGCCCGCCGCGCTAAATGGGCCGCCAGCGGGGCATGTTTTGCGGGCTGCGCTCTTGTCTCATTGGATCCCATTTCCATAATCCCACCTCTTTCCCACCTCTTCTCCCTCCTCTCCCCATCGCCGCTGGGTGGCTGCGAGCCCAGGATCCCAG